>VYZT01035254.1:28190-116146 GCA_013400735.1 Pomatostomus ruficeps
GTTTCTGCTGCTGGCATCACAATTAATGCAGAAAGAAAGTATTCCCTGGACTTGAAAACTTGACTAGAATAGTCTGATCTAGTTCCTTCTTTTGAGCCCAGAGGTGAAGGAAAGTTCTGTGGGTATAAGACATTTAGTAAAGTACCAATGCAAGCAGCAAGGGCCATGGATTTACAGTCTTTAGGAGAACACCTGTGGCTTTCTCAGGCCTCCTTGGTGGGTGCTTGTTGTAAGGCATGAGAACCCTGTCAGGGTGCCCCAGCCAAGTTATCTTCAGCACCTTTATCAGAGCCTGAGGAATGCAAGCAGTTCTAAATTGGGAACGAAGACGTTGGAAGAGAGAATAACAAAAACAGGTGAAGAGGGACTGCACCATCCTGGACTGAGACCAATCAGGTGTCCTGAAGGGTGCATGCACAGCGCGTGGACAATGCGGGAGACCCAATCGGGTTGTGCGTGATCGCGTGAACTACAGTTGTAGAAATGCATAAGAATGGAGTAATGTAAACAATAAACGGACTCTTGCATAATCACATTGATTCATTGTACGAGCGTCCCGTGCTCCCACAGGTGCTGGTGTTTGGAAAGCAGCTGGTTACCGGAGACTGGACATGGTGTTCACACATCGGCAAAAATGTGGAAACTCAAAGACAGTACATGTAGAAGGCAGGTATTTTTCCACCCCTTGGAGAAGGAAGGGTAGCTGAGCTATCCTTATCCCCATCCCAGATAGGTTAAGGAACAGATCAGCTCCTTACAGGAGCAGAGGGGATTGGGAAAACTTTCGGGAGAGAAAAGCAATAAAGCTCAGTGAAGCAGGCTGGGTCTGAGGCCTTGTAAAGAGTGACTCAGCCAGTGCCTCGAAGCTCTGGATATGACTCCTTGTCATAAAGAGCTCCTAAGCAGAGGTGCTGAGTGATTGCTTTATTGTTTCTTACAAACCTTGCTGTGAAACCCCTGTAAATATGTTTATGAGCTTGTCGGGGCGGCTTCCCCGCTGCTGGCAGTACTGTAAATAAACACGCGTGCCTTTGATTCACGGAAGTTCGTCTTCTGGACTCCATTACGGGCCCTGGATCTGCTTCCAGCTCAGACAGGGGCCCCTCCTGCCCCGGCTCACAAGGAGCACGACATTTCTGCTCTCCAGCGAATAACTGGAAGGATCAGTGCACATGTTTAGCATTACACATCCCCATATGGCAGCCTTGCTTGCATCCCCCTCCCTTCTCTTCCCCCCAGCAGAGCTCTGAGAACCTCACCAGCTCCAAAAGGCCAGCCTGTGGAAAGGCCGCCATGCCTGGGGACAGCTTGCACCCACTGTCCTCCTTTCTCCCACACAGCAAGGACATTTGGATATGACCCTCTGAGCTTTGGTGGGCAAAGCAAGTTTTGAGGGATGCATGTTGCCTGCATCCAAGAGAGATGTTTGCAAGCATGGGATGCATCTACTTTTGAGGGCAGCCTCAAGAAACTCTGCGTATTTTGGCTTCCACCCTGCAGTGTGCAGGAGCAACCTGTGCCAAAACCATGTTGACCAAGGTCAGACAATGAACCCAGCTGAAAAATCTGCCACCCCGTACAGTCTGCCCTGTCCTCCTGCATAGCCAAGCTGCCTCTGTGTCATCACAGCCTTGTGTTCAAAGCAAGCCAATTTTGCTGCTGTTTTACCCTAAAAGCCAGGATTTTGTGATGCCAGGAATGTTCAGGCCCTGCCAGATGAGTGGCCAAGTTGTCTGTGCAGAGGGTGTTCAACAAAGGGAGGGACAAATCATAGAACCATAGAGAGGTTTGGGCTGGAAGGGACCTCAAAGATCACCTCATTCCAACTCCCCTGTCATGGGCAGGAACACCTTCCACCAGACCAGGTTGTTCCAAGCCCCATCCAACCTGGCCTTGAACACTTCCAGGGATGGAGCATCCACAGCTTCTCTGGGCAACCTGTGCCAGTGCCTCACCACCCTCACACAGAAGAATTTCTTCCTAATATCCAAGGAATCCTCTGCAGCCATCCCAGTGCAAGCTATCCAGCTCTGAGAGAAAGGTTTTCCAAATCTCAAGCCAAACCTGAAGACAGATAATTTTTACACACAGTTGTCAGCTCCCTGCCACTCCAGTGTGTCCATGTGAACACATGATCCCTGCACACTGGAGATACCCATGAACTTCTGTGAAACCTCCCCTCTGCCTTCCAGGCATCCTCCTGTCTCTAACCAACGCAAACCCCAGTCAGGGCTTCTTCGATATCAAACAGCGTGGCACTAAATGTGGATCCCTAACCACAATATAAAAAAAACCCCAAAACTTAAGCTGAAGAAAACATCTCAGAAATTCACCAGCAGCAAAGGGAGATTTAATCAGTTCCTTTGCTTCCACCCACTCTCCTATTATGGAGTTAAAATATGGGGTTGGTCCAGGAAACAATCTACATCAAAATAAAAGAACCAGGATATTTGCCCATCAATATAAACTGAATGAGAGACACACCAAACATCACAAAGAATCCCATGAGCAAAGAAACATCTTGTGCACTCAGCAAGCAAAGAGCTCCTATTTTGTGTAATGCCTTGCAGCCCAACTGTGATCCGAAATGTTTGAAGCATAACTTAATAAATTGTGGAAGGCATAAACAGGAGACTGGAGAAATATTTCTTAGCTGGCTTTTGAAGTGAAACAGAACCAGTGCTGCAGGACAGCAACTCCAGAGGACCAAACGCTGAACAGAAGTTTCTTGCAGGGGGAATAAAAGGACCTGTGTGTAAGCAGGGACCATGAGATGGTTTCGTGCTACAAGAGGCTGAAACTAAGTGGGGGTGAAAGGCTGATCTGCACCTGCGTGTCAGCACGGCTGTATCTGAGTGCCTGTGGCATCGGGTTTGTGTGCACAGAAAAGTGGGACTTAACCAAACACAGAGAGTGACCCCACAGCTGGGGCACGGGGCCAGGGCTCTGCATGTTGGCTCAGGTCAGGGCATATCTCAGCATGTTGTTTTCTATAACACACAGGCACTGAGTTTCCACACATACCAGTGGGAATCAGGTTTGGTTTGCAAGCAGAAATGTGGGTTTCTGGTTTTCTGAGCCCTCCCAGTCACCCTGATCCTAGGTATTCATACAATCACAGAACGGTTTGGGTTGGAAGACACCTTAAAGAACATCTCATTCCAACCCCCCAGGTTACCCAGAGCCCCATCCAACCAGGCCTTGAACACCTTCAGGGATGGGGCAGCCACAACTTCTCTGGGAAACCTGTGCCAGGGTCTCATCACTCTCACAATAATAGAATTTTTTCCTAAGATCCAATCTAAACCTACTTCCTTAGAGTTTGAAGCCATTCCCCCTTGTCCTGTCACTCCACGCTCTTGTAAATTGTCTCTCTCCATCTTTCTTGCAGGCTCCCTTCAGGTACTGGAATGCTGCAGTTAGATCACCTGAAACCTTTTATTTTCCAGGCTGAACAATCCCAATTCTTTGAGCCTTTCCCCACAGCAGAGGTGCTCCATCCATCCAATCGTCTTCTGTCACAGAGCTGTCCCACCTCTGAACTCGCTCCAAGAGGTCCATGTCCTTTCTGTGCTGGGACCTCAGAGCTGATGCAGCGCTGCAGGGAGGATCTCACCAGAGCAGAACAGAGGGACAGATTCCCCCCTCACTTGCCCCCCACCTGCTTTGGATGCAGCCCAGGATACAGTTGGCTTTCCTCTTGTGGGTCTCCCTTCCCTGTCTATAGGATAGGAATAAAAGTCGCAGTTCTCCAGCCTGCCTGGGGTATTTAGGTTGCTGCTGCAGCTGGGTTGAGATTGTCTCCCACTACAGGGTCCTGTTGAGTAGCAGGATAATGCGAGAGCCCCAGAGTGTTGTGACAGACACCCCCATAGCTGCCAGACCCTCCCTGTGCCCAGGCAGGGAAAAGCTGATCAGGATACCAGTCTGGCACCAAGAGCAGCTGAATCTCATTTGGACCACCTACACATTGTGAGGATAAGGAAACTCTCCAATTAGATTCCAAAAAATAGTCAGAAAAAACCTCTCAACAGATCTTCCTAATTTCTGCCTCTGCAAAAATGTTCATTTTCTGCCTCCTTTTATTTTTTTCCTTTTTTTGTTAATCTCCATTTTCCATTTGTGTCTTTCAACTAAACCTCAAGCCTAATGAAGCAAGATGAGTGATGAAGAGGTCTGGTGCCTGATGATGTAGTTTAATGGTTTGACCATGGGGTCTCAGCCTGGTATCTACAACACAAAAGTTCCTGTAAATTCCCAGCTGTCTGTGAGAACTTCAGGGAGGAACAGAGCAGGAGGGGAACTCTCAAGTAAAAGAAAAAGCTAATGGGGCATTTCTGAGATATGTCTGGAGAGACATCCTGTGGAACCAGCAGGATTTGTCAGTCTGGCAATTTGCAGTGACAATTAACATCTTTTCAAAATAGGTATCCAGAATACTTTTCCTGATATGTTCATTTCTTGCATCTCTGGCTCAGCCTGTCTTCAAACATTCCCATTTTTTGAAGAAACTCACATCCTACTCTGAAGTCTCTGGTGTAGTCCCATCCTTAATTTCATCTTCCAGTTATCTGGACTACGTGGTTTCAGTGAAAGGGAAATTAGGAGGATTTCCTTCTCCCAGCATGTGGTTGCCAATTGATCCCAGAAACAATTCAGATTTATTGCTCCCATCTGATGGCTCACGGGAAAGGAATTGGCTCCCCAGCAGTAAGTCGAAGATGGGAAGAGACAGTAGCTTGAGCAGTGTGACTGATGGCACAGACAGAAATACTTCCCTCACTGCTTTGCAGGTCAATTGCTGCACCTCAGGCCTTAAACCAACATATGGAGAGTGACCTTCGGATGCTGATCTGGAGCTTCGCCTTTCATCTGCCTCCACTGCTCAAGTTTTCCTCTCTCTATTCCCATCCAAGCCACTGCAAATATTCATCTTTTCTTTTTCCCCTCCTTTGCTTTGGCTCAGCCAGGGCCTGATGACTCAAGACAGGAATCATTCAGTGTAACTCTACACCCTGTGTAATGGAGATAGGCAAGTGGATGATCCAGTGGCCCCTTCTGGCTTGGAAGTCTCTTCAGACTGAATTCATAATAGTAATGCTAGTGCAGACATTTTGCAGATGCTTATTTCAGGACATGGAATGTTTGTGATTCATTTTGTTTGGTGTCCCAGAATATTTCAGTTCCCAAACCAGCACTGACAACCATGTTTGTTAATTTATCACCACTTAATTCAGTTCTACACAAACTTAGAAATTCTTGTCCATTTTATTTTAGTATGTATTATTCATGCAGGCCCCAGAAACGGGAGTTTTGGACAAGCCCATTGCATTATTTAGCATGTCTGGACGTTTGCTTTTAAATAAATTGTATACAGCACATTCGGTAGTGAGGAAATTTTTACCTCTTCTCCCCTAGTCTACAGGACTTGAGTGTCGAAAGAAGCCAGATCAGTACTTCCAACCAATATGAAATTTGCCTCAAAAAACTATAAATCTGATAGCTTCTCCAGCTATGAAACATATTTGGTCATGATGCAAATATTGTCTGTTCCAGAAGATGACCATCCAGATTCAGATCTCAAATAGCTGGGTTTGAGTGCCTATTCTCAGATCAACACATTATGTGCCTTGCCAGGATTTGTCCTGATTGTAAAAATGAAACTTGAAGCAAGTTGTGAATTCACGTGATTCACAGCTTGCTTTGGTTCACGTGAATCAAAGCAAGCTGTGAATGTCAGGGTGATTATGTTAGGGTGATTCATCCCCCTTCTTCCAAAGACACCTCCAAAAGATCAGGTGCCAGGCCATCCTCATAACTGAACACAAAATCAACCCCAAAAAAGAGAGAGCATGGAAGGAGAGAGACAGAAATGTCCAGTTAATCCAAACACTGCTTTATCCAGATGCTTAAAAGATTTAACAAGGGGAGAGCTGCCATGTAGCCTGCACATATGTGCTAGAGAACAGTTAATGTGCCCTAAAGTTTGATAATCTGAATAAAAGTGGATTTGAGAAATTGATTTGGATTAACATGATCTGCTTTTTAGTGAAAAGATTTTGAATCCTCAACAAGGAGCTTAGCCACGATTAACTTATTTAAACACTTTCACAGCTAAATGTGTTCCCAATGCCCCAAGCAGTAGGAGCTTTACCCTTTGGGGATTAAGCTAAACCTCATCTGGGGGTTCTCCAACCCTTCTCCTCCATGATTGCTTATTCTGCAGACAGCTCCTCATGGTAGCACCTCTATCCCTTTCATTGTAAGGGGCTGGAGAAATCAAAACGTGGGAATTTCTCCCCATTCATTCCCATCTGGTTGAGATTTCCTCCCCTCACTGTCTGGTGGCAAATGAGATGATCTGAGTCACACTCAGTTTGCCAGGTCACTGAAGAGTCCCAGCCATGGAGAGGCACCCAAGCAGCTGCTGCCTTAGTCTGACATGCAATCCTTCCAAGGGAAGGGGGTCTGGGTCCACCTCTCTGTTTAGCGATTACCCAGTGATAGCAATGAGTGCTTGAATTATATCTGAGCATCCAGAGCAGTTCTGCTGCCTCTGGACCCGTCAGGACTCATTCTCTGTCTTAGTGAGCTAAATTAAATGAGGACATGGGCCTCCAAAGTGCCACTCAGCCTTCCACACTGCTGGATTATTTGCATCCCCCTTGGCATGGGGCAGACCTGGGCTGGTCTCGGTGCTTGAGGCACAGGTTAGCACAGGGACCAGAGGGTGATTTGGATGCAGCCATCCTGGATTGGGGATTAGAGGGATTCATACAGCCTTAAATGGCACAAATTGGCCTCAGAGCCGAAAGCAGCCCCCCCTCCCCCTTCCCTCTCCCTTTTTATTCACTGCTATGGATAGAGCTGCTAAGGTCAAACTAAGGATACATGAGGATCCTTGGGAAGTCATGGCAGGGAGATTTCCCTCCCTATCAGACACAAGGAGAGGATCTGCCTGTAAAGCTCATTTTACTCCATTGGTTGCAGTCTCGTTTCATGATGAGGAACAAGGCTACTTGCTCACAGGTACCTCACGAAAAGTTAACACTGGGAGCTGAAAAGTCCTCCAAAGGTGAAATAGTTTCTGCCCATTAGATAAAATGAACTATGAAATTCCAGTGCCAGAGCTCATCAGAAATAATCAGTTTTTCCCATAACTTTTTTTAATAAAGTAGTATGATTTTTTTTTTAATCTCCACAGGAATGTTCTAGGGTTTTGTTTTGTCTTGTTTTGTTTCTTTCCCAAAGGAGGGGGAAGATCTGTTTTCAGGACTAAAAGCACCTGGAAATAAAATGCATGATTTATACAAGACCTTAAAAAATTTATGCTTAGGCTCTTTGCATTTCTTGAGGCTTACTGGTGAACACTGGCATTTTGTGTCCAGACGTAACCTATTACAAGGCAGATGTCTAACCTTAAACTGCTTCTCAACACACATGCAAGCTGTGCTTTCTCATCCACACAGTTTTGCCTCAAATGTTTTTTTCTTTGGCTTTACTGCTTTTTTTGCAGCTTTTTATTCATTGTTTTTAAATTTTGAAAAAAAATCCTCTTTTAAAAATGAAATCATAAAAGATGAACAAAAACAAAGTGTTGTGAAGAGAACATAGCCTGAGCCTCTCTGGCAGGATTAAGCTGCCCTTAGCACTAAATGGCAAAGTCTTGCTCCAAAGGCTCAGGCAATACGAGATACGGAGAAACTCAAATCTAATTAGAAATGTAGCTTCATTTAGTCAAAAGTAATTATGTCACTTATGTAGAAACTCCATGTTGCTATACCAGCCTGGTGATTCAGTGCAGCATCTACAAAGTTTTTCTCTCTTTCATTTGCTAAAATATTAATGCAAATGCAACATTTGCCAAAGGCATTGGATTCAGTATCCTCCGGGGTAACACACTACAAAATGTGACGTAAAGGGGGCAAGAGCTGCAGGGAGAAGTAGGTTCCTACCCTCAACATTTAACTCTGCTTGTCCTCAAGATGCCCTGGGGCTCTCTCTGAACCACCTCCATCCAAAACAATCCAGAGCCTCAGGTTTCTCTCACTGACCCTAAGCAAAAGTACTGAGATGTTACATCCTGCACTTGGATCAGGGACAAACCAGACCTTGAAGTCTCAAGGGCTTGGTGGTGCCCAGAAAAGCCCTCAGAAAATAAATAATCTGTTCTGCCTTAGATACCCACCTCAGGATGATCTGAATCACCTTTCAGAGGTTCTGTTACACTTGCACAAAATATCCAAAGACATTATAGTGCCTATTTTTCTCCCAAAATGTGCACATGTGACCACGTTTGTCCAGACCATGGTGCAGGGACAGAGAATGCCACAGGGCAAGGACCACAGCAATCAACTTCTCCTGACTCTGAGCCTTTGCAAGGTGGTGCCAAGCATCTTACGGCACCAAACATAGGTCAGACCTCAGAGTATATAAATATTTTTTGAACATGGAATCCTAGAGCAAGTAAGCCGTGAGGAGGCAATGCTGCAGGTGGATACTTTGTTAGAGACCTAGACACCTCCTCAGGGCTGTGAGCTTACCTAGATTGATTATGTGTTAGCTAAGAGCTGGGCATTGCAATGCCTAAAACACATTATGGCCACATCTTCTAGACCCGTCACAAGAGGGGAGTGGGAAAAACTATGCAAAACTTTCCAACACACTGCTCCAAGCCAAAGCTCAATCTGACTGAACAGTTACAGACTGAGAGTAACTCTCTGGTAAAGTATTTTCCCTGCACTGGATCAATTTCAAGGTTATTATTCAGAGCACTTCACTTCTTTCAGCCTAAACAAAAGCACTGATCACTTTAAGTAGTGCCCACAACTCCTTAGTTCTGTTTTTATGCTTCTATCTTTAAAATACCTTTTTTCCCCCTTAAAACTCAGGATGAGTGTTATAAATTGCTTGCTACACACGGGGAAATTCCCCTAAGTTGTGTACATGGCTCTGCCTTTGGAAAAGTTGGAAGAGAGTTTATGAGAAAACTCGAGAAAACAGCCTATTGAATGATGGCCATGCCATGTTTTTCTGCTCATGGTTAACACCAGAGAGCTGGCACTGCTTAGCTCAAATGGTGTTTTCAGCACAGACCTGGGTCCAAAGCTTCTTTTTGTTAATTTGTCAGAGTGGATTAATTTTTCAGCAGCTCATTACTTGAATCCAGCCTGCCCAGCTTCAGGCTTCATTGTGGGAAGGCAGTGATACTGAGCTGACAGCAGTCATGGGCAGGCAGACAGACAGAGCCCAGATGTGGCACAGAGCTGCAGGAACCTTTCGAGGACATCTGGAGATCAGCTTGCTGCTCATGAGTAAGATTCAAAGGATGTCTCTCAGACAGAGCTTACCTACTTCCACAGCCAAGCAACTACTTCCCAAACAAATCAGTACCAGAATCACAGCTGCTGGTTCTTGGAAATTATCTGCCCTTGACTTGCAGCCCTAATGGAACACCCAAAATGACAATATACAGCACAACTGTCAAGCAATCAAGCATTGGATACCAACCCCAAAATATTCCACTGAACAGGCTCCTGTTTAGTATTGACTCTCACTTAACACCAGCAAGAACTTCTAATGAGGATCAAGTCTCAGGGACTACAGACAACCAAGGAGAAGCTTGGTCAAATCCAAACTTTTCATCATTGGGATAGTGAAGGACAGAGGCATCAAAACAAATGGTTGTGATGAGCAGATCTAAGACTTTTTCAGGCAGGCACATACTGTATCACCCCAGGCTCTGAATTAACCATCTCTGTCCCACAGTGCAGAAGTGCAGCACAAAAGCATCAAGCTGCTCTCTCTGTGTGAGAGCTAAAGGGTATGGGAAACTGAGTTTGGTTGTCCAGCACCCTTTATTTCCAGCTAGACAAAGGCTGCTCTAGCAGAGACACTGTTTCCCGGCCCATATACATCCACAGGGTGGATGCTTCCTGCTTCCTGCCCCGTTTGCAAAGCCCCAGGTGAGGCTGTACATTATTCTGTACATGAGGTAAATGAGGAAACTAGGTCTGCTTCAGACATACAGGTGGGCTCCTTCTCAGCAACACCAGAACATTGTACTTTGCACTCCCGCGGATTCAGTAATTGCAGTGGAGTTTTTGCTGATTTCATTGATGCATTTATTGGCCACTTTCCCTTGTACAACCTAAATCAGCATAACTCTACTGAAGCCAGTGCTTAGATGTGGCACTTATGGATGTGCTGTAGTGGTGGAATTGACAGTGCTGGGCTAATGGCCGGACTCAATGACCTTAGGCCTCTTTTCCAACATCAATGATCTTATGATTCTCTTGAATCCTGTAACAGATCATTGTAGAAGCTTTCCTGTAGTTCATTTGCTATTAATTAATGAATTAATAGCAAGGGACCTTCTTAACCTCTTATGTATACATTCACAAAACAGATGAAACATCAATCACTAAAAGTAATGTGATGGAAAAAAGCAGCATGAAGTGAAATTCAGGCCCTTTGCCATCTGTTCTCCTAGTTGTTCTCTATTCAAAAGGAAAGATCTACAGCATGCTCATCTGCTTTACCTGAATAAAGAAGTATTTGCATAAATCAGCAGGGATGTTGGGCGGGTTAAGTGTGAAATTCATGAGCAAATGGCAGTGACAATTGAATGAAAAATAACAAAGGAATCAGTGAGAAGGCTGCAATGTTAAACATGATGGAACAGCTTGCAGAGACCACCAGTGAAGCTCTGATTTGGATATACCTTTTTTTTTTCTATAAATGCAGGGTTACATTCTCAAAAGCTTCAGCTTTATGTGGTCAAAAACAGCTCCTTATGAACCTCAGCAGTCTGAGAGGAGTTGTTTGCTGCTGCCCCAAGGGATTCTGAGGTACAGGGTCCTGTTCCACCAGAACACCCCATCCCAAAGTAACTGTTGCTCTTGAGTTTTGGTAACAAATTCTTAAAATTTGCAGCTTTACAGTGCTGAATACAAAATCCTTAAGCACAATTTATGTAGAAAGGCAAAAAAGCTTACAAATTCTTTGAGGTGGACCACCAAATAGTAAAATTAAGATATTATTGTGGCTGAGTACACAGTGCCCATTTTCTAGAGGACTGCCTGATCATCAGGATAGAGGACTAAGCACAGCTCAGTATTTTGTGTGTTTCTTTGTACATGTGCATGCATGTGCATGCATGTACCTCATTTTTAATGTGCTTCCAGTTCTCCAGCTGAAGTTTTCCTTTCTGCAGGGGATAACAGAAACCACGAGTGATCTCAAAAATGTTTCTAAGTTCTGTGAGTGAAATGTGAGAATGAACAGTTATAGCAAGAGCTGAGTTGTGCTCTTCAGACCCCTACAACTTCAATATTAATAAATCACCTCATCTCTCACTCAGAAAAGGAAGAGCAGCAGCAAAGGTTGGCCTGTGTCTGAGCTTCTGAGCTTTTCACAGCTACAAAGATTCATAAGCACAAAGGCAGAAGGAGCAACCTCTACAGCGGCAGTCAAGGTGAGCACTTTAGATATAAAAGACACCAAAAACTTTGCTAATTCTCAGATCTTTCTAACATAAGTCACAAAATAATTTGTAGGCTGAAAAATCAGAGACACTCATTATTTTCAGGGCATGGTGAGCAGTTGCACCATGCACTGTGTCATGTTTATAAAGCATCTTTGCCCAGTGACTGCTCAAAATACACACCGCCATTAAGTTATTTTGCCTCTGCTGTTATGAGGCAGTGAAGGACAATGTGCCCTTTGAAACATAATGAATACACTGATAGAAAGTCAGCAAGGAAATTACGGCCATGTTATGAATAAAACCAAAGAAAAAATACGACACTAGAACCACATGACATGGAATTGAGGTTGAAAGATTAAAAAATTCACAACCAAGGCAATCTTGTATTTAGAAGTTTGCAATTATAAATCACATTGTAAAGGTCCCTCTCTCCAAGGAGATAGTTGGTTTTGAGACAAATTGCTCTAAAGCAATGTTCACAGTCCTTCACCAAGCTAATCAGTGCAAGTCACTTCCCTGGACCTTGAGTCCATCAATATTTCATACATTCAAATGGAAGTTCTACCAGCTTTTATAAGTGTTTTGCCCTAAGTAGTTTTATTTTACACAAGAATGCACCTGTGCTTCTGTTATTTCCATAGGATCAGCAACAAATTCAGGTCCCTGCTTAGAAAATATTGTTCTTCCACATCATCAATATGTTCAGGAAATATCTCAGAATCATCACAAGGGGAATTTGGTTAGAGTCTTCTTGAAATATCTCCAGATTTCTCCCAATCTGAGCAGGGGATCAAGTTTTTCACCCACGCACAGTTAGGAAAAACATCTCCTTGATGAAACATTTTAAGGCCATGCTGCCATGACCTAAACAGGACCAGTCCTAATCCTTACGGTTGCTCCACTCCACAGACTTTAATCTACATGTCTCATTACCCTCTGGTGTTTAGACATTCCTGTAGCTTGGACATCTAAAGGAGGGTTGTGAAACCAGTGAGGTCTGAGTCTGGCCCTTTGCTTCCATCAGTGGCTGACCAGAATAAGATCTGAGCTACAACAACCCAGACCCACCTTCCCCCAGGCAAGTGTCCCAGCTCCGGTGTCATTCTGAATGAGCACAATGTCTGCATTGCACTCCCACACAGGGAACACACTCAGTGCAGCAGATCTCGTAGGGCACTTGGATGCAGAGAATTTCTTCAGTTATTCACAACATCAAATCTTAAATATCCAATATTGGCCATAGCTATACACTCAAGAGAGATGTAGGCACCTCTGAAGGAAGGCTGAGAATCATTAATAGGAGATTCAAGATGCACTGATCCACTTCCCACCTACATGCTAAAGTTGCCTGATGTTTGTTATCCCCCTGCACACCTGAATTCCCTTTCTCCATGTTTTTATATTTGTCTCATATGCTGAACTAGGCAGATACCCAAAGGTGGTCAGTGTCTTTGGGTGGTGGTCAAGCCACAGACACCTAGACTACCATTTCATGATGCCATGCTCAAACACAGCGGCAGAGATGGGCTTTTTTCCCTATTTTTTCCCTCCGGCTCTGAGATGGGCACACTCATCAGAACAACACACTGCTGTCCTCTCAGGCATGTTGGGAACGTTCTCTTTGCAAAGCACGCCAACACTCCCATGACCCAGCGAAGCGGAAGGAGGAGTGATTGCAGCCATGACACAGTTTGATAGGGAGCTGGCAATCAGCTCCAGAAAATGAAGCCTGAGGGAGCAGTATCTGCAAAGAAACACCTCATTGTTATCCCAGCAGTCATATCACCAGAGCATGGAACCCTGTTATTAATGGCTTCCTTCACTGAGGCACTTAGAGATGGCTGTCAACCTTCATCCTGGTTTTGTTTTCAATGCCTGACCCAAAGGGCCTGGAGGGCTTTCCCAGAGCTTGGAGAGGGGACACACCTCCTCACTAACAACACTCCTCTGCACATGATCAGTCTCCATGGGAGAGGAGTGGCTGGAGAGGCTTCACCTCTGAGTGGTGGCAGAGCAAGTGCTCCACACACACCAGCTTCCCCCATCCCGCCAGCCTCTCACAGCCCAAGATGTGCCTTGGACACAAGATGCCATTTTTCCTCTCTGAGCTCTGTGAATGATGGCTACAAACTCCAGCAAGCACTGACGGGCCCTGGTCCCATCAATGGCCTCCAGTGAGTTTGTCAGCATGATGCCAGGGAAGTGAACTCAGCACTTTCCACTTCTCAACCGCTTAAATAAAAGGGAAATCTCCAGTGACTACTTTCATAACAAGCCAGTTTCAATTAATTGGGACAGCTACTGCTCAGGGACAGAAGTCTCACCCCATGGTCAGGGCCATCAGTTGAAGAGGGTTATAGCTCAGGGTATTGATAGCTCAGGGTATCAATAGCTCAGGGTATTGATTACTCTACGCTATTCCCGGATTGCTCTACAACCAGCGTGTGGGCCAGAACACAGCCCGCATTTAGCCAAAGTGCATTGCCCCTGGGAGGCACTCAGTGCCACACATTATACTTTTAGCAGGAGCTGTCCAGGCCATCTAATACCCCTTTCATATCACATATGTCAAGACCTTCTCTGAATTTCCACCTGATCCAGAAGGAAGAATGTCATTCGGAAGCCCCCTACACTGATTAAAAATTTCCTGTCACATAGAAACCATCAATTGATTTCTTCCAATCCTTAATTTTTGCTGTTATTGAAAAAGTTTGGTTTTATGTGCAGTCTGACTTAGCTTCAGCTTCACTGGCTCCTGGTGAGTGGGATTAGCTAAGTAGTTTTCAGCAAAACATTTCTTTTCTTAAAAAAAAAAGACATATTTGTGGAAAAGCATTAGTTGTGATGAGGTTTCTCAATTCATCCCTTCATCCCTGTTAGGCATTTTTTAATTGAAATATTCCAGATTACAAGTCAAGAACTATGGGGGGTTTTCTGTCACTGTAATAGCTTGATATGAACTAGAAATGGCCCAAATCAAAATGACACATTCAGGAACTATTTACTCTTTCATCCTTTCGCTGGAGGAGGTCTGTGTGGGTGTATTAGACATAAACACTGACTGCTCTCACTGCTGCTTTTGCTTTTCAATGGCAATTTACAGTAAGGAAGTAAATATAATTAGTTCACATTCAAATGGCATTTTTCCATCCTGGAAAACTGAGTATATTTCATAGCCAGTGTATAAATAAGCCTGTGGTAAATCACATCCCACTGACTGGCCATACAGCTCCAGCCACACCAAGGAGAAATGAGACTTTTCTTCTGTGGAAGGTAGAGAGGACTTATTCCTCACCAGAAAAAGTTTTCACTGCTGAAAGTGGCTCATGTTCTGGAAATAAAGCGTACAAGGCTTGAGCTTTCATCCAAAAGGAGCAAGTAACCTACTGGAGACTGTGCCATGGCCTATGTCACCAGGCAAAGAAGCTCCAGAAGGTGGACTATAGCTGGGAGGGATTTTGGAACACCTGGATAGTGGGGGGCTTAGATTTGAGAGGTTCTCTGTTTCTCAGACCTCTTGTTCCTGACCCTCTCCTCTTCTCTCCTTTCCTCTCCTCACCAATGCGCCAGAGTCCATTCCCTGGTGGACCCCAGCCTTCAGCAAGTGAGCTGAAGAGAGGCTCCTCCTCACCAGCCTCATCCCTTCTGCTGCTGGTGTTTGTCCTCCCCTGGTGCACAAGGGACCCAACACCTCTGGTACTGCAGCCCTGATCAGAGATCCAGACAGAAAAGCCTCCTGAGGTGCTGATATATTAAAGGAAGCATCAGGGGAGTCTCAAAAGCACTCCAAGATTGTGAGTGGCAGCTTTCAGGGTCTTGTAAGACAGCATTCAACCCTCCCTCCCACGAAAAGCATCCTCTGGAAGTGCTGTCTGGGGAGATGTGTAGTCTTCAAGGCACTACCAGTAGCAATCACATTTTCTGGTTTTTCAGTTAATTCTCAAAAGCAAACTTGTCATTGCCACACCACTTTCAGTTCCAGGAGAAAAATCCTGCATTGGTTTTGGATGCAAAGTCACCCGTTCTGACTCACATTGGTTGGCTTGATCCCTCTTGAACTCTTTCTCTTAAACTCTCCTTTTAAAAGATGCCAGGAAGGCACAGATACATTACTGGTACTGTAATCACTCTGGGAACCTGGACACCCAGGACAGCTGTGGGCTGAAACAGCAACACACAGAGGTCCACTTGGGTCTGTTATTTCAGAGCAGCAAAATGCTATTTCCAGAAAAGAAAGAAATTAATACAAAGAACAGTTCTGAAAAACCATCAGATGCCTCTGAACTCTGCTGTCCAGGGGTGGTCTAGAGGCTTCAGAAATGCAGGAGGAAGAACTACTTCTCTCCCTTCTAAACAATCCATTAATTTTAAAAGTCCCCTCACACCAGGAATGAGGAGAGGACCATCCCTCATAAAAGGGAATTTCAAAGACTTTTGCGAGAAATGGAATGTACAAATTACTGCCTTTTCAAAAGCTAAAGGATGTTTTTCCAGAATGGCACCGCATCCCCAGAAAAGTGCTGTGGGGAGCTTCGGTTTCACTCATGATAGAGAGTCACATCAGACTCCAAACACCACCAGAAAATAAACAAGCCAAGTCAATGCTCTGGCAGAAACTGCAAAGAAAGATACTTTTTCACTTAGATGTCCCATTTCAGGGCTTTCAAATGTCAGTTTCCATCACGTCATTATAGCTTGTATTTCTTCATGAAGTCATAATGAAAAGGGAAAGGTGTTTTCTAATAACTCAAAGAAAGAAATTACTTTCTTCCCATCTGCTGTCACTCTTTGTTCTCAGAAAGTTTTTTCTCCAGAAACACAAACTTATGCAGAAAAATTGATTGAAGCACTCCGGAGGTGCCAAAGGGGCAGTGTTTGCATTTGGCAAAGGACATAAAGCCTTGGCAGAATCAGGTCCCCCCAAGACTGCATTTCCCCTGTTCAAGCTCAGACTCAACAGGAGGGTTTCCTCTCCTTCTCAGCCACCCAGCTTTGCTCAGAACAATGTCTTTCAATAGAAAAAACTATCCAAACCCAGGTTTCGATTTTTTCCCTTCCACCACCAGCCCTGCCCCCAATCCACATGGTGCTCAACAGAAAGACGGCAGATGAACTACTGAAAGCCAAGGTCCATTCCAGTGCCATAACTCCATGTTTCCTCATCAGCTGGTGGAAAACAGGTAGCACAGGTCCCCAGCCACCTAGGAAAAGTAAAGGAGGAAAATCAGCCACAGGATTGCGGTCTGCCACAAATTACAGCCCTGGCCGTAGCTGGGCAATCCAGGGGTGAAATGGGAGGAGAACTCTAAGAGGTTGCTCAGCAAAGGAGTAACATAGGAGGGATTTGGACATATAAAATTAAAAATGTTTCCAAAGAATGATGGATTGGGCATTAGCACAACAGCATACCCCTCTCCACTGATTAGAAGTTCCTCTAGTAGTACAGCTAAGAAGAAAACATGACATACTCTTTGGAGAACTCTCTTTTAAAATAACTGTCTTTAAATCAAAAAGAAAAAAAAATCCACAGGGATATTTTTCCAAGCACTTTATTTACACTCTATTATTTTAGAATGAAATTTTAAAAAAAAACCATACTTGGATTTGCTTAGATCTTAGGAGGGATCCTGAGGCTTTAGCTTCATTTTTTCATTAGAGTGGAAGGTGAAAAGACAAAGCAGGTGTAACAAGGCACAAAATCAGGTGGTAATTTTCTGTAATTAAAAATGCATCCATATTGGTGAAGACTCAGCCTACGAGGAGCAGCAGAGGTCACTTGGCTTGTTCAGCCTGGAGGAGACTGAGGGAAGACCTCACTGCAGTTACAAATTGCTGGTGAAAGGAAGAGGAGGGGCAGACATTGATCTCTGCTCTGTGGTGACAGTGACAGGACCTGAGGGAATGGCCTGAAGTGTTGTCAGAGGAGGTTTAGGTTGGATATTAGGGAAAGGTTCTTCACCCAGAGGGTGGTTGAGCACTGGAACAGCTCCCCATGGAAGTGGTCACAGCACCAAGCCTGACAGAGTTCAAGAAGTGTTTGGACAATGATCTCAGGCACAGGGTGTGACCCTTGGGGTGTCCTGTGCAGACCCAGGAGTGGGATTTTGATGATCCTTGAGTCCCTTACAACTCAGGATACTCTATGATTCTCTGATTTTGAAATGTTTTCTGAATGATTCTGACAGCCCCGAGTGGTTTGGGAAGCAGCCACATGTTTTGCAAGTGCACAAGTGAAGTGTGAAGCCATCACTGACACATGTAGGTGGGCAAACGTATCACCAGTCTCCTCCCACCCCCCAAATTAGTGTATTCTCCAACACCAAAAAATCAGACTGTCCCTCATATCCCTCAGGAAGTGGTTCCAAAGGAGCAGGCCAGGGACCCTTGCCATTTTTGACAGGCTGTAGTAGGAGTGTGGCTATCACATATGCCTGGCCATGCTCATGGTCCTGACCTCAGTGCCCCAGTACTGTGCCAACAGCCTTTGGCCATCAGAGTGGCCCCATTTCCCTGGCTCTTGCTGAACCCTCAGCACCAGGGAGCCTTGCTTGGTGACTACAGCTGTGACAGCAGGAGCCCTTGTCCCTCATTCCCAACCCATCAAGGGATCTGACCAGAGATTCAGTGTGGAGCCCGTTGGTGCAGCACCTCCTCTCCCTCTGAGGAACTTCCTGAGCTCCCCACTGGTGATCAGGCAGAAGAAAAAGAGAATCAGAGTTGGCATCCATTAAACCTGACTGTGGAGTTATTCTGTCCATATTTCCAGAAACTTTAATGTGGAATGTATCTTATCCCTCCCCTCAGCAAGCAGAGATCTCCCAAGGGAAATCATGGGCCAGTTGCACTCGAGTTTGCCTTGAGGACAAAGCCATCCATCCTTCTGAAGTGATCCACCTGGGGAATTGATTGGCTCTCACGATATGAGCAAGTGTGCCCCTAGAACACACTTCCCAGAGCATCCATGGCACACACCCCTCCAAACAGCTTCTGTGGTCATGGTTCAGCACACACACAATTCCCAGTGACACCACCCCAGTGCCCCAGGGCTCCCTGGTGCAATAATCTGAATGGTGACATTACATCACTGTCACTGGAATAGATCCATTCAGTGCCCAGCAACTGAAAACCCCCAAAGCAACTGATTTGCTTAAAAATTTGCTTAAATGCTACTAAACCACCACATCACTCAGAGAGCACCTTCAGCCCAGGGGTGTAGGAAAGCACACATAATGGTACGCTGCCCCATGAGGAACCAAAACCATTTCTGCCTTTTTAATTAGTTGTGTTTATCCAAGAGTCCTTGAGACAACCGCAAAAACAGAGGAAATTACGTGAAGGGTAAAGCTGCACCACTTCTAATGAGTGGACAAGCAAAGGCAAGCAACACTGGGAATTATTTTTTGGGGGGTATCTAAGGACACTAGAAACTCAGATCAGATTATTAAAACTTCACTACGATGAAACCTCCATAATGATTCTGAGCAGAAGGATTTCTGGGCCAGCCTAAGATGATTAATTGCTTGTGACACCTCCAGAAACTTGAGACACTCCATGTAGCACAAAAGGAAATTCAGATTCCCTGCAGCAGCACAGGCATATGCTGGACATCCTGGCAATACCACGGCTCAGGGAGCTCCTTTATTTGTGTAGCCCCTGGGGTGCTGGGAAAGACGGCAGGCAAGGGGTTAAGTAGTGGCACCATGGCTTCTGGAAGGGAAAGGCACGCCTCATTAACCAGCTGGAATTCACGGAGGATATGAACACCAGGATGGACATGGGAAAGGCAGCAAACACCATATTACTGAGATTTTCAGGGTACACTGAACACAGGTCCACAAAGGAGGTCAGTGCCAATGGCCGGATGGGGACAGGAGGGGAAAACGGCCCTGGGAAGTCGGGGCAATGGGGGGAGAGTAGGAGACCAGGGTGGGTGCCTGACTGGAGCAGATATCCCCTCTGCCAGGTCTCCATGCACAGCCATGACTTCTGCAACCAGCCCCACCATTCAGGAGGATCATGAACACGCAATCGATGCTTTGAAATCCCAACCCATTACTTCCATGTGTTCATCTTCTCCCAGGAGCGCAGCTCTTACATTTCCAACCCATCACACACACCACGCTAACGTGGTACAACTGCACGGCTCTGTGGTTACTAATCCAAGTACCTGCAGCTTGCAAGAGGTGTGAAGGTGTCCGGCACAGGCACTTCACTGCTCAAGGCTCACCTGACCCAAGCCTTGGGCCCAGCAGATGGCACATGGCAACTGCAATGCTGCTCCTTTAAATACAATGTCATGTTTTCCCCTCTATTATCAACTCCAAGTCCAGGATTGCTCTGTTATCCTCTGTTATAAAACTCAAAAGTTAAACTGAGGCATAAAGAACAGATGCACATGGAAAATGAACTCAGCATCTCTTTACCCAAAAGGTCAGTGATTAGGAATTTCATTCAGGAAACAGGAAAAACTGATTTCAACTCCTTTATCTGTCCTGGGGAATTTGAAGAGTGTTATTCTGGAAATAATACTACATTTCAATGTAAAAAATTAAGTAAGCATGGAAGTAACAGAGTGGAGCTATGCATAATCTCCTAGAAGAGGGATTCACAGCAGGCTGGCAGAAAAGCAGTTGTTCTCTGCTCCCTGGCTCCATGAGTGTTTTAATATTTCACATGACACATTGAGCACAACACAAAAGGTGGAAACCAGACACGTCCAAACCTCCATATGCTTAAGGTATTCTTTTGCAGGGTAAGAAATACAGTTTTGACCCCATCCCCAGTGAATCCAGCTTTCCATACTCCAGGTGACTGGTTTTGCTCCATTGCTAGAGCTAAAGGCAAGCCCTGCCCTGTTGCGGTGTGCTCTGGCCAGTTTCAGTCTATCTCATGGCCAGGCTCTGCTATCTCCCCTCCCCCGCCTTCGGTATCTGTTTTCCCCCTCCTGGAGGGCTCTGTATTGTGCAATCCTATACAAAGCCCTCCAAATTCAACCCCAGCGCTCATCCCCTATTGGATGTTGTACCCTCCCCCCGCTCCCTGTGTCTGTATTTATGTAACTGTAACACGCTGTGCCAGGGCTTCCCCGGTACAACCCCAGTGCCCAATAAACCATCTGGGAAAGCCCCTGCTCTTGTCTCTCCTTCTTCAGCACGCCTGTACCATCGGTGGGTTGGGTGAAATCTTGCAGGAACTTCGCCAGCCCTCCCATGCTTTTGGAGCAGCCCGGCAGCCCCCAGAACTGCGAGCTGACACCCGATACCCCTACTGACAGCATCGTGGCATTTGGCGCACCAGCGTGGGGCTTCTGGACTCCCTCACCACCGCCAGCGGCAGCAGGGAGTGAAGCCGCGACCTGTCGGCTGCAACCGCGCCGCTGGTAGTGGCCGCCACAGAGAAACAGCTGCGTTCCCGTGACCAAGCAGAGCCGCGGCCGTGCCGCCGGCCCTGGGGCCCCACCTGGGCCCACATACGCGCAGACGCCAGGTGCCCCTACCAACAGCATCACGGCACTGCCCCATGAATTTTGACTGTGTTTTGTCCCTCAGACAACCTATGGAGCACTTTGGAGACAAATCGAGAAATAGTTACTGAATGATTTAAAATGTTTTCCTTAGCTCAAAGGATTGCAGTTTTTCTTTTCCTTTAGTCAAAGTCTTCTTGGAAATGCGTGTCCCTGGGACAGAATAGGAGCTAGAAGGTATATGAAGGTATTGCTCGCGTTGAGAAGACAGTGAGACTCCTTGTGTTCCATCTTTTTACCTAGGACAAGGCTGGGATGGGCTTGTCTGCTCAACCCTGCTCCTTTTTATTTCGAACTTCATCTGGAAGATTTACAGCAGCACTAGCAATGCTAAGGGAGGACTGTTCATCCATTTGTAACTCGAGTTTGGTTGTGATTTACATTTGAAGCAGTTATTTTAATCCCACAGTTGCATATCACGTATACTCAGATTTACCGCAGTTGTTCTTTCCTCTGGTCAAAAAACAGTCATTTGGGAAAATCATACACATAAATCCATTCATTTATAACATTTTTAAAATCAATTTTGCAAGCTATCTCCCAGGACACAGCACTCTAAACCTGAAAATATGCTGTCCTTTAATCACCAAGGCTGAGGGACTGTATCATTGCAGGGGAAACACATGGCCAACAGAACTGACCCTGCTGACCTCACCCTGTCTTTGCTCCTCAACACCCTCAGCAGAGCATGTTCAACATTCCAGCTAAAGCACCTGGCGATGCATCAGGACTTGGGACCTGCCTCTGGCTTTATTTCTAAATATTAGATACAAAATTTACATCCCAGTTCAATACTGACCCTTTCCATTTGAATCTCCACGGGAGCAGACCCGGAATTGCTCTGCTATGCTCAAATTGCCTTCCCAGGTGAAGCCACCTCTCCCCAGCCAGCCTGACACTGTCAGTGCCACCAGCTGCACTCACCCAGCTTTGCTCTCATCCTGCAAGAGCCACCAGGAGTATTTGTGGGCACTTCCAACACAGCTTTCCTCATCCAGGGAAAATCCCCAGTGATCCCAGAGTGTCAAGAAGGCCCCAAGTGCGAGGGGTGTGTCCCACCATGCAGCTGTGTGGCACAGCACAGGATCCCCTATAACATCCTCTGTCATCCTGTGGGCAGGTTCACCCGTCTCCATCTCTCCTTAAGGCTTGGGAAAAGCTCTGGGTAGAGCTTTTGATCTTTATTTTCCTTGCAAACCCTTAAGATCCTGGAAATAATGTTTCCATGCCTAAATGACAGAGGAGCAGACCCCAAAGCCATGCAGGCTACAGCAGTGTAGTGCAGATGTGAGAAACACTGAGTTTTGTGACTGAGGTGATACGAACTGGTGCTCGGGAGTGAGCAGGGTGGTGATATCCCACTGAAAACTCCAGGGGACAACAGAAGAAGCACTTAAACATTGCACCTCGTCTTCCATACTTTTTTCTTTTTTTTTACTTTGTTTAACATTTGCTTCTCGCCCAGGTATGATTTTAGTATGGGGACAGACTCAAAGCATCATGAAATCACTTTGGGGTGGCCTCTTGAGTGCCAACCCATTGCTCAGCTCTCCTGCCCACATGCACCACAGAAGTTGATGGATGGGCTATAGTCAAAAAAAAAAAAAAAAAAAAAGGTGCTGCCACTTCCCTGCATGCAGCAAGCATAAGCTTTGGTTGCTTGCAGAGGTGTGCTACTCTTCCAGACCTCCCTCAAGCAACAGCTATGCCAAAAGTGAGGATGCAAGTTCAATTGTATTGAAGCAAACCAGAGTTTATTTAGCATTTATTACCCATTTTGTTGTCAGACGCTTCTTCTGTGTTGGTTTTCCTCTGGTAAACACAGACTTTTTTTAAGTTTATTTTTTTAATAAAATATATAAAACATTGTGCATTGCTATCCATAGGAAAACTGTAGTTTAACAACAACAACAGCAACAAAAAAAAGAATAAGGCACATTCCTGTGCAGCATCTTCAAATATATATATATATATATATTTAAAACAAAACAAAAAGAAAACCTTTTTCAACCTCTTTGAGGCTGTTAACTGCTCACCAGTCACTGACACATCTCTTATATTACCATAATTTCACTGTTGGAGATGGGTTGGGTTGTGTTTGACAGGGGCCAGCAGGGAGAACAGACTCAAAAAAAAGTAATAGGATTTTATCCCTGAGGTGTCAGTAAAAAAACTAAATGTTCCCATTGAGAAGGAAGATGAAAAGACAGCCATAAATAACTGAATACACTATGGCAAACATCCAAGCACCGAGATGATTTCACGATGGAAGAATCCCCCTCCCCCCATCCCCCAGTTCTTAACAAGTCCTATTTGCTGTTGGGTTTTAATTAGGTTAATCTCATGGCTTCAGAAGTCACAAGACAATCGGTCAGGATGCACCTCCCCCTCCCTCCCCAAATCATCTTTCCAGATTTGTCATTTTGTTCACAATTCTCCCACAGTCCTCAGGAAAGGGAAACCAAAAAATCCTAAATGGAGACCAAATCCTGGACAGCCTCTCTCCGCAGCCAAGCGAGGAGCGCTCACACCACGGCGTGCCCAACGCCATATCCCGCATGGGAGCACTGCCATTGTCTCCTCCCCGCCTGCTACTCAGAAACGAAGTCGGCGATCACTTCTTTGAACCCAGGAAGTGTCCGTGAAGAGGGGTGATATCGACATGTCAGGGAGAGAGATGGGGAAAACTTCATGGCTGTCCATCCACAGCGCTGCAGGTGGCACACCGGATAGGCAAAGGGGAGACACTCAGGTTGAATTCCTTCCCTGCCTCTCCTCTGGGAGGCGCGGGCAGCCCCAGGGAGCAGGGCAGGAGTGCTGGAGCCCCCATGGCTCAGTAGTAGCGGTTGAGGCTCCTGGTCCCTGGAATGTCGGGCTGGCCGTTCATCCAGATCTCGCGGATGATGCGCTCCCGCTCCTCCAGCCGCTGCGCCCGCTCCAACTCCTCTGCCGAGGTGAACACGTTCATGTTCAAAGTCCTCTCGAACCTGCGGTGCCTGCGGGCAGACAGGTCCGACGTGGTGTCCGAGTCGTCGTCGCTGTCGCTGCTGTCGCTGTCGCTCTCCCGCTCCCGAGGAGGTTTTTTGGAGGAGGAGCGCTTGCAGTCCGTCCGGCAGGACACCCTCAGCACCAGGGCCAGCAGGGTCAGGAGGAGTCCAATGCACACCCCGGACACGAAGTACAGGGCAGCCCGCTCGGGGTTTTCTGCAAGGAGAAAGGAAATGATGGAGGAGAACCACCCTTCAAAGAACAGAACACACTCGGCGCCTCCGTGCACACACCACACACGGTTTCTGGAGGGGCCGAGTATCCAGTGGCTGCTTTTACTTCCATGCCCTCCTTTGTCTCCTCCCCCCAGGGCAATCAGGAGTTTAAACGGTGGATTTGCTGCCAAGGCATTTGCTCACGTGCAGAATGCGGGTTTGTGTCTTGGAGCTGTTTGGAAGGGACGGGAGCAGCCCACAGAATTAAATCGAATTCCCACGGGGCTGACACCGGGGTGCTGCACAGCCAGCAGCAGGTGAGTGCATGCTGCTGTCACATCCACTGCCTTCAAACCAGGCTAAAGATGATTACAAAACTTTGTATGCTCTGTGCTGTGGCCCAGCTGAAATGGGAGGCTTGGCAGCATGGCAAAAATGCATATTATTTATTCATAGACTTCATTTGCTTATCTAAGGCAAGAGTGCTGGCTCCCCGCCCAGACCACCAAAATATATACCTGTGCTCCAGAGTCAGTGCACCAACAGGATGAGTCCTGCATAGCCACATTTCTGAGGTATATAACCAGACTCCAAAGTATCCACAATGCCTTTCAAACTAGGTCATCTTGTTTACTTACCACCTTATTTTCTTTTTTTTTCTTTTTTTTTCTTTTTTTTTTTTCTTTTTTTTTGGTTCATGGCACTACCTAGAAGTGTAATTATGATAAATGTTGTTACTGCCATTCCCCTGGGCTGAATCATCCTGGTTTATAGGTACACTAAGTGGGTAAAGGTGAACTGAGCAGAAGTGTCAAGGCCAGCATTACTCTGCAGTGTCTGCTGGGTGTCTGGAGTTCAAGGATGGGGTCAGTTCCTCAGATGAGTCTTATTCCCTTTAACTCAGTGATGGATCCATAACAGCTTCCGCCAGCTGAGACCCTGACATTCGGCCCCAAAAGATCTCTGTAGCTAAAAAGCTTCACTTCCCTGCCCAATGCTTTTAGAAGTGCTCTTTTCAGCTGATCTCCTAAAGCAAAGTTTGTAAAAGGTGAACTGGAAACTATTTGGAGATGTTCAAAACTCAAAAGGGCAAGACCCTGCTCTCATATCAAAGCTGGCTCTAAATTTGAAGTTAGCCATGTTCTGAGCAGGGGGTTGGACCTGGTGACCCGCAGAGGCCTCTTCCAACTTAAGTTATTCTCTGAGCCTGTGGTCAGAGCCCAAACACTGGCCTGTGCTGTTCTAGGCAGAGTGTGGGTCAGCGCCTGGAGGTGCTCATGGAGCAGTTACAGAGGTGAAATGCCTTTGTGCTCTTCACTTCTCTCGCAAATAAATCTTAGAGGCAACTGATGAGCCAAGCTGGAAGAAGATGTCAAGATAGTCTGAAAGTTGGCTAATAAATCATTAGACTGATGCAAGAGTGGTTGGTGTGGATGACATGGGGAAAAATCAAACTGAAGAGAGGGGAAAGATGAGGAAAGTGAAAAAAAAAAAAAAGAAAAAAGAGGTGGACCAGCCTCCTGCAAACTCAGCTGTAACACAAAGAACAAGCAGAATAAGCAGGACACTAAACTGATCATTTAGAGCCGGTGGGCCCATGACAGAAGGGTTGGAACTGATGGTCTTTAGGTCTCTAGATGGTCTTTAAGGTTCTTTCCAGCCAAATCATTCTATGAAATGCAGTGGTAGTCAGAAAGTGAGACCAAAGCCACAGGCTTTAAACTAAGATATTTTGACAAAAGTAAAATTTCAAAGGTGAAAAAGAAGATACCAGAGCAGGCAAGGAGAATGTGCCAATGGCCCCTGCAGCAGCCTGGCTGAGTGAAATCCTGGCCCCAGTGAAGGCAATGGCTGCTCTGAATCCAAGGGTCAGGACTCAAAACTGCAGCCTCCTTTATGCAGTAGCAAAGCTGCTCCAGACCATCCAGTCCTATGTAAACAGTAAAGAAGTGGCTTAAAAACACCCAGGAGAAGCGGAATCCCTACCTGACAACCCTTTTACCTCCATGTGCAGTTTAACTGAGGACAGAAATCACCCAGCTCCTGTTGCAGGTAGCCCTAAGAAGGGCTCTGGGGACACCTGGATCATGGGAGTGTGAGCAAATGAGCAGGACCGGGGTGTTGGTACTGGAATGCCCTGGGTGCAGTCTGCCTTGGCTCTGCCTGGCTGACAGGATGCCAGGCACACATCCCTGAGCACCACGTTCTGCACACACATGGGCTTGATTTGGTTGCATTAGTTCCACTGCTCACTCCTTTAGAGCAACTCATAAAAAACCCATGGGTTGGAGCCTGAGACACAGACACATGCTGTTTCTCTGCTCCCGATTTTGCCCCTGTCCTGCTTTTTCTTTCTCCTCCACACTCCTTTTTCCATGCTACTGTATCCAGATCACGAGCAATTCTACCTCGATTGCTACTTAAGGAACCATTTTTCTTCCCCTGCTTGCGCTCATCCGTACAGCCCTTCTTGCAGTGCAAGGGCTGTAATTGAATCTTTGGGCTCCAGTGGCATTTATGAGCTCCTACAGCTACTCTGTCAACATCTGAGACACTGTCTGCACTTCCTCACAGAGCTGTAACCCTGTGTTCAACTGCAGTCTTGGCATTTATCATACGCACAATCCACTTGCACAGCAGCATCTCCTTTTTTCCACAGAAGAAAGAGCAACTTAAGCTAAAAACCATGGGCTCTGCTTTTTTTCACTTGAAGTAGCCAAGTCAGCAATAGCCTAGATTTGGGGATTTGATGGTTGATGGTTGATTAGTGATTTTGAGAGCTTCACCCATCACATGTTCTACTTGTAAAGACCAAAAAGTGGCACCTTCCAAAAGCTCAAAGGTGGCCCAGATTCATCACACCAACAGTAAAGCTCCTCAGAACTCTCATTATACTTGAAAAAAGTTCTTTAAAAGTATATGGACATCAGTAGCAGGAGTTAGCACAATTTTGATGTGAATTCTTTTGTGTGTGTGTGTGTGTGTGTGTATACACTCATTAAAACATAGATTTTGACCACTGAAGCTTTTTCTTCCACTGCTGTGGATGACAGCTCAGAACTTCCAGCAGGACCCAGTTTCTGTCAATCTCTTTGGCCGGGTTTACCTTTCCCCTTCCTTGTATTTCTCTTTCTGGATTGAAAGCATTGATGAAAATGTCACTGATTCGAGCCTGAATTTAATCCATGCAGACAAAAGAAATATACTCTACATAACCCTCTATACAAAAGCCACCATTTTCTAGGCACTCAAACTGGCCAAAAAAATTAGAAACACATTTTATTTTATTTTTCCAACCAAACCAGCAGCAATTACGGAGCTTGTTTCCTGAGGGCTAACAATCTGCTGGGAGCATCAGCCCAGACTGCCATTAATTCCCCAGGAAATGCCCCAGGCCAAGATTGTTATTGCTATTATAATAAATTGTTTCAATAAATAAAAAACAATCTAGGCATTAACGCTGCTGGCTTCCTGTAATGGCTTCATGCATTCCGAAACCTCAGTGGGGAGGAAAATTTCAGAGGGCCCCCAGTGAAAGGTTCAGCATTAAGCATGGCCAGACAAACAGTAGGAGCAATATCTTCTAGGGAATTTACAGTCAGCCCCACAGGCTGCCGAAATCCCCTGACAGAACAGAGGAAGCTCTCCAGGAGCCCCTTATTAATAAGGCTCAGGCCAAGCAGTCTAAAAATTGGAATGATCTCCCCTGGGCTGTATTTTGGAAGCCCCTTGTTAATAACTTGGCAGCAAAGCTTTGCTTATGGAAGAAGAATAAACCAGGAATTTTTGGAGGTTTCCCTCCAACTGCTTCATCCTGAATGCAGTGACAAAACTGGGATAAGTCTCCTGTCCAAAAGGAGACACTGGAAGAGCTCTGATACATTTTTGAATGTTTAATGTTTATATAACCATGAGGGACATTTCTGGTCTTGCTGATAGACTGTGACTGCAATGACAGTTCCAGCTGTCACTGAGGCTGGTGAAGTCTTTCCAAACACTCAGGAAGGTTTTGGAACAGATCCACGACAAACAACAGGTCTGAGGTTTGTTCCCAGAGATTGCATCTGATTAAAAACATAATCCTATAAAGAAAATCAGCTTTCAGATAAAGGGTGTCTCCGAGTCTTTTGCAAGACTGAACTCTAAATAATATTTATCTGTTTGATCAGCTACTAATTTCATTCCTCATTGACATTATTCACACTCTTTCCCTGTTTCTGAAGGAATAGGTCCTGGAAGCTGGGATGGGACTGGCACCTAACTGGCTTTGATACCTACCCATGATAGCTGCAAACCAAGACTCTTTACTTCGTGCCGTGCTGTGATTTTACTACTCAGTTGTCTGTAGGAAGATTCCCAACTCTTATATGGGAATAGCAGTCAAAAAGATTGTGGAAATGAGCACAGAGGCTTTTGCTAATCCTGGCACTTCTCTGTGCACTGCAAGACTGCATGTGTGAGTGACTGAGTCTGCAGACTCTTCACCTGCAGCTGCCCACCCAAAACTGCCATTTTGTGCAGAAAATGTGAACACCATTGGGCACAGAAGGGATTCCACTATTTATGGATGCTCTCCCCAGGCTAAATAACACCCCACTGCAGAGGAAAGGCAGCAGAGAGGATCATCCTTTCAAGCCTGCACTTCACCCATGAAATAGCAAAAACCCACAGCTTCATTTTCCTGCAAGTGCATCTGAGAGTATCCACCACCCCCTGCCCCAAGACAAAAAGAACATTTTTATATGTTGCCTCTGCCTATTTATAATTTTCTTTTGCAAATTCCTATTCTGAGACAACTCACCAGCACAGGGAAGCCCTGAATGCAGCACATTCAGTCTGCAGAGAGCACCTGAGGGACATTTTTAGTGTCATGGAACAGAGCAGTTCTTGCACTACTGTTTCTCTTTGGCACCAGGGCTGTGGTCAGGAGCAGTGGGAAGATGTGTGACCCAGAACCAGCCCTCCCTGGCTGCTCAATACCCTGCCTCTCCTGAGCCACTACAATGGATCCTCTATGGACATCAGCTGTGGCTTGAGCTGCCTCCAGGGCCCCAAACTCAGGCAGGCATGAAAAAATCCAACTGCTCTGCTGTTCAAAATCTGCAGTATGAAGAGGGATGTCTTTGCAGGGCTCTAGTTTTATGCAAATTACATTTGTGCCCTGTGACACAGTTTGTCTTTGAAGTCATAAGCTAAAACCTCTCCATACTCACATGTAACAAAATAAATCATGACAAATCCATCATTTCCACTAAAAGCAGAGGCTAAATTACATGCAGCAGATAAAGATGGTTTAGGACATCTGCTGTTTCAATCCATGGGTTCAGTCATCAATTATTTTTGTAATAAATAACATACTGGACATACATGTCACTGAGACTAAAACCCATCTAACAGCCCTGGTTAGGAATATGGGAGCCAGAAGATCTTTAAGGTCCCTTCCAACCCAAAACACTCTCTGATTCCACAATGCACTGGAAAACATAAGTGACCAAGTCCTGAACTCAGCACTGGAAACCCAAGTTTTGAGGTCTGAGTTTACCTATTTGACATCCAGGGGATGTGAACACAACACAAGGAACCCACATCAAGAGAGGGCGGGCAAATCCCACAGCAGCAGGACAGTTAAAGCTGTTAGTGCTACAGCAGAAGCTGCAGGCTCCTGCCAAGGCTGACACCTTGTGAGGAGGATGAATCAAGACCTTGTGCCCTGAAACCAAGGTAGAGTCAAAGAGCTGTGCTGTGGTCAGTGGAAGCAAAGTCCATGGGGCATTGTCAGCAGCCCTGAATCACAGTCCCAACGGTCCTGGACCATTAATCCCACAACTTTCTCTGCCCATTACTGTTCAGATGGGGAACACAATATTAACAGCATTTTCCTTTATAGTAGGGATGGGAAGGTAGGTATTTTCATGTAAAATATGGTAGCTGTAGGTAAGGGGGGAGAAGTAGGATAGACAGAAGGCTCCTTTAAAGCTTGTTTTTCTAACTTTTTCCTTGGAGAAACCTATGCAAGGAAACAAATCTATCCTACTCAGCTATCTTCTGTGAAGAACACTACTAATTCCATTTAATCTGCCCTACTCTTAGGGGTATCATAAAAAGATGGATCCTGATGCCACCACTGGAGAAGAGCAGAAATTTGTATAACCATTCATGGTCCTTTTAGAAGAACCCTTCACTTTATAATAAGCAGAAACACTCTCACAGTGGTTCAAAAGTACAAAGCCCAAGTTAGCTGCTTCAAATCCAAACACTTGGATTAGCAGCATGGTGGCATCTCAGCAAGAGCAAGAGCATGGCACCAAGAATGCACTGCTGTTTAATGAATTAGCAAGACTGAATTACCACACAGACGTTAAAAAGTAACTCACAAATACTGGAGTTTTAGTTAATATAGCCTTGAACACTTCCAGAGATGGGGCAGGCACAACCTCTCTGAGCCACCTGTGCCAGTGTCTCATCATCTTCATAGTAAAAAATTTCTACCTAATGTTTAACCTAAACCTACTGTCTTTCAATTTAAAGGCATTCCCCCTGGTCTGTCACATTTCTTTCACCTTTTAAAGTGAATTTTTTTAGAAGACTGCTTCCCTGTTACTTGAAAGATACACGTGGGTGAAAGATAAACTGTGATCCAAGGAATTCTTACTCTAAACTAGATTTAAATACACAATTAAGTAGACTCTCAAGTTACTTCATCTTCACACTTCTACTGAAGATAAGCCAAATTCTCTTAAGCAGTACAAAGATTTGAGTGCTGCTTATTTTCCAAATTACAGGACAACAAACTTGCCTCCCTAATGAGCCAGGCTTTGATCTCCAGGAAAATGAAGCATTAGGAATAATACCACATGTAAGATTACATTGTATTTAGCTCCAGATGAGACAAACCCAGTGGAAAGCAGGGCACGATAAACTCTGCTATACACTGTCTGCTAGAGCTGCCCCGGTCAGGCCTTGCAAGGGCGAATTCGCTGAGAGAAGAACGAAACACACAAACAGTTCAGAGAGGCAGATTTAGCCCCAGGTGACAGTGAAAGGAGGGTCTACTAAAAGCTTGCAGGAGCCCAGGGAGACGTGAGCCACCAGCCATACCTGTGATGAAGGCGTAGGCTGCCAGGATGTTGCTGAGCAGGGCCATCTCCGTGCTGACGCCCACGGGCTCCATGCTGCTGCTACTACTGCTGCTGCGTGCTGGCGGTTGTGTCTCATCCACAGGGAGCAGGAGGGGGGTGTTGTCTGCAGGGTAGAAAGTGGCCGACCTCCCTTTCTTCTTCTCTGCTTCGACACAGAAAGGGAGTGAGGGATGAGGAATGTAGAACACGACCCAGCCCTACCCTGCCCTATCCCCCCAGGTCAGCATCTGTGTTCAGAAATCTGGAGCTGCTCGACAAGGAGCCACCCAAATTTGCCCCTTTTTGAGGGGTAACTCAACCTTCTCAAGCAGCTTCAGCTGAGCACATACCCCATATGCATCCAGGCATCATCATCTCTCCCCCATCTCCTGCTCTTTCATGTCACCACTTAGACACGCCCACCTATGCTACAGCAAATATATCATCAGGTTTCTTATGTAAATCAAAGGAGCCTTTATCAACAGTGGGTTTAGCTAAGCTTGTAAGGAGGGCTGGGAAACACAGGCAGAGCCTGCAACCCTCTGCTGGTGTGGTGCTGTAGAGATCCATCCACACCTGGCAAACAGACGTGCTTTCTCCCCAGCCTTCGTGGGGAAGGGCAGACCTGAGTTTATGACTTCCTTCAGAAGCCTGCTCGTATTGTGTTTCACCCAGACACCATTTCCCCTCTGGAGAGGTGAGTGAACATGGGTTAATGATTTGATTTTATTTGTTGAAGACTGGAGCTAAGAAGGTAGTTCATTCCAGGAGGCTCAAAGAGACCCTTTCAGACCTTATCAGCTCGCTGTTGAGGGCTCCCCACACCTTGATCTGCAGGCAGACACCCCCACTACTCACAAAACTGTAATTGTTTTCAACACAGGAAAAAGTCGGTGCACAGGATCCAGCTCCATCATCCATGTGAGTTTTTAACTGCAGTTATAGATTTTCAGGCTCCCTTCCCTGGGTATCTAGCTTTGGCCAAAAGAAAGCATCACTCTGTAAAATCACTGACTTGCACCTGGCTTCCACTTCTCTGCAGGTATTAAATTCAGGACACTGCCAACTCCATCCCCAGTGATGCCATCAGTGTCATGCAAGCAAAGGCATTCTGTCAGGAGTTGGGATGGGAGATGGTCTTTGTTCCTTGGCTGCCTGATCCATCTCCTTTCCCTGCAAACCCAGCAGCACAAGACATCCCGTTCAGCTTCCTGCTGTGGGTGCCAGGAAGCAGCTCAGCCCAGGGAAGCAGGAACAGAAAGTGGGGGGTGTCAAAGAGAACAGGAAATACTGGATGGAGAGGGACTGAGGGCAGGAATATGCATGCAGTGATGCCAGCTCCTAACCTGCCTGGAGGAGAGCCAGCATGGATGGATGTCCAGGTGTCACTGTGAGGGATCAGCCCCAAGGAATTTGGGCACAGCTGCACCTCTGCCACTGAATAGCTGAAGGGCCTTGGGAAAGCCACATATTCAAGGCTACCACAGTGTTAATGACTGGCCTTCGTGCAAAGAGTTTAAATATGAGTGCTTGGGTGTCATATCCCAAAGGGTAAAATATCCCAAGAGCCTCTTGCTTTAGGAGAATAGAGATCACCACAGATCCCTTGTGCAAATGGGACACAGAAGGTCCCAGAGCACATTGAGCAGAAAATCAATAGAAACATTTCAAAATTTTTTTTAATTCAGATTTGTTTTCAATTCAGATAATTGAATCTCTCTCTCTCTCCTTTATTCTCCCTGTCTGGTAAATCTGACTGTACAACTGTTTGAATTTTTCCCTACCACTGTTCCAACTAAATCCATGGAAGCGGAGTAAATATTTAATTTCTAAAAACTGAACCTAAAACTTGGATACTTCAGAGCATCTCAAGTAGCACCATGCATCTAAACGAAGGCCAGAGAATCCTGCTATCAGTAGAGGGATAGCAGAGAGTCATTCACCTCTCCCCGCAGCAGACACTTAAAGCTCGATGCATTTGCTCATACTCAGACATGTAAGACACCCCAGGATCAGGAGGATGTCCAAGCAGAGATGGCAGGGATGAGAAGGGATGTAGGGGAAACTCTCACCCTTCTAGAAGCCAGGTGAACACCCCAGGTCATCACAAATGACACATTCACATGGGGGTAACTGAATCCTGCTTGAGATGTCTCCTGCCTGAGGTCTGGCTCTGAACCAGTTAATGTAAAATCCCTTCACAACAGAGGAAAGTGAAGGGCACCACCAGGATATCACCTCATACGTATTTCATGTGTCAGATGGACACCACCTCTGTTGGGTATGGAGCACCCCTTGTAAACCACGTGCAACAAGAGTGTCTTTAGGAGACAGAGTAAGGGATAACTCCTCTCGAGACGTGAGATGTAAAATTCCTCTTTTTTTTTTTATTCTTTTAATTTTAACTTCTCCAAAACAGATGCAATCAAACATGTTTTTAAATGAATACTCATCTGCATACACTAAACTCCAGCAAAGAGCCCCATGAAACCACAGAACTGGTTTTATCATTGGCAGGATTGTACAAGCACAGACACGGAAGATGGAAAATGACTGGACTTATGCAGACGGAAAAAACAAACAAACACAATTTCACAAGGGCCACGTGTTGCTACACTGTGTGGTTCCCTGGTCTGCCATTCATTTCACGATCATCCTAAAAGATATTCCCTTTCCTCCTTGCTAGCTTTAAAGACTTGTCAGTGCCTAATCAGCTCACTACTACTGGTTTTCTCCTCACCACCCTTTCTTAGCTGTTCCCAGTCACTCAAACCAGGAGTTTACACCAAAGGTTGGAAAAGACCTTTCAGCCAGCAGTAAATTTGCCCAACGCCACAGTATAAGCACAGGAAAGGTTATTTATGACACCAGGCTGACGTTAGCAAATAGTTTTAATGAAAGAAATAAAACAGGGAGATTACAGAAATGTGCAAGTATTTTCTTTTGTTATTTTTGAAACATTCTTCTAGCTTTTAATTTCAAAATGACATCTTTGTTTGAAAAGTGGTGCATATTTTGAAAGTGAATGAATAAACGATGTGAAAACTAAACAAAAGGTGTCATGCATAGAAGTGAAATGTTTAGATGAGTGGAAATGAGTTCAGGATATTCTTCCTTGCTTAAAAGCATCTCCAGGATCACAATATTTATTTGGGTCTAACTCAAAACTCTTCTCCTTGACAGTTTTTCAGTAAGGCCTCCAAACTGACAAATCTGTTATTGCCAGTTCTTGTTTATGTGTGAACTGACTATCCAAGCTGTGGATGAACTTTGCCAGGAGTGCAGACAGAGACAAGCTCTGCCCATACTCACCCTCGAGCTGAATCTCTGGGAGAGCAGACTGGGAATTTCAGGAGTGTCATAAACCATCTCCTGCATGTTGGGAAACAACACAAAACCACCAAGCAACCCAACACGTGCTCACCTGTGCTTTTCCTTTATGCATACACCACCCCTGCCTCCTACTCACCCATCCCCAGAGATAGCTAAGATCTGACTTCACTCATATCTCTTCACTTTGCGTTTTATGAAAATAGCATCATATTTCAAAGCTCAGCTGAAAACTTCCCTGTCCCCTGTGAGGCAGATCTACTGTCTCTGCCCTGGGTTTCTTTTCTTTGCCACTGTATTAGACAGGTCTGGAAACTATTTCTGTGATGAGTTTGGACATGCATGGCCATGACTGCTATTCCAAGAAACCCAGTGTTTCTTGAGCAGCTTCGCAGTTCACTTTAGCCTGTCACTAGTCATGCCGTGAAGCTGTCACAGCCCTTGCTGACTGTGACATGGATGGGATTTAGGAGCAACACAGAAATCTAGAAAAAGGGAGATGGAAAGGAACAATTACCGCAACACCGCTAGGTTTGGGCCAACATCACAACAGTCACAGCTACCTGGGAGAGCTCGCTCTATGTTGGAAGGAGAGACATCCGAAAGGAACACGTCGTCCCCTATGACATTGGGGTCAAACACTCTTGGCTGCAGCGGGAAATGTGGCTTCTGATATCCTTGGTAACTGGTTGGTCTTGGCTGAGTTTCATGCAGAAGCTTCTTGGGAACTGAAAGAGAGGAGCAAGGAGAGCACAGTTGTTAGAGTGAGTTATTTCAGCTGGTCAGAATAAGGATTGTCACATCATGCTACGGGCTCAGCTGATACTTAATTATATCATGTGCAGCCCAAACAGACACTCATTTTCCACTATGATGAATGCTCTCCAAATGCCAGCACAGAGACATTCAACGAGAGAATGCTGGAAACGATAAAGTGATTAAGATACTGTTTATTTACAATTAAGCCTTGAGACTAGGCTAAGGATCAGATTCAGACAGTCTATTTAGACACTCATCCTAGAAACTGAAATAGAGCCTAGTAAGCCAGGCTGTGGCCTCAGCTCTAGGCTTCAGAGCACTCCAGTTTCTGAAGTGCTGGAGTTTCTTCGGAGCACTCTGTTCCTACCACAACCGCAGGCTGGACAGGATGCCCTATAGCAACAGGGACTGTAGCTATTCTAGTAAAAATAGAGAAAAATAAATCCTGCCTCTCTCCAGCCATCAGGTTGTTGGCTCAAGACTGAACATCAGAAGTTTCTGTCCACTCCAGATTCACAAAAACAGACTCTAGAGAATATTATTCACGTGAACTCATACAGCTTAAATCATCCACCACAACAATAAAAAATCCTTGCTGTAAGAAACCCCCCTGTGAGATCCAAAATACACTGTTTCCCATTGGGTTTTAGGGCATAAGTAAGATGGCAAAGGCCCATTCTCCATTCCCACCACCCTGAGGAGCATGAAGTCTCAGCTAATCCCTACTGCTCTCTGTGTTTTGTCAGTTCCAGCATGAGCAATATGCAGGTGAAATGATGGGTTAGTATGTGACAGGTTTTTGGATGTCTATGGTCTTTTCCCTGGACCAAAGTGTACCCTGATAACAGGAGTGTTTTCTCCTCCTTGATGATACAAGGCAAGTTCTTCAGCTGTACAACCAGGTAAAGAAATCAAAGCTGGTGTAGCTACCTCAGTGTACACCCACTGAAGGTGAATCCACACAGTAAATTCACTAATTTCCCCTGCAGGGACAAAGAATGGAGTCATCTATGGCACTGAACCAGCTCTCTGCCTCAGCCACAGCCAATACCCGAGGCTATTTCAGAGCAAAGTGCTTCTCCATACAAAGAGAAGAAATATATATAGAGGTCATTCTCTTCAGAAACTAGAGGAATTGTGTGATGAAAGATAAAAATAAATTAAAACTTCCAGAGGAGAAAGATTTATTTTCCCTGTCAGTGACTATACACTAATGCACAGCAGACAACCAAGACTTTAGTGTGCTAAAGACAGAGCACTAGGCACAAGTTCCATAGACCCACATGAGCTTCAAGAGAAGATTTCTGGGATGCCCATTTCCCCTTTCTCCAAGTCTAACACCATCTTCCTCCCATTCCAAGCAGGCTGACACCTCCCAGTGCCTCAGTTTCCCCTGGGCCCCATTTGGGATCTTGCTATCTCTCATCTCCACCCTTCACAGGGGCATGAAGAAGCACAATTAGAAATGCAAAGCACTTTGAGATGCTTGGCAGGAGCTTGAAGGAGAATTTGGAAAGAAGGCAACTCTGGATCAGAAAGGAAATTCCTGCCTGCCCCCTGCAGCTAATCAGCTGCCAGACTGGAACAGGAGATTTAATCACATCCATTAAATTTGCCTGCATCACCCACCACATTACTGGTGGGTGAAGTGATCCAGCCACCTTGTTTACACTATGTTCACCTTACTGTCTTTGCTGAGGCAAAGAAAATTGTAACTGGATTTACAGGCTGACCTCCTGTATTAGGCTGCCAGGACATCAGCGCTGAAGTTCTTGCATTATTAGCAGAGTCATGCTAGGTCAGGAAACAGACGGAAAACCCCACAGCTTCTGAATATCAAAGAGCCAGCACAGCGGTTTCTAGTGAAACCTGAATTGGCAAGGGTTGGAAGGCAGCAAAAAAAAACACATCCCCTGGTAGGAACCAGACAGGAATGAGGGGGATACCTGTGCCAGGGAAATATCAGAAAGTCTGGAGAGGAGGTGGCTAGGACAGAGATTATCCTGCAAACCATAGTCAAGGAGAACTGCAGTTCTGGTTGCGTCATTTGAGGCACCCAAAGGGATGCAGAGGGCAAAGGACTCAGCACCCTCCAAAAATAAAGAGTCCTATTGCTGTATCTCAGACTGAGAATCTGATAGGCATTTAAAAGACACAAGACATTTTCCCTTATACACTTTTCACCCAAACTGCATCCCAGTAACCTGTCGATAGGCATCCAATGAAAAAAATGAAGCAAAAGTCTTTTATGTTTCAGACTTACACTTCTTTATAAACATCTGCTTTACCTCAGCATTCATTACCATCTCCAGGGCACAAGATAGGCTGGGTGGACCTGCATCTTTCTTAGAAAAAGTGACACTTGCCAGACATTAAACATTTGAGTCAAGTAGGGGAAAGAAACACCATCATTTCCTAAGCATGCCCAGAGAACTAAGATATGGCTTTTCCATCTTGGCATCTGTGCCACCACCACTTGAATGCTACCTACAGGACCAGGGGAGGAGTCAGGTAAAGCAAAACAGTGCTAAATCAGTCAGCAACTGGTCAGCAGCATCCCAAGAAAGAGTAGAGATGGAGAAGTATCCAAGGAGAAGCATTGATAGTATTTATTGTCACAGCACCTTATGGAGTAGGGCTGTGCTGTTACCTCTTTGGGATGGCCAAGGAAGTAAAAACACCCTCAAGTAATCATTTGGTGCCTTAAAACAGAGGTAGCTGTGAGGATGAGTTCCCAAAAGCAGGCATGTGCTTCACATCTGTGGTTAGCACACTTTGGTACTTCCAAAAATCCCAAGAGGTGGATTTCTTCCCTTCAGCTACTAGACCCCTTTAAAACTCAGGAAACAACTCAGGGCAGCACAGGATGTCTACAGCACATAACCTTGGACTTTTCCATTTCAAGGGATCATTTTTCACTGTGGACTCCATAAACATCTTGAGGACATTTTGCCAGGAAAGGCCCATCTTTGCAAAGAGTAAACAGAGAGATGGCATGCAGCAAGTCTGCTCTTTTTCTAGTTTATATGATGCTCAGCCAATACACAGCTTTCTTTTGATTTAGAAACACTGTGAATTGGAAAGCCTTTCTCAAGTGTAAAATACCTCACAATTTCCAGTTAGCTCCTGTGTGGCAGCCAACTCCACAAGAAAGATTAAACATTTGGTTCCTTTGAAATGCCCTCCCTAAATTCTCCAGAGAGGAGTGCATCTGACACAAAGCATGGCATGAGTTGAAGCAAAGTGTCAAGGAAAGTTATTTATTATTAAAACCACCAGAAAAAAAGAACCTAGGATTTTAGTCTTATCTCAGTATTAAGCACAGAAATCCTGGCAGAGAAGGGTTGGCACATGTCCTGCTCCATTCAGTCGACCAGAACAGTTAAAGCAACTCAGTCAGCAGAACAAGTGATGGATGTGGACAAGAGGGGAAGAAACAGCTTCAATCAAAGTGTTAACACACCTCACAGCCAGGAGCCCTGCACCTAAAAGTGCATATGAGAAAGGAGATGGGATCATCTGGAAGAGAGGAGGGGAGTTGCTCTGGGGACTTCTCGGGACTTTCAGTCTCTCAGGGGGTAGCAGTCTAGGTAGCACTAGACTGGGTGTTTATCCAAATGATGAAATTCTACAGCAGCTTGGCCTGTGCATCTGAGAAGCACAGGCAGAGACGTAACTTTTCAGATGGCAAGCCCTGCTCAGGCACCAACCCTGGGGTTCAACTCAGACATCCACACAGGGATTCCGTGTCAGCCAGGACTTGATCTGGAGACACAGTGTCACCATCCCTGTGACACTCCATGAAGGTACCTGCAGAAGTTGGTTCTAGGTTATAAACCTGCAAGGGAGCTTTTGGATCAGCAGGTTCATTCCTCTGCCATTACAGGCTTTCAAGCCTTTATATAATCCCTCTGTGTCTGCTTTAAAAGCAATCCCAGCTCCCACTGCTCATCTGACCAAATCAACGTCACGCTAGCAATAATTTATACCAGTTCCCAACCCAAGATCTGCATTATCCATTTGCAATGAATTAATGGCACCAACCTCACAAAAAAACCTGTCCTCCACTGCCTGGCAGCCTCCCTCCCCTGCAGGAACAGGGCTGAAGGAAAATCAAAGCCAGAGTGTGCTCTCATGGGCAGAGCAGATCCATCAGAGTCGGTAGGAGCAGCCAGCAGGACAGTGTGAAAAGGCACATGCTGGTGCTGCTGACAGTATCCTTATTTGTACTTGGTGGAGACGCCTTCGGCTGGAATTTTCACACAAGCAGTTTCTTGTGTGGCCAGAAAACCCAGGGCTGATGAAAAGAAAAAGTTACTGTGTCTACAAGCAGCAACATTCTGAATTACAGTGCTAAGAGATGGAAAAGGCCAGTCAATACCTCACCTCTGTTCATTAAGGGCAGAGAATCACAGACTGGTTTGGGTTGGAAAAGACCTTAAAGATCATCTTGTTCCAACCCCCTGCCATGGGCAGGGACACCTTCCACTATCCCAGGCTGCTCCAAGCCCCATCCAGCCTGGCCTTGGACACTTCCAGGGATGAGGCAGCCACAGTTTCTCTGGGCAATCTCTTCCAATGCTTCACCACTCTCAAAGTCAAGAATTTCTTCCTAATATCCAATCTAAACCTACTCTCCTTCAGTTTAAAGCCATTCCCCCTTGGTCTATCATTACATGTCCATGTTTCTCTCCAGGTTTGTTGTAAGCCCCCTTCAGGTATTAAAAGACCCTGAGATAATTTGCTGTGTTTCCTACGCTGATCTATCTAGTTTTAAACACTCCGGTTCTGGGGGTTCGACCAATTGCCACAATATATCATTTTCAGAGGAATATTGTTCTTTCTGTGTAGTTATTTTCCAATGTTGCTGAGTGTTTCAATTTAAGCACATATATTATTCCCCTAATCAAAATATTTGATGCTGTAGCCCCTAAATTTTATGGGTGGGGAATTGGCTCAGGGACAGAGTTTTGAAAGTGTTTAAATATCAAAATGATTTGTCCAATCTCGCAGAGGGAGTTTGTGCCAAAGAAAGGAAACAAGCTCAGGCTCTCTGTATTTCAGCCTTGCACTCACACAATTCCCTCTCTTTGCTAATTTGATCATTTGGTGTTTTTTGATGCTTGCTCTATCCTAAACATGCTTAAAGACTTCCACTCCCAGGAAGCAATTATGCCCTGACCTCCATCTTCACTGGATATACACATCAGTCAGCTGGAGGGGATCAATGAAAACTCAATGTTAAAAACACACAGACAAGGGGGGTGTCATTCTCCAGTCCTCGGCTCTATATTCTCCTGTGCATTGCCAGCCCATAAGGTTTGCTCCCAAAGCTCAGCATGATTAAAGCAGATCTGCAGGACCTTCAGCAAACCCTCCTGAGCACGCTTGAAGCAGAGCACGATTTGAACAAAAACATGACTCCCTCACCAAGGAAAATTACAACCAAACCTTTTATCTGGGCAGGTTGGGGCCAGGAACTGTTGGTGTTCCACATATTTTTAAAATAATAATAAAAAAAAATCCTCCTGTAAGTAAACACCCAATATAAACTACTGCATGTTTTTAGAGGTAGCAGCTCTGACAGATTTTTGCTTGAGACTTGAAAATGCATGATATCCAGCCTGAAATGGGATCATTCATGATTCCGAGTTGTTACAAGAAAGCAATTCCTTAGCACACGTGTACATGGCTCTCTCAGATTGCAGAATGAAAAGTGTTTCTTATGCTGTAAAACCTAAATTCACTAAGCAGTCAGTCAAAAATACCTATTAAAATAATGGATTTTGCTGTGCCAGACCACAAAATAGCACAGTCAGAGAGAAAGAAGGAAAAATCCCATACAAAAGAAGACGCTGCACCTGGTGACAACAGTAACACCACTGTGTAGGTGGAAACATGGGGGTGGAAGATGCAAATTTGCTTAACAAAAGTAAATTGAGGCACAGCCTACCCTCTTGGCTTTATCCCAAGGGTCTCAAACATGGCCAAGGAACAAGTTGAAACCTTTTCCAGCTATCCATGCCCCATCTAGCTCAGGGCCTCACATGGAAGGAGGTTTTGCCTCTTCTTATGATCACATGTGTTGTGTCAGATATCCAAAGCCTACCTTCAAGTCCTACCCTGCCACCAGACATTCTGACAGGGGGAATCTTGGTCAGATATAAGTATAATCACCTGATAGGAGATCACCAGACCCTACAGCTCTCAAATGTCTCCATGAGCCATGGAAAAGGCTGAGTGCACTCAACATCAGCTCTGTGCCTTGGCTGCAAAGCCGTGTCATACCATCCTGTATCTTCTTTAGAGTGAGGGTACAACACAGTTTAAACAGGAAACGTAAAGTGTCCCAGGAGACAACAGGAGACATGAAGGGACTTTCTGCAACAGACCGTAAGTCTGAATGTTGGGATTTGATCAACAAACTGTCGTGAAAAACCTTCACACTCACAAAAGAAACCCAAACACCAAAGCAGAGATTTAACAAATGCAAGTGGTCCAGACCTCAGCTTCCATTGCCTTCAGTTATTTTTAAAAAGACATTTTGTCACCCAGCACGGATATAGGCTGCAATCCTGAAACCAAATGCAAAGCCCAAGAGCAAGAGGGAGTTCCTCAGCCTGCTGCAGCCGTGTTTTCCATGCATGCTGCTTCCAAACCACCAATAACAAGGAAGTGACTCATGCCAATTACAGTAAGGGCACTTCCAAGCACCATGCAGAAAGCCAGCGAGAGTGTCTGGGAAAAGAGCCCCACCATAACCAAAGCCACCTACACCTGCCCAAGCCCACAACCTGTGCCATGGCCCTCCTCCCCTGCCCTTCCCTCCACACTCTGCCCAAAGCAGGAATCTGTCTGTGCTGCTGGTGATTTGGGGGTGGCGGGAAGTGGTACAAGCTGGGATATCTGACACAACCCATACAAACTTTCAGATCACTGTGCCAGGACTCCTCCTGAGACAGCCCAAATGCTTTGCCTTTTACTGTATCTCCTGGCAGCAGCCAACTACAGAAATGTTGTGCAATAAGAATATAAATATAATACAGACAACCCTTTCTCTTGTTTGCCCTCCACAGAAGAGGACATGCTTATCCTTTCCTCGTGCAGCTGCAATCAGAGAAGCGATTTCAGAAGTGGAAGCAATTCCAGCCCAGAAACAAAGCCCATAGAACACAAATTAGCTCAGTCTCACCATTCCTCCCAGTGAAATGTCTCACAGGTAAAAGGCTCAGTGATGTAAGAGGCTTTAGGAGAGGAAGGAGATTTAGGAAACACTGCACCTCCAGCTGAGACTCCACGGGGAAGAGACAAACAGGAGCACCATTCCCTCCTAAGCTCTCCTTCGGCACGAGGCAGCAGAACACTTCTCCCTGACTCCTCTGATTTCTGCCTGCCCAGAAATGCAATAACCTTATTAAAAGATCCAGTTCACCTAATCTGGGAACTCAACCCATGCATGCCCTGTAGGTACCTAAAGAAGAAGTCCTCCTTAAATAAGCTATGTTTCTAAGCTCCCTGTATCATCCACAGTGAAAGGTGGGTGCCTTTGAAAGCCTCCAGGGAAGATTCTGTCTGCTTAAATTTAGGAGCCTAATTAGGGATAGTTAATGAATCATAATGTTACCTTTGGATTTATTCTCCTGAGTGTATCAGAGTTGAAATCTTACAAACTGCCTCACATCTTTTACTCAGATATTTGTCTTCTATCTTGAACTTTCCAAATCAGAATTTGAAGCTATAAACACCTTGATTTCTACCCAGTGATGCATGTGCTCGATCTATCCACAGGCAGTTTTCCTACTGCTTTCATAGCCATGAAAGTCAGTTGTTCTTCTTTCATCATCTGAAATGTAATAACAGAATATGAAGCATCTATTGCCAGCAACTCATAAATCTCCTGCTTGATGTGGCTTTTGGTCTCCAAAGGGCATGGGGGAAAGCATCGCATGCACCAGTCTGCTCCCTACATGTTCTATTTGGAAAGGAAAATGGATCAAAAGGAAGAAAGCCTTGTAAGAGATACCTGCAGATACAAAGAATTACTTTCATGTGGTAAATTTCTGCCTGCTCCCAAAGTCAGGAGAGTTCTGCATTTTCACAAGATAATGCATCTTGAGGAGGATGAGACTCAAGCTGATTCTTGTCCAAACTCCAGCACACTCAGCTCTGTCCCGCCACGGGACCTCGGCCACCCGTAGCTGTAGAACCTCTCTGGCAGTACAGCTGCATCTCATCTCCACCAGCCCCAGAAGAATCAGATTAATAAGGAAGTCAGGCTCATTCTGTCAGTCTTCTCTATTCCCCCTGTCTGGGCTGCATTGTCACATAATTCCATTGGTACTTTTCAAACCAGCCCTGACTTTCTTAGGCATTTAGGGAATACTTGTTTGTTTGTGTCTTCAGACAGACTTATTACAAACCAGAATTTTATGCAATGCTCTAAGTATGTCCACTCCACTTTGGATCAAAGTAGAGTTACACTAATTTTAACACTTTGACACAACTCCTAATTCTTCTCATCATCTTCACTCATTTTAATCAAACACATAACACTGCAGAACTTTAGCTCAGCTGCTTATAGCCTGGTGCTAAAAATGCCATTGTTGTGGGTCCAATCCCTGTATGGGCCATTCACTTAAGAGCTGGACTTGGTGATCCTTGTGGGCCCCTTCCAACCCAGAGTATTGTGATTACTTTTATAATACAGAACTGTTTTGACATTTAGGCTATAGGGCTTGGCAGAAATTCTTTTGTGCAGCTTATCTATTTTTCAGGAAAGTATGTAGCACAATATGTGGCTCCCAGGAGGACTCCCAGGCTGACAGAGCAGTGAGCATTGTGTGTTCAAGTGTGGCTGATCCACAGTCAGGGCATTGCTCATGCGAGGAATTGCTCACGAGCAAGGGAGAGTCTCTGTGCTCAGGATGCCAGCACAGACCCAAGTGGTTCCAGCCCTGCAGATTATCAGGAATCAGCTGAGTCACAGCAACCAATTCTGCAAAACCTGGGTGAAAAGACACTCCCTTAAATTTCAGTGGAAGCTGTACCCAAACACTGTCAGGGAAAGTGGCCCTTGGAGGTCTTCATTTCCACATACCCGAAAGCAGGGTTTGGGTGAGCATTATCTATCACCGTGAGACACTTAAATGAGAGCCAGGGCAAGGATATCCAAGATAAAGTAGGGAGAAAGGGATGGAGTAAAGGCCAGAGGTCCTGAAACACTCTAGAGCTGATGGGAGGCCATGCCAGTCTCCCCCAAGGACAGGAGAGGAATGGCAGGGAAGTAGCCCAGGGAGGAAAGGAAGGTACCAGGGAAAATAACATCTACAGCTACATTGCACTGCCCAAATATTTTAATAAAGAGTAAGAAGCTTCATGCTTCAGCATCTGAGCCAACAACTAGCCTGATATAATCCAATCATTATATTCCAAGAGTTGGGAATATCATTTCTCCTCTGAGACTACTGACCAAGATAGATATTTAGGGGATTTCCTGTGCCTGTCTCTGAAGCAGTGTCACCCGCCCTGTAGTACACAGACCACTGATGACCTGTGAGGCACCAGAAAAGCAATCCAGAAAAAACCTAATTCAAAGAAAAACCACAACCAGCATATCTCTGGATGTTCCCCCACACTTTGTCTCAGCATCTGCTGGCAGGCACAGCTTGGAGATTCTTCCCATCTGCTCTTCTTGCCTAATTAAAATGTTTGTAATTACAGCAGCAAAACTATGCTCTGTACAAAAATATTTTCTTTTTAACCAAGTGCCACTTATCCAGCAGCATGTGCTAGCTTTTTATCAGTTCATCAGCTTTTCCTCTCTGCAATCAAACAGCAGAGAACTAGACAAGGGGCTAGAAGTTTTTCCCAAAAAGATAGCAGTGTCTTGATAGCAGTAGCTGAGGAATGTCATCAGAAAGCAGCTGGTAACCTCTGCCATTAGAGGCAGTGACTTTGTCTGGTCACATGCTTGACTCGATGTGACAATTCCCAGGGTCCTATGAGATGCCCAAACTGGAAATCCTGCACAGGGAAAGGTTATCTATTGCACTGGAATAGAGATTAGGAGTGAACAAGACTGTGTAAGGCAGTTACAGTGCTGAATGCCTTTCAGTTCCATACAGATGAATGCAGATCAGTGTTTACTGACAAAAACACAACTTAGGTTGAGACCCAGAGCTCAGTGTGGGGATCACTGGCTCCTCAGTGGTTCAGCACTTGGCTTATAGAAGCCAGGCTACACTAACAAACTTGAAATCCAAGGATCTGTGAACAAAGTGGCAAAACTGTTTTCAATATAAATCCTTCCATTCACATGGTCATAACCTGTGAGACATCCTCCTTTGGGGCTGAGATTTCCTGAGCACAGTGGAAAGTTTGAGGAAAAACCCTATAGATATTTTTTAATTATAAGGGTATTAAGCCTCCCCTGTTTTTTTCAAAGAAGTACATTTACAGGCAGAACCTCTCCAACACACAGCATCAGCTTTAAATAATCTGGCTTGGAGACTGTGAAAAGTTCTTTGCGTGGTTTATGTATTTTATTTTATTTATTTTTCTGGTAGAAAAACACGTAGCATGCATCATCTTGCTTCCATGCATATCCTGAGGGAGCAATAAGGACTGCAAGCCCAAATCTTACTACAATTGCTACTGTGAGGAACTGCCAGTTTTGTGAAACAGCAAATTATAGTCACTTTCCTGACGCCACATGAAAGCAGACACACACCGTGGAAAACAATGCCAGGGTTTTGTTATAGCCCAGCGAGGATGTTCCTGAACACCTACCCCATGCTCTTATGCAACTTGCCCTGGAGCTACAGTCTGGGAGCACTGGGAAGAAACTGTGGGAATACACAGTGCTGGGTTCTTGTGGCAGCTTTCCAGTACTTAATAGTGGTTTTTTTATTTTTTTTAAGAGAACACAAGGTTTTTTAAAGCTAAGTGTTTGTTTCTTTTAGGCTTCATGAAATGTTCAGCAGGGACATTTCATGCACACCAGTCTGTTCTTTTCCACACTCCACATGTGTTATTAAGATTCATTTATATGAATATCTCAAATGATACCTGGATTCACGCCACCGAATCGAAGGCATTTTACTGGGATGGGAGGTGGTTAATTTGTCCCTTCATCAGTTATACAGACAGGCTGACTAATCCCTCAGTTTAACCCCTTCAGTTAAATACCTGCATTAGTGCATGAAAAGTTTTGGAAGACTGAGCTGCAAGCTTGCAAATTATGTATGGATATACATTCAGGAGTAGGACATTGCTGGGCAAAAAGCTTCTTTTGTTTATTCCACATTTAACAGAGCTAAACAATCCTGAATCAAGAAATTATTCCAGGACTACCTGGGGCTCCCTTGAGACCTCTCTAACAGGCAGGCCTGAAGATCCTGACTATTCCCAGTACTTCATTCACCAGGTTGCCACCCCAGGGGATCATTCTAGGAAGGCCAGCAATGCTCTTTTTCTGGTGGCCTTTGCTATGCACAGCCCAGTTCCTGCCTGTTTGGGTAGCAAGGCCCATTCACTGGCACTGCTCCCCTTTCAAAATTACTGAATTCAATCAGTTAAAACGTGTAACTGGAGACACATCTTATCCTGCCATGCATTTGGAAGTGTTTCTTGTCACATATTCCAAAGGAAATGCAGGTTGCTAACTCACAGCCAAGGAACTCCATACTGTAGGACCTCTATTTTTAGGTTTCCTTTTTGGGACTCTTAGAAAAACCATGAAGACTTTAACACATACCTCTACTGCTAGCAACTTGAGCCCAGGGCAGAGCCTTTATCTGGCATGCACTCAGTTTAAGGTACCACTTCTTTCAAGTGGAATATAATGCTCTGTACTGCAGTATTTGTTCCCTCCACTGGATATCTTGAGCCCACCAAGCCTGATACCTTATCATCAGATAAAAGGATTAATCCAACACAAAGAGGCTGTGAACACCCTTTGAACAAGTAAACCTTTAACAAACAAATTTCCTGGGTGGGGGGGATAGACGGGGATGGTTTATGAGACCCTGTAAACAGCAGAGAAACCCATAAATACAGTCCTTCAAAGTACTTCTGTCCCATGCTGGGATGACCCCACCTGATACCGAGGGAGGGACTGCCCATCTCTGCAAAGACGTGTGCTACAGGATTTGCTCAGCTCACAAATAGGAGCTGCCAAAGGAAAATTAATCCCTATCAATGCAGCTGCACAGGATAAAGTCTACCTCACAACCTGCTTGGCCTATAGTGACAAGATGTTATTAATTGCAGTTCCAATAACCATCCACATTACTTAAAATCTGAAGTAATCCACCTTAATTGCCTTAACTCTAATAACTGCATGGGATCATAACAGCCAGAGGAGAAAAACAGTTGTTAACTTGTTGACTGCCAGATGCAGACTGCTGATAGGAGATATATCAAATATTAAAGTATTAAAACTGACCTCAGCGTGGCAGGAGAAGGCTGTGATTCATGCCCATAATTCCTGGGCACAGGGGGAATACAACAAATAATTGAATGAAGATCAAAGCATTGGCTGTTTCAGTGGAATAAGACAGGAGATTAATCTCATTTACACTCAGGTAAACCTCCTTCCTAATTTTCTTCCAGTTCAGCTAGAACTTCAACAAGTCTAATGTACAAATCTTATACATCACTGCCTTGTTTAGACCTCTACCATTCTGTTAAAATCAGTGTTACAGAGGAGGGTGAGAACTGGATCACTGTTGTGTCTAATCTGAGCTTTCCATCTCTGAGTTGTTTCAGACTTTTCTATGTGAAAAATAAAGAACCTATCTTAAAAATCTCTATTTTAAAAAAAAAAATCTTGCATCAAAGCTATTTTTTTTCACCCTTGAGCAAACAATTCACTTCCAATTATGTTCCAGGTAGGAAAGGCTCAGACAAATAGAGCTCGAAGCGAGGCCCATTGTGAAAGAGGCACACTAATTACAAACACTGTATGGAGAAGAAATGGCATCTTTGTGCTTGTACCGCAGCTGGTGCAAGGAACCGCCTGCCCAGTTTCCCAACAGCAACACAAGCTCTGGAGGCACCCAAGTATCAGTTTGCAGCCAAGTTTCACAGAGCTGGAAATCAAAACCCATCTTCAGGCTGGTAAAAGGAGTGAAATGCCTTGGACATTATTCAAACTCAGGAACCTAATGGGACATATGAGCAGTAACTCTGATATCCCACTTGTTTCCCAGGCTCTTCCAAGGGGAATCACAGCAGTTTGCACAGCAGGGTCTTGCACCAACCCTCATGCAGCTCATACCACCCTGTAAATCTGCTGCCACAGGCCTGAAAGGACAGAGGTGAGACAAACCATCAGATGACTCTTCAAATAATCATAAAATGGTTTGGGTTGGAAGGGACCTTTAAAGGTCATTTAATCCAAACCCCTGCAATGAGCAGGGACAGGTACCTGGCCTCAAAGACCCAGCCTACCTGTTTCCCTGGAGGCCACGCAGGCAGTGAAGTGGTTGGTGCTGCTTGTAACGCATGAAGACAATGTCCACCCTCAGATTCTGTATTTCCCCTGATAGTCTTCAGAGGCAGAAAATATTCTTTTTCCTCAGTGAGGTCTTGATGTCATCTGAAGATGTGTTTTGTTTAGCTTCTCCTGAAAGGTCAGAGACTAAATATCCAATATCTACAGCTACATGCATGTAGCAAGCCCCTGGTTGAGAAGCAAGAGGGATGCTGTGAGCTGAAAGGAACCCACACATAGGAGGGATGACTCTACCCCCACTAAGCAAAGGGTGCCTGACCTTCAAGCAATGGGTGCCTGAAATCATCACACAATCACAGAAGCATCAAGACTGGAAGAGACTTTCAAGATCAACTAGTCCAAACATCAACCCAGTCCCACCACAATCACCCCTAAAACACATCCCCAAGTGCCACATCCAGACACCTCCTGAACACTTTCAGAGAGTGATTCCATCACCCCTCTGGGTAGCTTATTCCAATGCCGTCTTTCAGTGATTTTTTTTTTTTTAATATCTGATCTGAACCTCCCCTGGTGCAACTGAAAGCCATTTCTTCTCATCCTATCACTTGAGACCTGGCAGAAAAGACTGGCCATCACCTGGCTACAACCTCCTTTCAGGGGGTTCCAGAGAGCAGTGAGGCCCACCCTGAGCCTTCAGACTAAACACCCCCAGCTCCCTCAGCCACTCCTCACAAGACATTTTCTAGACCCTTCACCAGCTTCATCACCCTGAACAATGAGGAAACTGGGAAGGGAAATGTGTGTGGTCCTTCCAGTGCTCTGTTTAGACCTGTGAAGATTTCATGACAGATAAAATGAAGATCATCTGATCCTTGAAGCTGTTTATACAGACACAAAGAGCATTAACCTGTACTCTTATGTGTTCTGGAAGAAGTAAACTGTGGTTGCTGTGATGCAAGAGAATTAAACACACCATTCACCTGGTACAGTGTGACCTTTATGTCATTAGACTCTCTTCACACTCAAAACAAGGTGACTCCATCCAAAATGCCTGCTGGGAGCAGCATGTGCTCCCTGCTGACTTCTAAGCCGTGTCTGGACCATGCAACACAAAATGTCATTTCTGTAACTTAGCAGGATGGGCCATGGACTTCCAGTGCCACAGCATCATAGAATTATGGAATCATAGAATGGCTTGGGCTGAAACAAACCCTGAAGACCATCTAGTTCCAAGCCCCCTGCCATGGCAGGGATGCCCTCCATTAGATCAGGTTGCCCAAGGCACCACCAACCTGGCCAAGGTGTCAAGAGCTGGGCTTTGGTACTATTTTGCTCATCAGTACAGACAGGCTTCGTGAAGTCCAGAGGTCAGACACAAAGACTACGCAGCTGTCCAAGTTTGGGAGGTCACTGCTGCTCCTCGGGGCTCAGAGCATGTGGGACATCACATCACAGGTCTGTGCAGCACAACAGACACAGGAGCCAGTGATGACCTGGAGATGTGTCAGGCCAAGCAAAGAGCTGAATTTGCTGCCTGTCCACAGCAAAGAAAGCTGGAATAGCCCTGTAGGGCTGTACCCAGACACAGGGCCGTGACACATATTCAGCTCAGGGATGTTATCAGCTGTGTTATCCGAATGGACAGCCCTTTAGAAACACTGAATGCTGAAATGCTCCACAGGCAAAGAAGACGGCTGAAAAAATTTGCCTGGACTCCCCTGAACTGTCCCTGCACATATTCCAGCCATGTCTGTGGCAAAAATAGTGATTTATAAAGAGGTACCTACTCCAGTAGCCCATCTGTGCTGCACCATCTGCCCTAATGGAGCAGGACACGTCTCTTCAACTTGTCAGAGGTCCATGCAGAGCAGCTCTCAGCCTCCTCCAAGGATGAAGGGACTGAAGTCAGCCAGCCTGAGCTGAACACTCTTATCAAACTACTTTTATGAAACTACTTTATTAGCAGAGCGTAGAGCTGCCACTGCCCAGAAACAGGAAGGAAATGCATTACCACATCTTTCCCTAATGTCCTCCTTTCCTGTTAAACACAAGGAACACCAAGGTTGTGTTAGAAAGTCCAGCAGGCTCATGCGATTGCAAAAGGATTTCATACTGGGCACCTCATCCATCAAGGACACCAGTAGGGTTTAAGGGAGAGATGGTGGGATAAAATAGTCTCCTGGGTCAAATTCAAGCCATAAATGTTGTTCCTTTTTATGTCAGAGGGAAGTCTTTGACTTTTAATCTTTCCATATTTCAGTTAAATTATGCAAAAGACAAGAACTAAAATAGATGATAGATGCACAGATAAACCTCCCCCATGTTCTTGGGTTCCTAAGATTCCTCTTTTAAATACCCCTACAAGCACTCTGTAAAACTACAGTGGGACTTCTTCTTAAGCCATGCTTGTATCAATCATTTGATTTAATGAGCAAAGGTTGCTTCCCATCAGTGCTTTTTTTCCTGTGATAGAACCAACTGTAGAGATAAAAGACAACTTCCTATGCTCACGTTCTCAACCCACAAACATCCCCATCTAGACAAGGCTTCAAAACCATACTTGGACAAAATCAACCATGACTGCATTTTTGCAAAAATGTGCTGTTATAGTAAGATATTAAAAACCATTTTTCCTCTCAGTTTGACTGAATGAAAACAAAAGTCCCTTTTCTGATGGAGTTCCCTCAAACCAACACCTCCAACCTCCAGCTCTTTAAAGAAGAGTATCCTGCCTAAAGAGGGTAGATTTAGATTGGATATTAGGAAAAAATCCTTGGTTGTGAGGGTGATGAAGCCCTGGCACAGGTTGCCCTGAGAAGTTGTTGATGCCCTATCCTTGGAAGTGTCCAAGGCCAGGTTGGAAAGGCCTTGGAGCAACCTGGTCTAGTGGAAGGTGTCCCTGCCCATAGCAGGGGGTTGGAATGAGATGATCTTTAAGGTCCCTTCCAACCCAAACCACTCTGTGATTCTATGATGCTTTAATCTCTTACAAGTGTGTTTTGCATTTATTTATTTTCTTGTACTTCTCTTGGTATTTATCGGGTGTTTTTCAGCATGGAAGACCCTAACTGTACTCTCAGAAAAAAACAACAGAGGAAATAGTCCTAGAGAAATAAGTCCACATCAGCTCTGAGCATGTGGAGCAGAGATACAGCTCTGGCAAGGTGATCACCCACAGACACGGCAAACTGCATCTTTCCACTTCCACAACGGCCAGAGATTACAAGTACTGCAACTCTCCTGAGACAGAATCCTTCCACCCAATCTAAATACAGGTACAGCTTACCATGGCTGTGCTCCCAGGCTTGGCTCCAGCTCCTCCTAGAAATAATTATTAATGGAAGCCTTGCCCCAAGACACCTTGACGTACAGCTCAGTAGGACGTCTTATGCTGGCTTCTGCTACTGTTGGCACATGAACACAGATGGACGCAAGCCACCATGAAAGATGGACTGTCAGGAGAGGCATTAAAAGCTGCCCGTGTCATTAGTCCTGACCCAGCCTTCTTCTATCTCCTTTGTTCTGTGCTCCAGCTTTAGCACCAATGGCAGCAAAGAGCTGTAAAAATACTGCTGATAAATGTGGGGCTTAATCAAAGTATTTTTAATTACTTGACTAAGAATCACTTTATTTTTAGAAATATAGGGAAAATTCAAAACAGTTGAGCCCTTCTATGTCCATAGGGTGGAAGTAACCACTGTGGAATTTGAACAAAGTTTGCTGAGGTTTCTGACTGCCTGTGTGAACAAGACCACGTCCCAGCCTCTTGGGACAAATGTTTGGATACAGGAATTGCTCTTTTCCCCAGGTGGACACAACTAGTCAGGCATCAGCAGATTGGGATTCAAGCACTGCACAAATGTCAGTCAAAAAATATGCCAAAAAGGCAAAGATTGTGTCTGAGTGACAAATTAAGTGAAATGAATGTGCTACCCTTGTTCCAGCAGTCAGCAGGAAAAGTCACGATTACCAACAACTCTAACAGGACGACTTGTTGGCTGTCATGGTTTGAATGCCAAAAACATGACTGTCCCTTCTACCCTGGGACAGCATGGCTCTCATATCCAGATGTGGTCCTTCCAAAGCAAGCTGGTGACAGGGAGGTGATGTGCGAAGCTGACATGGCTGAGACTGTGTGATTTCTGCTGACAACCAGTGCATATCCACCCCAGGCTGCGGCGCTGTCAGCTCCACAGCCTTCACTAGTCCCCATTTGTAAGCCAAATGCTGAACGTTATGAACTGTTTAGAGGCTGGTCCTGCCTGCAACAGATCCAAAGAGTGCAGCAAAGGATACAAGCCAGTGACCCAAAAAAACCCAGAGTAAATTTGATTTGCATACTAGAATATAATATTCCAGTGCCATACATGCACTACCATCAAATCTGACTGAATGTATCCTTTGACAACAAGAAAACATTTCTTTTTAAAGTCTTCAGGCAGCCTTCGTCCATAGCTGACAATTACCAACTGTTTCTCCTCAAAAATGAACCCAACCAAAACATTTCCCAAGTACATGGTACATTGAGTCTACGGTCATGTTCTCCCCGCCACCAGGTCTTAGAGGTGCACTGGCTCTCACCACAAGCACTGTCAGCTCTCAGAGCAACCACAAAAGATGGGGTTAGAGCTGGACCCCGCCTGTCTGGTCACTCCCAGCTGAGTGTCGGGACACCTGGCCAAAGCACCAGGAGCACAGCACAGAGTTTCTGTCATGAGTCTAGGAGGAGGTTTAAATGCTGGATTTCTGGTGTGAGTGACTGATTGCTGCATCAGTACAGGCTTCAGCTGAGTGACCTGCTGTTCCGCCAGGGTGGAACTCCGGTGCATCCTACAGAGCTCAGCTGCATGGTCTTCCCAGCACTGAGCTCCCTGGTGTGCTGGCACTGCTGCCGTAGGTCCTCCCTGCAAACTGAGGAGGCCCAGGGCATTGGTCCAAGCTCTAGCAAATGATCATTTGTACTCTTTAAATGTTCAAACAGTGCTCGACAGCAGCTTGGCCCATGCCAGCCAGCACTCTCCCCAGTCACAGCTGGCCATAGACTGGATCGTTGCCCTCGGGTAGTTGGGATATGTGTGACTGCCCTGTTTTGAAGGAAAAACATCTGGCTAGATGCAAGTCCTGCTGTGCCACTCATCCCTAGGACAAAAGAGGCTTTGCTACATTTTATTTCACAGGACAAGTGCAGTCTCTGTGCTCTGAGCAGTGCCTGTTCATCACCATTCATTAACACCCAGCTCAAGGGGATTTGGTAAGGAGTAAGACACCCAGCACAGATGCTCATACCTTCCCATTTGCATAAGAGAAAGTAAGCCAGAGTCTGAGCTGATTTAAATTGTCCTGAGAAATCTGGCAGGGAGTCCTGTGCTGTAGAGTGAAGCCAGCTGGAACATAAGGCTTTCCACTCCACACTCTGCGTACCCAGCCAAAAATCACATGTGGGTAGCGTCACCAAAAACCAAACACCTTCTCCTGTCCCACCTCAAGTTCTGTGTGAAAACAAACGTCCGCCTTCACAGTTGGAAAACTCATATTTCAAGGTAGAGATTTGTGCTTCAGGAAAAAACATCCCAAAGTGAAAGAGCAGCATTAGCTTTGGCACTGCTGAGGAGAACTCCACAGAGAGTTTGACTGGCAAATAGTCAGAGGAGCAGCACAGCAAACCCTGGCCCTCTGAACAACACACTCCGTGGGGTTAGGCAAGTCACTAGTTCAGCCTGAGGCAACTGCAAATTAGAGTTGAGTGTCACAGAGAAGAAGAACTGGAAATTACTTTGCTGGGTCATCTGATCTACCCTTCTAGACCCATAGCAGGATCCCATCTACCTTGCTTTTAAAGACCCTCAATGATGCAGACCCCACAATAAACATGCAGACTCTTCCAGAATATCTCTCATCTCACCATTACAATGTTCTTCTCATACAGAGCTTGAAATTCCTTTGCTACAATTTATGCTCTCAGCCTCTCATGCAAGGTGATCCATAGGCAATCCTCCACATCTGTGCCGCAGCCTTTTATGTGTCTGAAAACTGCTAACCTACTCTCTTCCCAGACTTCTAATTTTAGGCTAAACAACTGCAAATTAGGATTCATTTTACAATTGTACCCAAAGGCAACAACAAGGCTCAGGTCCTCCCTGAAACCACAAAAACATGGTTTAAGAGGGTCCCTGCTCCAAAATGTTTATTATCAGCACAGAAAATAAAGGGAAGATGAAAGTAAAAAGGTCAAAGAAATCTATTATCCCTATTTTAAAGGTAGGAACTTGGTACAGAGAGACACATGTTTAGTCTTTTCAAGAACTCCCATAGCTGCAAAGGAGTTTACAGAGGGCTTAATACCTAACCAAATTATTGCATTTGAAAACGGGGTTATTTCTGCCTCTACTGAGCTTCTAGATAAACTATTTTGAATTACAACCTGAAGATGTATGAATGTTCGTGACAGATCTAGGAAACACAAACCAGATCCTCCAAGTGCCCCTCCAAAGCCCTAATCTCAAAACCATTCTTCCTTGTGGGGGAAGCAGAGATGATTAACAGCGTTTTTCAAAGTTCTCCAAAGATCATATTTTTTCTACAGGAGCTTGAAACAAAATGGTCATTACTTGCCTGACACACTTACATGCAAGGCAAACCCTAACAATGAATCCATGTTGAAAGGATTCTGCATATCAAATTTACTGTACATGCAAATTTCCTGCAGACAGAACCATTAATAATTGTCTGAATGGTAAAATTTAGGATTATCTAAAAAGGCCTTCTGAGTTTGTATGTGCATTCCTTATCGTCCGTCTGCTTCACCAAGCAATCACTCACCATTTTAATTCATTCTTTTTGACATTAGCACACACATAAATTCCCTGCTTGTTGCAATGTTATGCTCTAACAACATTTTACTTGCTCTGCACTGCAATGATTTCAAATTCAAATAGCTTACACAGTACAGATGAACATAATTACAGCATATCCACAGAATACTAGATAGCTTATGCCAATCTGGAGGACTACAATATTAGAATTTATCAGACCCTGAATGTATTGTAATAAATGTAAACTTAATGCTAATGAACAAAAAAAAAAGCAAACCAAAAACAAAAACGAAAAACAGGGAACAGAATACCTCTAAATAAATATAAACACTACATTGTTGATTTTGTGGCGGGCTAGGAAGTTGCATGTGAGGATGGAGTTAGGCAAACAACTTGATGAAAAAATCTGGTCCTAAAAAAACCTCAGGGGAAGCAATAAATCTTGCATTGTTCAGATATGAAACACCCAAATAGAAGATCTGTTGCTGGTCATTAGCCACAGGGCGTGCTTGGGTTGATGACCTCAGTCTGCTCGTGCCCACACAACTCCGGCAGCAAACCTTCACTCAGCAGAGCAGCAGGGCAGCCGTAGAGTCAAATCCTATCTGTACGGTGGAGTTTTTCCTCACTGAAAGGGTGATCAGGCATTGGAACAGGCTACCCATGGAGATGGTGAAACCCCCTTTCCTGGAAGTGTTAAAAAAAGTGTGGATGTGGCACTGAGAGATATGGTTTAGTGGTGAACACAGTGGTGCTGGGCTAACAGATCTCAGAGGTCTTTTCCAATTTTAATAATTTTATGATTCTTGCAGTCCATTTGCTTTAACTGGAAAAAAGATGAATGAAGACACAGAGATGAGTTTGTCATGTGATTCAAGACCTGAAAAAATGCTTTATGCTGGAAAATGGAAAGAGAGTGATGTCTGCTGTATCAACATGGAGTCTGTGAAAGATGCCTTGATGTATGAAGGGAAGGAAACTGCCAGCTTCCAGTGAAAAATTCAGTCTAGCAGGACATTTCCCAAATGATAGAAACACTGCAGGTCTCAAACAGTCAGGATCACAAATCTTTACTATCACTGCTATAGGTGTCCTGTCCTTTTTATGGGTTCTCCAGACAAGGTCTAAACCCCAAGACGGGATGTGTTTATCGTACTGAGCTTAGTATAAAGGCACATGGATAAAACGTAATTAGATTTATATGGATTAGATGATGTTGGATGATCCCATGGTCTCTTCTGGCTTTTAAACTCCACAAATGAGCCTACGACCTTTAGAAAGCACTGGATGTACTGGAGAAGATATTTAAATGTATGCATAATGAGTTTCCCATTATGCTAAAGCATGCATCTTCAACTCTGCTTCTAACATCTCTTAACCTCATGTTTTTCCAAACATGAACTGTACTCCCATACTATCAGCTCCTGCATTACTATTACTATTTATGTGCACACAGAGACAGTGTTTCCTCTGATCCCAGCACCATCAGATTCCTTTCTTTTCTGCCAGAATTGCCTGGTCCTCTCCCAGCTCTTCCCTGTGTACTCAAGCAGCCAACACTCTTTCTTCTCCTGTTCCACCCTGCTGTCTCTGAGGAATTCCCTGAATTAGACATCACTTCTTAAACTCTCTGCCTTGCTTTGGACCAGTCCTCCAGGAACCATCTTTCTCCCAGTACACTTAAAGATGACCCCTCCCTAGCTTTTAATCCTCTTTCTTTTCCCATCCCAGACCTCCCGGACAGACAATTTAGGGCACTTTGCACCAGTTGTCCTGTATCCCTGCCTATGTGTACAGTGGTAGCTGAAGATGACTGTAGGGTAAGAGGTTTTAGTGCAAAGCTCTTTAATTTTGGTTCAAACAGAAATGTCTAATCTAAAACCAGATTGGGCCAAAGCTGAAGGCTGAGATTTTCAGGATGCAGAGAAAGGCAGAGAGAAAGGCTACATAATCATCTCAGCATTTGTCTTGTTTCCCATCATCCTATGTGCTACCTGCTGCACATCCCTGAGCAACCCGTTCGGCTCTGTAGCTGATCCAAATTTAAGCAGGAGGGAGGACCAGAGCCCTTCAGGGCTCCCTCCCAACCTAAATTGCCATATGGCGGGTGATGCTATGATCCTATTTCATTGCCTGTTTGTGATGGAATTCTGCCTGCAGCCACTTGCAAGAATCAGGGTTTATTTTACCTGGTTTGGCTCTGGCTATGTTTCTGTTCTCAGCACTGTGGATCACGTGCTTGGGGGATGAAAAATAAATGAGCAAAAATGCAGGAAGGTCCACCTGACCAGGCATAGTATTTAAAGCAGGCAACGGAATATTATGCATAGTTCTCTCTCCAAGATGAGCTAATGAGACCCTCTAACCTAAATAAATGCATTTTGCATGCATTTATTTCATGTTGATGCTCATTTGTCACATTCTTGGCTGCTGAAGGCTACTTAAAATCCTCCTGCACTTGCATCTGTCCCATGGAGACAATGTGTAAGTCAGTGAGTCTCACCCTGCCACCTCTGAGAGCTGTCCTGTGGTCCCTTGGACCTAAGCCCCTCTTTGTTCACTGCCCTGGTGTTTCCCTTCCCTCTCACTCCCCTGCAAAGCCAATGGTTAATGGCAATCACATGTGTGGGGTGTCACCCCCTCCTCCCTCCCAGCCCAGGCCTGCCTGGGATTTTGGACCCGCCACTTCCTGGCACACGAGGCAGCCCAACATCTGGTTGTGACTAGTGCCCCGTTTTGGCTGCTTTCATTTTCTGAGAGCACTGAGAACCAGCAGTGACAAAGGGGGCAAACTACCCCACGCTGCGCTGGGGAGGGTTTGAGTCTTCCCAAAAGCAAGTGGGCAGCAACTCTCAGCAATGTGCATCTACAAAACACAGTCTGCTTAACTCCTGTTTACACCTTTATATGACCAGACTCCTCTCTATGTCCTGCTGACACTCAAGATGAGGTTTGCAAAGCTCTCAGAAATGGCTTGTTAAGGAAAATTTTTATCCTCTTCACTTTTAAAAATTTGAGGAGCTTCCCAGTCTGATTTCACAGCATGCAGATGACTTGGGAAATAACAACTTATGTGACAGAGGGTTAGACCAGAATGCCCATTCTCACTGTCCAACTCAGACATCCCAATTATCATGAAATCTAAATTCAAGATGATGATGAGCAATTCAGAGAATTGCCAGAGGCTCAGAGCTTGGCTCATAACATCGTTAACAGAGAAAAATAATCACTGATTCTATGCTGGAAACCTGTAACAAGCAGACCTCATAATTGCCAATCAATCAGAAGTGTGAAAAAATCAACCCCTAATCAACATCATGGAGCTGGTAAATCTTGAGGACGGACCAGTTCCTGTTGGAGCTGCTAAGGACATTTCAGAAAGTTTTTTAATAGGCAATGATCAAAGTGAGGACTTTAGAGAGACCTGCCTGTGAACTTTCAGAAGTATCATCTGGAAAAAAAACGAAATATCCCAATACACTTCTACCCTGTTATGTAATTCCCACGGTAGTTCATATGCCCCATTAAAGGTGCTGGTGTGACAGAGCAGGTGCTGGTACACGGGTCCATTCCAGGACCATAATTACACGAAGTCAGAAGAAAAGCAGTTTCATCCCTAGTCTGGAGACCTGAAATGGCCTCCCAAGGGCAGGACTGACAGACAATGCTGACAGCTCCAGTACACAAGTGGCAGCCTGGGAACAGCAGGCCAGTGGCTGAGGTTACTTTTAATGCACCTGAACTCCAAGCAGAAAGCACTCTTCTTATGAAGTGTTTCCCACTGAGGTATCCTTTACAGCTCAGGGTGAGTTATTCCTCCTTTCACATTTTGGCTTTGAACGCTTTCCCAGGCCACCTTCCTGACCTAACAGAGACACTTCAGAACAAGCCTGAAATCCAAGCAACAGAACAAGAGGCAATGGGCAGAAACGGATGCCCAGGAAGTTCCACAAGGACATGAAGAACTTCTTTCCTGAGCAGTGACCAAGCACTGGAACAGGTCACTCAGAGATAATGTGGAGTCTCCCTTATTGGAGATATTCCAGAACCATCTGGACACAATCTTGTGCCCTGTGTTCTGGGTAATTCTGCTTGAGCAGATGACCCACCGATGTCCCTTTCAAACTGATCCATTCTGTGATTCTGTGAAATCTGCGAAAGAGAGTTGCAAAGAAATCTGACATGTAAACCAAACTGAAAACCTCTCGACATATGTTAGAAGGAGTCCATATCATAGAATCACATAATGGTTTGCATTGGAAGGGACCTTAAAGATCATCTAAATCTAACCCCCCTGACATGGGAGCTTGAGGTCAGGTTGCTGAAAGCCCCATCTAACCATACCTTGAACACTTCCAGTGATGGGGCATGCACATCTTCTCTGGGCAAACAGTTCCAGTGTATCACCACCCTCATAAGAGATTTTTTTTTTCCTTATACTTAGTCCCATCTACCCTCTTTCAGCTTAAAAGCATTTCCCCTGGTCCTCTTCACAGGTCTTGGAAAAAACTTTCTCTGTTTTACAGGCTGAAAATTCACACTGCTGGCTCACATCCAGTTCTCATCCCCAAGTCCTTCTCCACAGGGCTGCTCTCAATCCCTTCACCCTCCAGTCAGTATTGGTGCTGGAGATTGCCCAAGTGCAGGACCTGGCACTTGGCCTGGTTGAACTTCATGGAGACTTCCAAGGTCCCTCTGGGTGGCACTCCCTCTCTCAAGCTCAATCAGCTGCATCGCTCATCTTGGTGTCATCCACTGGCTGACACGAGCCAGGCACAATATCCAACATGCCTGGTGTGGGAGTGTGTGGTGCCCAATGGATTTTAGCACCAAGAGATGCTTCTGCTAATCAGTATTTGCATCATTCAACATACTGAATGTCAGCTGCACTAACAGAAGGGGTAGAAACCTGGGTTGAGACTAAGCATAGAGAAATGTCTTGCTTCATCTTTGTCTTGACTTTTTAATGTTGAAGCATCAGTCTGATAATTTCATGTGTACTGGTCTGACTTCAGGCTTCACCCAATGTCAGTCTAAAATTTAAAAGATTCATTTAAACTAGGTGATGAAATCCCCTATGTCACTAACAGGTGGGGACAATTCACCTCCCCAAGGCAATGCAGCCCACCCTCAATAGGTGTTATTGATTCTTGAACTGACCTGTTCTTTGAAGTCCTCTACCCTTCTCCATCACGTAGAAAAGTAAGTGCTCACCAAAACAGTTAAGCCAATTAATAATCTACTGTTGCAAAAAAAGGGAGGTTTTAGTTTCCCTCACCTCTGTCCTGCTTTTCCCTTCTTCTGACCCTGATTCCCTCCCCTCCCCTTCTTCTAGCTATCCCCACATCCACACTTGGTCTCTTCCCCTGCCCAGTCAAAAGCAATCTGGTTTTACTTGCAAATCCAAGCAGTCACTTTTTTGCCTTTTTAATTTTCTGCCATTTCGGTGAATGGAATGAGCCAATTTAGCAAACAGTTGGCAGGATCAATCAGCCAGGTTTGTCCTGCTTTTATGTTCAAGAGTTTGTAATTAGCTCAAGTCATGTCATGAAGCACATGTGTAAGCATCCTCGTAGACTCAGCTGCTCACAGAATAAAGTTAATGAGTCAAAAATCCAAAGAACAAACTTGTTTTTCTCCTCCTCCACACCATAAATTAGGTATTAATGAAAAAACTATTTTGAAGACAAACCTGCAGCTCACAAAGCGCTAAGCCTCAATCACAAAAGAACCTTTGTCCAAACAAATTCAGGCACATGTGAATGGTCATGAAACTCACCTATGTGCAAGTATTAACATCTGGACTTAAAAACAAGCCTGGCAGAAGCACAAGGGGAAGGAGACCTTGCAAATAAATGAAAATGTGTATTGAAGTTTTCTGTACCTTTTCTTACAATGCAAGGGTTCCGCAGCCGCTGTGTCTCTGCTTATAACCAAGACAGGTCAAGGCTCATTCGCTGACCCTCAGGGCAACAGGCACAGCACAGACTGTGTCCACATGGCTAAACTTTCTCCCCTGCACCCTCCCACATGCTATGGCTTCATTCTTACTGCTCACTGGGAAGAGCCATGCTGGCTCCCAAATGATGTGTGGATGAGGGTTATGTAGCACGTGGCAAAGCCAGGGCAGAGAGCACAGAAACAATTAAACCACTTGGATGATGCTTGAGCCCACACCTTGGATCTGTGGAGTTTGTTGGTATGGATGCAGCCAGTGAGAGTAGTCAGAAACATAGGCAAAAAGCCTGTGTCTGTATAGTTAACATAAGTAGTTTGATCATAGAAGAGCTAAAGTCAGAATCTGTGATGCAAACAACGTAGAAAGAAAATTAATTTTTACCCATCTCCCAGCTAATGCAGTTGCACTATAAAAAAATCTAACAGCGTGTTCCTCTTGAGCACTATTTATATGCAGTATCATAGAACTGTAGAATCATAGAAGGGTTTGGGTTGGAAGGGACCTTAAAGATCATCTCATTCCAATCCCCTTTCCATGGGCAGGGATGCCATTCACTAGACCAGGTCACTCAGAGCCCCATCCAACCTGGCCCTGAACAATTGCAGGGATGAGGCATCCACAGCCTCTCTGGGCATCCTGTCCCAGTGTCTCACCATGTTATAAACACAGAATTTCTTCCTGACATCTAATCTAAACCTGCCCTCTTTCACTTTAAAACCATTATCCCTTATTCTGTCACTGTCTGCCCATATAAAAAATCCCTCTCCCTCCTTTTTATAAACCCCCTTAAGGTACTGGAATGATGGAGTGAGTTTTCCCCAAAGCCTTCTCGCCTCCAGGCTGAACAACCCCAGCTCTCTCAGCCTGTCTTTGTAGGGAAGGTGCTGCTCTGATCACTGTTGTGTCCCTTCTCTCAACCCACTCCAAGAGCTCCTCCTCTTTCTTGTGCTGAGGACCCGAGACCTGGATGCAGTAGTCCAGGGTGGGACTCATCATATATTCTTCCTGGCCAGATCTCAGTTGTTTTTGTTGGTAAGTATCTGATTCCTATGTTTCAATCTAGAAAAATGTCTTCACGAAGCAGGACTTGCCAATTCTGCAAATAAAATCTATTTTCCAGGCAAAGGCTGGCTGCTGACTTCCAACTGTGCAGCTCTTCAGAAAGGTGTGGGAACACCAACACTCATTGCAGACAGTATTTCCCTGTCTTGGGAAAGGTGTTTTGGAGAGGGAAAGATTCATGTGCCTCTAGTAGGAAAGTCAGTGAAATATTCTGAAAGATGCACTGTTTGCCTTGTAGCATCAAATGCTGTGTGGTCTTGAAATCTGTGCTGCTGCTCAGAAAATGAGGGGGAAAAAATGAGCAGTAGCCTTCAGTGTGGCCACTGTGTGTTCTAACATTTCATTTATGGTCTGCCTTCACCAGAGGATTAATTTACTGCTAATCTGAACCTTCCCTATTCAGAGGCTCCACATCAGCAGTGTCCTGGAAAGAACAGTGTCTCTCAGGACCTTCTCATAATCAAACTACAGAAGCACAGTGTGCTCTTAAGGCAGGAACCAAACTAGCTGGAAAAGTGTTTAGTGTGTAGTTATCAAGGATTCATTTTTCACAGTGAAAGGATACATCAAGCAGGGTTTTGCAGAGGTCAGTCCTAGATCCGGTTCTAATGAAAATATTTTCATTTTCCTGAACACAGAGTACCTGGATAATGACCAGGATGCTGGAATATAGATAATGTTTATTACATTTGCAGATGATACCACACTAGGAAGAACTCCAATAAAATGAGCGAGAGAATTCAACATGATCTTGAGAAACTGGAGATACAGGCCAGTCCAAGACACCCAAATCAGCCAGGAATATTCCGCTAGGCAGATACAGGATGAAAATCAGCTTTCTGCATAGCAGTCCTGCAGATCAGAACAGTGAACATCAACCAGTGATGTCAAGTGGCTGATGGACCTCTGACCAGAAGATCTAAACCCTTTCCTTTTGCTCAGCAGTAGTAAGATCTCAGCTAGAGTCCTGTGCCTGGTCTGATGCTCTTGGATGCAAGCGAAACATGGAGCTCCATGAGAGATTCCAGAGGAAAGAGAAAGAACAAGCACTAATTTTAGGCAGCACTGATACTGTCACTCTAATAGCAGGAGACTGAGGAGGAACCTGGGAGAGATGAAAACATATAAATATTGAGGTTGCTAGACAGCAGAAAGAAAGAATCTGTTTTCTGTGTTCATTTGGACACATGGTAAGTCATGGGCTAAGAGAAGTTACATCAGGAAAACCCTGGTGAGTCACTAGGAAAACACTTCTAATGGAAAGGAAAGCATGGAAGTGCATTGCCAGAAGAGTCTCCCCTGACTGAATGTGTCAGGAGTGGTCAGTGTCCACACTGCTTGGTGACTAATGAGCTCCTGAAAGGAGCTCACAGTTGCATGACTCAGAAGTGAGAAGTTCCTCTCCACGTGAACAAGAAGATGCTGACAAAGCCCACCCGCATCAGCAGCTTTAAATTACCTGCCCTCATAGACACAGTATCATTAAAATCATTCTTGGTTTCCCAGTCACTTTCCCCAGATCTCCAGAGCCTTCCAGATTTAATCCAGACTAAGTCGATCACAGTCGTTTGCTTGAACATCAAATCCCTTTACCTGGATGTGACAGCTGAGTTTGAGTCATCTCTGGTTTTCGGTGGCAGAGCTAAGGTCTGTAATAAGTCATTGGGGCATCATGTTCCCAGCTGAGCAGGAGCTCTTCCCAAAGCGTGACTTGGATGGGAGCTTCCACAATGCAGCGTTTCTAAAACCATCATCTCAGTGTTGCAGAGAGCCAAAGCCTGAAATAACTGAGCATTCAGCGAGTGACCAGCAGTGACCTGATTCTGGCAGCCAGCAGTGTTGTTCTAGCAGAGGATGTTGCTTGACACCTAACCCAAATAAATGCATCATCCTGGCAAAGCAAGGAGAAAAAGAATGGAAGCAGACAAGGTGGCCTTTCTCTGCAGACATCACAACAGACAGAGGAGAGCTCCAGAGCTGTGATCATTGGAATGAAGGATTTTTTTGGTGTTACCACATCAGCCCTGGTGAAGACAAAGCCATAAGGTTGGGCTCTGCCTGCTTTTTCTTTGCCCTCACTTTATTTCTCACCCTGGGAGCACCACTGGAGGTGGAATTCTTGACACAGCAATCAGGCACACAAACTTCCCTTCAGGGAGAAGATTAAGTGCTTAACACTAACAAAATGGGTCACAAAAAAAATACTGATTTCCTGCCTAGGCACCTCACTAAATTCCTTCACACCCAGACTTACTTTGACTTCTAAAGCTGGCATCCTCTGCACATGCCTGGGAATGCCACTGGCTCAGATAAGCCGTCCTGAAGGACTCATCTCCTCCAGCAGAATCTTGTCACAGTGACAGTCCCGGCTTCAGAGCACAGCCCAGCAGTCACAGCCACTCTCCATCAAACAAGTGCACACAAAAAGCCACCTTCTGCAACCTTGTCAGTGGAGCTCAGGGGACAAGAGCTGCACTTCCAAACCTCAGCTGAGCCTCAGGAGGGCTTCATAATTTCCACATCCTGGAGAGACCAGAGAGCCCTGCTGAAGGAGTTGCCTTCTCCTCCTTGGAAAGCTCGGCCCTACACAGCCCTGAGCCCAAAAGGCACAGGCCAGAGCCTTGCTGTGAAGCGTCATCACCACATGGTGGATTTGATTTTGGCAACCCCAGTGAGGAAGGGCTGTGTCCCTGACAGCAGCCATGATGGTCCACACTACTGCTCTTCTCTCAGGAGCACCAGTAACGAGAGCCTGGCCATCCCAGTCATGCCATCTGGGTAAAGAAGATGAACTGTTCCTTGCTTCAGCCATCAACCACACAAGGCAGACACCTGCTGGGTGCTTCCACTGGGCCTTGGTCAGGGAGGGAGAAAAATTGCTGGCAGCGAGGAATTCGGCTCCTGCAGCCTTCAAGATGGAACTGGGAGAAGGGGTGTGTGGTCCTGAATCTTGGCTCATGCACACAAGCACCTAAGAGCTCATGCAGGTCAGGATTTACACCTCTCCTGGCCTCAGTCCTGCATTCAGCCCCTCTGAGGGGCACTGAGGGCTGACACCGAGCCTTTTGGGGACATTGAGTGGGGCCCATACATTCCTCTCATAGACAGGTGCAGACTTTCCCACTGCAAGCACTACAAGAGGAAAAAGATTAAACCACATCCATGTTCTCTCCAACCTCCTTAGTGAAGTTTAGTAGCTGGAGGAGTTTTCACAGCAAGAATCAAAAAGCATCCTGAGGAAAGAAGAGCTACAGCTCCTACAGCCCCCTCATGCTCTCAGGACAGTGTAATGCTTTCACTGGCCCCCACTACAGTGTTTTTATGGGTTTTGTGCTTTCCTTTCTGCTCTTTTTCATGGTCCCCCAGAGTTTCAATCAAAGTTGCATTTCTCTGCTTCTCGTGCACCCCCCCTCCCCTCCCAGCCCCTTGCATTCCTGGAAGGAAAATAAGGACAGACAGAGCTGCCTGGCTGTAAAAAGCTGTTCTTACAATGAAAGCAGTGCTTTCCAATAAAACTAAAGCAGTCTGGCTGCACTGCCTGTGCTCTGCTTCCCTGCTTTAGGGCACATCTGCAAAGGCCGAGCAATCTCAGATGGGTGACATAAATAATACAGAATCATTCTTAATAATCAAGCAACATCAGCCTTGCCAAAAAAGTAGCCGATACACCCAATCCAGCTACTGCACACTTATAAATACGTTGATCTCCGGAACCCCCCCTTCCCCCACAGCAGTGACTGAGCCAATCCTAAGTTTGATTTTTCTTTTAGTTGGGTTGTTTATTGCCAAATTCCAAAACAAAACTAAGCAAAACACACACACACAGAGAAAAGTCACTTTTCAGATGTGATTTATGAAGTGTCTCTAAGTAAGCGCATGCATCACACATAAAAACACCCAGGGCTGTGGTTCCAGCTGCACAGGAAAAGCGGCAGCAGGAACTCTCACTGCATAATAAACTACCTGAGCAAGCCCTTTGCTTTGCCTGTGAAGGCTTGGGGACAGATCTTCGGGGAGAGGCATAACTGCAGCACTTCATTACCTTCCTTCAAGCTGAGAAATTATGCCTTTTTTGTTTCATTTTGAAAAGCTTTTCTCATACAAAGGTGCACACACACACACACAAAATAAAGGCAGCTATCAACCTTCGGTCAGTTCATACTACACCATTCCTGCATGTCCAAATAGTTTAACACCCCTAACTTTAAGGCATTAACAGCATCTCTTCTGTCATAGAAGAGAAGGGCTGTCTAATTTGATTTTAAAGGAGGAAAAGCACATTCATCTTCAGCCCATCTTTGGTTAACAGTGCTGTGTACTCTGTCCTAAAGCACTGTTCAAGACACTCTCACTGCTACTGGCAGAGCAGAGGCTCTTGTATCACACTTGTAAACTCAGTATGTAAGTAATTGAGCTGCAAAACAAGGTTTTCAGCAAGGACAGAGGTCATTTGCTGTAACTTGCGTGCTCTGAATGGCCAAATTGAGCAAAACATTATGAGCCTCATGACACACTCCATGGTGGTGCCTGGTCCAACAAAGGTGTTGTGGCAGGGTGTTGGGGATCAGCAGCCCCTGCTCAGCTCTGTGCAGAGCTCAAAGTTGCACCTCCAGAGGTCCATGCTCTGTGCTTTACCCCAACTCCTGCTCTCTTCCCCAGGCCTGTGGAAGTTCAGATATTTTTAGCCATTTGCCATGAGTGAAGGAATGTCTTTTCCAAAGTTACCTCATTCTTAAGGGCAGCTCTGCCAAGACAAACAGGTCCTAAGTGTGATTACTCCAACTGCAGCCAGGGGAGAGAGCTCACACCACAGTAATGTGCATGCTCAAGTCCTAAGTACTTGGAATTATTAGTATTTATGGTGCATGAAATTACATTCCTCACTTCCTCACCTGGCCACACAGATAGGAGGGGGAGGGAATTTCAGATCCTTCCTGCCCTTATGTGGCTGAGCACTTGTGAAAGCAAAGGAGCAGCCCTAAGAGCCCCAAGACAGATGAAAGGTGGGATTTATTATGGGATGCTCTCTGGACCTGGGCCTTTTCAGGAATACATGCCAAAAGGAAAGCCAGAGGCCAATAGCAACTCAGTTTCTCGCCTGGGGAAATCTGTTCTACCCCAGGCTTGTTTTGTTAATCACACACTCACCTCCATATGCCTTTACTCTCATCTCATTAGGGCCATCCCTAAAGCCTACAGCAATTAACACCCTCCAGAGCAAAGGGACCAAGAACTCAATGAATAACCCCTATGGAAAACTATTGTTCCTCAAACACCAACTAATTAATTCTCAAAAACATGGTCTTAAAACCAGCACAGCATTTACCTCCCACAAGTGAGAAAGCTGAACCGTGGAACTTAATTGACTTGCCCACGGCCACCAAGGCAAATCCATGTCAGAGCAAACCACAGCCAGCAAAGCCACTTCCTCGCTCTGCCCACACTGCCTGTGTGATCCCAGGTCTGAGGGACTGTGTGATGGGGGAACAGGACTTTTCTGCTTCTGGGAGCTTTCAGCAAACCCCTTCAAGGTGTTCAGACACAATTTTACCTGCAGATACCACATAATGATGGCAACTACTTGCAGTTCTGGCCTTAGGCCCTCCAGCCATGCCAGGCAGGGACATTTAGATATTAAAAACTTCAGTTATCTACTACTTATCTATTTTTAAAAATTTCTTAACTCCTCCCCACCCCCCCCCTCGACCCCCCAGAAATATAAGAACAGCTAGTTCAGTGCACAGACAGAATTTTTCTCATGTTATCCACCACTAGCAGGAGGTGGCTGATCCATAGGGAATTAGTAAACAAACAGGCTTAAGATGAGGGAAATATTGATATGCAGTCCCTTGAAGTCCTGCTTTATCCATTTTGGACACTGCCTCAGAATCACCAAGCTGCCTTTGGCCACAGCCTCAGAGCTGCCCTGCACTGCCCAGGCTGTTGCACTGTGAGCACTTGCTGGCTTTTCATTAACAAAAGTTGTAATACAGGTGATAACGGGCAAAGAGGCAATGACATCCATCCTCTAGCAGGGACACGAGCTCCTCATGGTGGGTCTCATGCACAGCATTTATCATCCTCTCAGCAGTGTCAAACTCAGGAACAACAACAACAACCAAAAGGTTTAATCCCTTTCCATGGAGTTCTTTTCTCCAAAATCCTCCTTATGAAAGACAGATGTGAACCTGCCAGTCCAGTCAGATGCAGAAAACCCTGGTAAATGCAGGAATGAACATTCTCGCACACAGAATTGGCAAGGAATAATGGGGAGATTCAAACAATGAAAGAAGTAAATCATTTCAATATGACAGGCTGGATTTGAGAACAATTTCAGGCCATGGACATAGAAATCAAAGACCATCATCTCTGGCAATCCCAAAGGAAAACAATCCTTTCCTTTCCCCTGAAAGTAAAGTTAGAAGTGAAGGTGAAACAAATTGAGACTGAGGAAGGGAATGATCCCTATCCAGCAAGGCACATTGCAATAATCAAAGCACACACGTTACCGGAGATATAATTTACAGCAGAGATCAAATTCTACAAAGCAAGACAAAAAAAAGAAAAAAGTAATAGTAAAGGAATTCTATGAGCAACAGGAAACCTCAGCACTGACAGGGCTTTGCTGAGCACTACACAAACCATACAGCACAAGCTGCACCTGAGAGGACCTTTCCTATTGCAAAAGTATTCAAACCCCTACCAGACTGTGAGTGTGACTTTGCTCTGCTTTTCATTAGCCACGATCAAGATCCAGCATCTAATGAAAGCTCTAAGTCTCTCTAACCAGCAGGAATAAGAAAGATGCCAGCTGAATTTCCTGGATTAAGACAAAACAACAGGAAAGCTTGGGAGGTTTGAGTCCTGTCTTGGACTCCTGGCAGCAAAGTGTGACAGCACCACATCTGCTTCCCACATCAAAGAAAATGCCCAAGCCCACTTTTAGGGTGATGGGAACAGCACCTTCCCAAACTAAAAAATCACCATTGTTCAGAAACGCAGAGCACCCAGATAAAACCAGTGAAGGGACAAGTGGCAGCTCAGCCAAGCTCAGCCCATTGTTGGACATCACAGCACAGACTAACCAACCCCCCAGATCACTCACCCACAGAGGGAAACTCCCCACTCTCAGAAATACATGTTCAGGTGGTCACCTGAAAAGCCTGAAAAATGCACCAGGACAGAGAACTCCAGTCCCAAAGCAATGGTATCTTCATCCACCAAATGTCCCATTCCTGCTTGCCAGCTCTCCAAAGATAGCAGATACTGGTTGTATTAATTCTCAGCCTACATCTTATCCATTTTTTATCCAGTTTGAAACCACATCTCAATTCTCCCCTCAAACAGATTATTAGTTAAATTATTTTCTTGTTTCTTTAATTCAAGTGTTCCCAAACTTTCGAATCAAAATAACAGCAATTAATTTAGAAATTTTGATCTGTAGGTGACTAAGGTCCATTCACACCTCTCCGATCTGCAAACCTACTAGCTTTGACTTCACAATACATTTGGGAAATCTGGATCCCATCTTAGGGAGGGATACTGTGATTAAGCACAAAATATGTATAGCATTGTTTGCTATTCTTCTACCACTTCAAAGCCGTTTTGGGGTAACGTGGCACTTCTACACTTGCCTTCTTTGCATCAACCTTCACATCTGGGGATGCAAAACTTCTTCAGTCTTCCAGTTGTTTTTCTCCCCAAGAAGATGACAAACCTTTTTTGCAAGATGCAGGGATGTCCTCACAAGTTTCTAATCACAAGGGTTTCTGCTGTGGGTGACTGCAAGTGACAATTCGAACTATGAAAGTCCTGTCCCAATACAAGAGCGCAAAAATGCAACCACTGCTGCTTGGAACGTGGCCGCTGCTCAGCAGAGCACAACCACCCTGTGCCTTCCTGGGAAAAGCAAGAGGGACTCATTTGTGCAGCACGTGGAACTTTAGGTAAAGCTGGGGGATTTACAGGTGATGATGATGGAATCACAGAGATGGTGATTCCAGCACCACCACCTTGGCCATCAGTGCAATACTGACTCCTGCAGTGACCCCCACAGCTCTTTCTTAATGCCCTCTTCCTCCTTTAACCCCTATGCATTCCTCCACTGAGACAAAAAATCCAGGAGCTGGCTTGCTGAAACAATAGAGGCTCTTAATGCAAATTGCTTTTTTTTCTGACTTTTTTCCTTTTTTTTTTTACAATAAGGGCGGTAAAACACTGGCACAGGTTGCTCAGAGAGGTGGTAGGTGCCCCATCCCTGGAAATATTCAAGGTCAGGTTGGACAGGGCTCTGAGCAACCCAGTCTAGCTGAAGAGATCCCTGTTCATTGCAGGGAGCTTGGACAACATGATCTTTAAGTTCCCTTTCAATCCAAACTATCCTATAATTCTGTGAATCTGTAACTAAAACAATAACTGTCCTCTCCTTTCCACCCAGGGGTGTCCCACACACCTGCAGGTTGCTGTAGCTAAGGGGAAAAACACAAGCACCTTCACATCATTTCTCTCTTTTCATAGTTCTTGTTCACCTGCTATCAGTTTCCCATATTTATCACTGTGAAATCAAGTTACATATTTGAAAATATATATCAACTCTCTGACATTTGAAAATCTGTTTACAGTGCTTTTCTTCCCATTACCCTGTTTACTTTACAACTTTGATTTTATTGAGATGCCATTTTGGAATATTGATTTCACTTGAATTGCAAATAAAAATGGGATTTCTTGGAGAAAATTAAATATATATTTCATATGCGACAGACAGGAAAATCTCTCTGAGTTACTCTTGCATAAAGAAATAATTGGCCTATTTAAGAGGGTTGTGTAATGTTGTGTAACTCAGGAGACTGAGAGCTAAATGCTGGTGTGCCGGGAAGATTGGGGGTTTAAAACCTGCTCACAGTCCAGCACCATCAGACCCATTTATTCAGTTTGTGTTTCCACTTTTCGTGGTCCTGACGAGGAAAATCTCTGTAGCAAAACTTGGCATTTGACTCCTTCTGTTCTCTGTTGCATTCTCTGCAGCTCTCTCCATAAAGCTCTTAGCAAAAGGTGGGTGAGTGGGACTGAGGATGGTACGTGACATTGGCTCCTTCTGTACATAAACATTTTGCCAGTAACACTTTGTCCATGAGACGTGTGAAAAATGACACAGCCGACAGGGCTATGCAAACAGAATATCCCATGCTGGGGCCTGGAACTCTATTTGCTGCTTAGTCTCTCCTTCTAAGCAATAAACTATATGAGAACCAAAACAAAACAAAACCACCTACACAAAACCAACTCTTTGCCAGAGACTAGCTTTGTCTTACTAGGAAAACGAACTAATAGAGTTTGGTTGATAGAGTTGCAAATCAAGTTAAGTAAAGCAACCCCTGTATTCGAGGAGGAAGGAAAAAGGTGTCACTACAAAGGACGTGTTCATTGCAGGGCTGTGAACAGCCGCTAGAGCTGGATCCACCTTTCCAGCAGAGGAAACCCCTAAAATCCTGTGTGATGTGGTCCAAGTACCTTCCCACCCCAAATGGAGGCCTGTTGTGAGTTAAACCCTGCATATCAATCCTTGCCCTACCACAGGGGAAAGAGTCCATGCATTCAAAGGAAAGACCTTTGCAAGCCCTTCATCTATTGGGCATTCTTATGCAGACTTTTACCTAGGAAAAAACCAAACATCCATTAGAACTGTTGTAGAAAGTGTCAGACCTTGAAAACCTAAAGGGAAGAATTTCAGACTCAGGGGAGTCTTCTATGTCAAAGAAAATGGGACAACTGGAAATATGGGAGCAACCCAAACTTTCCACAAAGTGGTCTCTGCAACTTGCTGCAAAGCTGACAGACATCTGTATTCCCTCGTGCTCCTCCTGTGCTTAACAGCAGAACAAATCAATAGCTGTAGTTATCTTTGTCCTGAAAGAACAGGCAACATCATGTGGAAAGTACCCCAAGGTGTCAGGACTGAAAGTGAGCACCAGAGAGCCCCGAAGAGCACAACTTCACCCCTCAGGCTGAAGAACAAGCAGTCCCTTTCAGTCCCAAAGCAGAGCTGATCCGTGGGGCGCAGGGCTGCAGTGACAGAATGGCTTCAGCAGAGCCAACCTGCTCACAGGCAGCTCAGCAGAGCTGCGCTCACAGCTGCAGGGGCTGCTCCCAGGGGTGGGATGGCATGTGCTAGGGTAGCATATCCCTGCAGGACCTCATGGATTTACATCTGGCCCCTACAGCAGGTGGGCTGGAGCTGACGCCTCCAGCCAAATCTCCAGCTCAATGTCTTATTAATGCAAATCCCTGCACAACGCTCCTAACTCGTTATGGCAGGTGCTGTTTGCTGCTCACAAGAGAGGAAACAGAAGCTGCTGGGTAGGAGGGTCCCCTGGATACAAAACTTGGAGATAATGAGTGATGTCTGACTGTTTCAAAATAAAATATATCACCAGTGAGCCAAACACCAAGAAGAGGAAAGTTCTGAAATTTTTGAAGCACTTATTAATCATAGAATCATTAAGGTTGGAAAAGACTTCTAAGATCATTGAGTCCAACCATTAACCCAGCACTGCCAAGCCCACCATTAAACCAGTCCCTAAGTGACACACCTAGAAATTTTTTAACACTTCCAGGCAGTGATTCCATCACTTCCCTGGGCAGTCTGTTCCACTGCCTGACCACAATTTTAGTGAAGAGACTTTCCATAATATACAATCTAAACCTTATCTGGTGCAACTTGAGGCCAGTTCCTTGATACCTGGGAGAAGAGACCGAGTCCCACCTGTCTACAACCTCCTTTCAGGCAGGTGAAGTCACCCCTGAACTTAGCAACAGCTACCAGAAAGACATGTAAGATAATTTGTCTCTTACTTTTGCGGTAGTAAACAATGTCCATTAGCCAAAGTTGCCTTCGAAGTGACAGACAGGATGTACACATGAATCCCAATGGATACAATGGGAGGATCAGGGAACACATAGCCTACACTGTAGATACCTGCCTTGACGATGCTGCCATTGCACTACTTGCATTGCCTTCTAATCCATCCGCAGGAAACCTTCAAATCCGAAATGTTATTAAATCCAGAAACTATAAATTATCTACAAGGAAAAGGGAGAAGAAGCAGCTCCTTTAATCTCCCAATAAAGAAGCAAAGGAAATTTCATCATCCCCAGATGGGAGACCAGTATGGCTGGCCAGGCAGACAGAGGGATCACTGTGCTGGCACCAGTGGCACTGCTTCCATGGACCCAGACAGACAGACAGCTCTGGAGTAGAGAGCCAAAGGGAATGCCCAGATCCAGCTCCCTCCTGGCCATCTAAGGGTCTTGACACAATCCTTGTATCTGGTTACTCTTCCTCATATACAGCACATCAACTCCCCAGCCCTAATGCATGGGGGGAGTGAACTTTGCTGCTCAGACACATTTCTGATGCTGTTCTCAAACAATGTGGGAAAGACAAGTTGTAGTTCTCTTCGGCCAAGTGTAAAACCCCCCAACTACAAAGTGAAGCCGAGTTGAAAAACTACACTTGTAGGAGGAATGTAAAAAGAAATGAGAAACAGATTTTGACTGAGTATTTTTTTTAGCACTGCAATTTTTTAAAATTTTTTTTCCTGATCCATTATCTCATCAGTAGCAACACAGTTTATTTTCTGGCCTCCTTCCACAAGCTCTCTGGGTCAGATAGTGGTATTTGTTTTAATGTAATAAATATGGTTGTTAACCAAGAAGAGGCAGATGTTTATCCCCAGAATGTTCCCTACACGTTCTCAACCCCCTTTCACCGAGATTAGTTCTTGTCTAAATTAAGTGCATTTAAAAACCTGTCTGAAGTAACTACTCCAGAGGCCAACAAATAACTGCTCCTTAGTAGAGAATGATATCCTCTGGTCTTCGTTCCTGCTGGTCATGCCTCTCACTGTTTACACCTCCCTAGAGCAGAGTAACTGTTGACAAATTAGAGAAGCACCATTTCAGACTTGGTCTCAGAATCGCAGAATGAGTCAGGCTGGAAGGGTTGGATCAGCATCTGATCCAACCTCCCTGCTCAGGCAGGATCATCCCATAGCACAGGGCACAGGATTGTGTGATGTAGTGATAACTACATTGTTCCAGAAGGGTCTGGAATATCCAGTGAGGGAGACCTCACAGCCTCTCTGGATAATCTGTTCCAATGCTTGGTTACTGCACAGAAAAGATCTTCCTCACGTTCAGGGGAACTTCCTGGGTATCAGCTTCTGCTTCTTGTCCTATTGCTTGGCATCACCATGCAGAGCTTGGCTCTATCCTCTGACACCCTCCCTTCATATTCTTATATGCACTTGTAAGTCTTCCCTTCTTAGTGACAGGGAAGAAGGTTTTCTATGGATCAGCCCCTCTGAACACTTAATGTATGGAGACCCTTATAGCATTAGCCTTGATCCAGCTGTAGTGACTCTCCAAAGTAACAGGAAAGAAAGAGCAGAAATCTACAGAGAGCCAGGTTCACAGTTTAAATGAAGGCAGACCAATCTGCCACTGCCTGAGACCAAGCTCACAGCCAGTTACTACAGGGCCACCAAGAAGCAGCAATTATTGCTTGTCTGAGCCCTGCAAAGCCCTGATATTCCATATGCTTCTGCTCCATCAGACATCCAAACTACAGCTTTGTGCTCACTGGGGACCATCCTACAGCACTGATGGCTGAGGTGTTGCTGCTCACTGATACAAGATCCAATTGAAGGGAGCAGTTCCTCACCTTGCCTAAACTGGCCATTCCCAAGGGTCTGATGGAAAGCTGGGTGCAAGATCAAAGCGAAATGTATATCTAACCCCAGAGAAGCAGAACAGAGATCAACAGCACTGACAGGGAGCTCCAGATTTCAGCAGGAACTACAGTGCAAACCTATCAGTCTGAATGACCTGACCAGGCAGAAGTTGACTCAAAACCACAGAAGGGGGGGGAAACCATTTTAATATAGAGGCAGTCACATTTATCTGCTAAAAGAAAAACCTCCCTTTCCACTGGGGTTTACTTTGATAAACACAGAAGACACAAGTCAACCAAATCACCCGGCCAACCCTCACCCCACATCCAGCCGACACTCAGAGCCAGTCCCCTCTGCTCACTCTGGCAGGACGCTCTGCAGCTCCCCTCCTCTGAAGTTTGCTTACATTACTGCCTCCCTTTGCTGACATTGGCAGCTTTCTCAAGCCTTTGCATAACTATTTTTTCTTGGATATACTTAATCTATCTTATTTTTATCCCATCTGTGAGAAAAAGCGGCTGTAGCACAAACCAATCCGCTTTGGCAGTGCCGCCAGCCCCGCAGGTCCCATGACCCCCTCACCAGGCTGCTGCAATGTTTTCTGTTTATCTGGTGCTGCCCTTGGGCACTCACCCATGTCCTATCCCAAACACACCAGGAATGTGCAAGTCCTCCTAAAGGCCTCTCTCAAGGTGAATTAACTGAGCCTCATGCATACAATATTGCTAAGCATGGACTTTTAGACTTGCCTTTTTCCATATAAATTTTAAATGGGTTTAGACTGAAAACCTTCCTGAGGGATCTCATGTGTTCTGTATACACAGGTCCTGCAAATGAAGCTGGATGTACTCCCTGGGAGAATCTACCACAGCTCAAGGGGTTCCCAGCAGGGATACAGGGACCACTAATGTCACATCCGCTGCTTCAAAGGGATACTGGGCCAGGAGGAGAGACAGTAACAGCTTTACCCATGGCAATGGTGGAAATACCACTGTCAAAGCTGGTAGCACTTGAAGAGCAGGGGTGGGATGCCTGTTGCAATTGCCATGAGATTAAATGCAAGGGAAGTCTGTGGCAGCTGTTATCCAGGAAGATGGACTGAATGGTCTCACTAGTCCTTTTAGAGCTTTTACTTAGGTGCCTAAACAGCTGGGTTTGCCTACTTTGTGAAGTCCTGTCCAGAAGGATGTGAGATGGTGGCCAGTGATGGGTGCTACACCCTGGACCATGCTGGCTTGCCAAGTGCTGGAAAATTCTCCAGGACACAAGGAATCAGACAATCATTTAAGTTGGAAGAGACCTCCATGATCATCAAGTCCAATCATTAACCCAGCACTGCCAAGCCCACCACTAAACCACGTCCCTCAGAGCCACATCTACATGTCTGTTAAATCTCTCCAGGGATGGTGACTCCACTGCTGCCCTGGGCAGCCCAATCCAATGATTGGCAATCCTCTCTGTGAAGAAAGTTTTCCTAATATCCAATCTAAACTGCCCCTGGTGCAACTTGAGGCCTTTTCACCTCGTTCTGTCACTAGTTACGTGGGAAAAGAGATCATTCCTGACCTGGCTCCAGCCTCCTGTCAGGGGCTTGTAGAGAGCAAGGAAAGTGAGGCTGTTTCTCTCCTTCTGCCACCCAAGGTAGCACTACATTGGTACTGAGCCTATGGTTTGGAAGCATGAACAATATGTCATTGTCACAACGAGATCTGCAAAACCACTTCAAGCAACTGTTTGTGAATCCATTTGGGTTTCTAAGTCCAAACATTTGTAAATCCATTCCCACCAACTGGGAATACATGAGTCAGTGACTATCTGACAAATCTCCACAGTATACAGGAAGGCATAAAGACATCATCATTTTTTAAATCAATATTTTTAATCAAAGTTTCCTGAAGTCAATGAGTAAAACAAAGATTTTTATAAAAGAGCTAACCTAAGTACTTAAATCTCCCTTCCACTGTCCCCACTTCTGAATGAAGGAGCAGGACACAAAATGGTCCTTTTATTAACAAGGACTGACAGGTCAAGTTATACTCCTATATCACTTCACCATCTTATTTTTAAAAATCCATATCCCACCTTGCACAACATCAGAAAATTATTTTCATTTATACATAATTGGGTAAACTTCGAATATTTACGTCTTCATTTTTATTTTCCCCCTTTTCTTCACTAGCTCACTGGGCAGCATAGAAATGTACAGGTTTGTTTGCAGACTCCTTCAGACTTAGGGATTAATTAATTCAAAAGAAGCAGAGTACGTGGAGTTCTTGGGGAGAGAGATGTAATTACTACATTTGAAGTTCTCCTGGAAAAATGTTAAAGTGGCAATTTTCTGGAGTTAATCTCTTTTCCTGCTGCTCATTCTGGCTGGAGGCATCCTCCTGTCTTTCCTGATTAGCATTCATCTATTCTTTACTGAAATGCAGGAGATAAAGGAGATGCCTCCTGTGAGATTGGGTGGGGAAGGAGCTGTGGTCCACAGGTGAAGCAGGAGAACACAAAAGACCTGGAATGCTCATTTTCCTAAGGATTTCACTTAATCAAATTATCACTAAAGTGCAAGCCATTTCTAACCACTAATTACCCACTGCCTGGAAACTATTTTGAACAAATGTAAATGTACAAAATCTGGTTGATGATAGCCTTGAAATGTAGATCTTGGGAAGCCTGTGAACTTTAACAGCTGTGGAGAAACAAAACCAGAGTTTGTTTTCATAACTTTGATCCTGTTCTACGGGCAATACACAGGCACAAGTAACGGATCCTTCCTGCCTCTCTATTTTCTTGCCAAGGATGCCCTTTGGAAACACTGCTGTAGCTACTCCATACAGTTTCTCCTCCAGAATGTATCAGATGTTATTCAAATAAATCCATGCTAGAACTTTTCTACAGTGATTCCTGGTAAACTGCAGCTGTGAAGAGCCCATATTCAGACTGGAAGGGCCAAAAAAAAGCTGAACTGAAGTCAAACAGAACAATTCAGTCTCATCCTACAGTACCAGACTCTGCATGGTGATGGAACAGATTAAACACTTAGCAGAAGGAATGAGGGATCACAGGTGTTTCCCCACAAACACTGCAGCCTGCCTTAGCACCGGCTTCTTCTCCTTCTCCTCTGAACCTCACAGGAATGACTTGTCACTGTGGATTGCACCACAGCAGTGCCACAGCTGAATCAACGACGCGGGCATGGGCCATGGGAAACAACCCCACAGATACCCTCAAGCAGCCCATGGCTCAATGGAGACACAAAGGTAGAAGTAATTCCCTTAAAAGTCATGGAGATTTTATGTTTTCCCACACTGATTTTAATCTGAGCATCCTTATGGCCCTTTGCAGATTGAAATCATCAGGTTGTTTTCCGTAGACCAATGTTCAAACCCTGATGGAGGTTCACATTTTCCCTGTAGCCATTTAGTCCCTACAGTCGCCATCACAAAATTTCTGCTCAAAAGCAAGACTCAAAGCTCAGGAATTCAGTGAAAAAGATGACAGAAGAAATGATGTAGCTCCTCAGTTGCCTACCTTGCAACCCAGTGTTTAAGTTATAATTGCCCAGAAATAAAATTTATGCAGATTCAGAAGGTAAGCAGGACAAAAACAAGACACAGGCAAGTTGCATCCATTCATCAGTAAAGCAAAAGCAAATACAGATGAAATGGGAGATTATTTTCCTGAGCTCCTGTTTGAAATCTGCTTTTTCTTCCAGGGTCAACAAAACCTCCAGTTTCAAACTTTTGCATATATGCTTTAAGAATTAGCATGCTGTGAGGTCTCCCTGCAGACAGCACTTGTTTTCTCAAGCAACATATACAACAAAAAGTCATGGAGGTTTTTTCCACCCTTCCCTCATTATTACCACAAAGCAATCACATAGAGCTTTTCAATTTTCCAGCACACCACAAGCAAGAAGGAATGAAACCTGTGACAGATGGCTTTCAGGTAGCACCCCCACTTTGCAATTGGACAAGATGACCTTCCTCATGTCATAGATGTTGGACTGAGGGAGGTCACAGGCTTCCTGCCTCTTCCAGCTGTACTTGTTCTCCTCCTCAGGTCCATAGTGGTCCTGTGGGGCACACTAGGCCCCAAGAAGCCTCTGCAACAGGTATATAATTTAGGGTGCTTGCATCAAGCTGTGCTTTTTTGAAATAACTAGGCTGTCCAGGAGACATGGAACGGCAATGTAGGAAGTTTTATGTCCACTTCACAAGGTTGCTTCTCTTTAGTAGGTGGTTTTCCTAATATCTTTGCCTGCATTCCTGTATTTCACAGAAAATACCTTCATTCTTTCCTCCTTAGGTCAAGTTTTCTTTTGCTGGTTGCTGTATGCTTTCACTTCATCTCTGAGCTGATTCACACTATGTGATCTCTGCCATGAGGGGAAAGAATCAGAGGTCAAGAAACTCTAGTGGTGTTTCTGTAGCAGTGAGTTCTATAGTAATGAACATTTCAGGTTCTGGAACTTCACCATCTATGCTGTTACACAGCTCCCTCACAAGATTTGTGCTTGAGCGTTAGAACAGGGTGCCCAGGGAACTGGCGGAATCGCCATCCCTGGAAGTATTCCAAAAGTGTATAGATGTGGTGCTAAGGGACATGGGTAAGTGGTGAACACAGCAGTGTTGGGTTAATGGTTGGACTTGATGAAACCAGAGGTCTTTCCCAACCCTAATGTTTCCATGATTCTGTGATTTTAGTCCAAGCCTACTGGGAGTCACCACATAAGGCTCAGGAACCTGCATGCGTCACATGCATGGGAAGGGTGAACCATTGGAGCACTCAGTGTCTTCAGACACAGGTGCTGCAACCTTCCCAAAATTTCCCTCCAACATCCACTGTGGCCACCAGACATCAGCACTTTGTCCTAAGCACCGGTCTCAGAGGGAGAGATGACAATTCAGTTTGTTATCTATCTCCCCACAAATGTTTGCAACACGTACTCACTTCAGAGTCAGGAACCTATTTGTCTGTTTCTGGAGTCCACTTGGACTACTTTGACAACACCATTTACACTTGCTTTAAGGATATTTTATATACTCAGGAGGGGGTAAAAGCAGCTTAAGGTACCTGAGAATTGGTCTCACAAAATCGCCACCCTTCCTTTAACTTCTATTATCACACAAAATGGGAATGGCAAACGTTTCAGAGAACAAACCGTACCAGTTCAGGGCAAATGGGTGCAGAGCCTTTATCATTGTTGCAGTGCCAGGAAAATGAACAAATTTGCCCCCTGGGTTGAAACTAAAGGAACAAAATTCTTGAACCCTGCCTAAAATCACATGGGTCTGTTTGGCTCGTCTGATGTTGTTCCATGGTGATTCACAAGCACTGCTCTGCCTTGCTGTGTGATGCTTGGCAGCCAGCTGCACAGTCAAAGCTGTGCAGAGAGCAAACGAGGGCCCTCATGCATACTTTTCCTTTTTTTTTTTTTCTTGCAAGCAAGCTCCTGCCTCAGAGACAACTCTAGAAAACTACAGGCAAGGTCCGGACAGAATCAGCAAGTATTTAGTGTTGTTGGAAAATAAAGCCAGATTGCACAGCCTGATAGCCGTATGATCCCCTTCTAACATGCATCATTTCTCTTGGTTACAACAGCCAGTGCCTCACACACTGCTTTGCAAATAATGACTAAGGTTGAGAGTACTTCCCCAGATTGTAGTCTGTACTTTGCACCTGCAAAACCTGAGTTATGGAAGGTTGACTTGAGGCCATGCTGAATAAAAGCCTTACCCACGCGACAATAGTGAACCCGTAGCCATCCCACCCAGCAGCGTGACCTGGAGCACCTATTTTAAGTGTTGAGGCATTCAGCACTGAATTTCTGAGGAGTGACTCAGAACCTGTACAGTACATGCAGGGTCCAAGGAGACAGGGTGTCTGGGAAGGGCAATTAGGTGTTCCCTTGTGTGCCCAGTGAGGAGCTGCTGAGAGCCAGCCAGCTGGAAACACCACAGGGATGTATCCCAACAGGCACCTGCCTCCTGGCTTGCTCCTCTCAGAAGCTGCCTGGCATAGCACAGAAGCCTTTCCTAACTATCAGCTGGAACTTCTCACGAGTGGTGCGTGAGATATTCACCACCTGGCTCAGCATCCTCCTGAAGGACAGCTGGTGCAGACCCATGCAGGGAAGCACAACTTGAAGGTGAAGGTTGGCTTGAATATGAGCACGGTGCCAAAGGTGTACTTCTGTCTCTCTGGGAAGGGTTTCTGCTGCCACTGTTGCTGTCCTTACGTGAAACTCATGTTTTGAAGCAGTTTGTCAGGAAGCTTCAGCATGCCTGGCAGGTTTGCCTAGCCCGGGCTTCTTGAAGTAAGCAAACAGAATGAAGGGAATTCCCAGTTTTGCATGTTTAAACAGTAGACTGGAAGCTATTTAGAATCCTGCTGACCAAATCTCAGATCTTGCAGGCTCAGTGCTGCTCGAGCCTCCTTAGCAGCCTGAAGAGCACCCTTCTGACTTCTGAATTGCAGCAGAGAAAGGAAACCCTTACAGAGATCTTCAAGAAGGAAAAGAGAAGAAAGGAGGACTGGGCACCGACAGGTGATCAGTCTCTGCTTCCACCTCCTGCTTGTGTAAGACAGATAAGGGATCTTCCCTACACTTTGGGCACATCTTTGCCCCTTCATTCCTGTGCACACCTGGAACCACACACTGCTGTGGCATTCATGGCATCATTGTTCCCAGGAGAGCTTTTTTGTACTTGCTCTACAATTCAAATCTACTAAATACACATTAATCTAATTGTAACCATTGTATCAAGCAGAGGAAAAGAATTAAGAAACTTCAGTTTACAATGTGACAACTATTCCAAAAATCAGATTGTTGTGGATAATAAACAGTGAGAAACAACAAAATAGAAGTCAGAGGAATTGGAGTGTTTCATGGTCACTGATGTAGTAAATCAGCACTGCAGTTTAACACAGACAAATGTAGTGTAAAGTAATATATCTGAGGAAAAGGACTGGACTTGAAAGCACATATTTAAATGTGACATTCATGCAGTACACTAGCCAGGAAAATGAGGCTGATTTCATTAAAGAAAAATAAATCTCTGAAGACTATACAGTCCATGGATACATTAATAAAAAAGAAAGGAAAAAAAAAAATAGTCCAAGCATAATTTAGGCTATGTCAGAGGGGAATCACAGTGACTAGTAAAGTAAAAGAAGCACAAGATAGATTTATTAAGTTAGTGAAATTAGTGTGGATGGGAAACTCCAGAAGACTATCTTACAGGTAGTGTGCCAAGTACCAGTGAGGATGATAGGTCAGCTTCAGCTGCTGCCTCCATTCTTAGTACTGGGTCTGTTGACCAAGAAGAAAACTCAGATTGAATTAGCAAGCTCCCTGTATATATTTAAGATAGCAACTGTATATTTAAATTATGGCTACTTCAGACGTTCTCAACTTTCCAGTGCACCAGCCCCTATAGAAACAACCCCCACTCAAGGACAGGCAAAGAGAGAAGAGAGCAGAGATCAGTGGTTTTTCCATTGCCAGTGGCCAGCAAAGGAGGAGGACGCTGAATTGTTGTGGTCACAGAGGAAATCAGAGGCAGGATTTGTGTTTTTTTCATAACCACAGAACACCTCTGAGAACTCTCCAAAGTGCAGGTACAAAGACGTATTTGCTCCAGTGAAAACCAGCCTCTGCTGGTGTGTGAGGGGACAGACTGCTCCGTGCTCCTCAGGTTAAGAGCAAACTAACTCCGGCCAAGGACACTGGAGGAAAACTCCTTGTTTTTAGCAAAGCCATGGTTCTGCAATGGTGCAAATGGCCTGGGATGCCCTCAGACACTCATCCCCAGGGAAATTCTGGGAATTTCCATCAGGAAGGTGAGGTCCAAACAGCTTGAGCTGTGACTTCCACCAGTGGCTCTGTGGAAACCAGGTATCTCAGGGTGAACACCACAATGCTGACCTTCCTCAGAGGCCAAATTTACTCTCAGCAGAGAAAGAAAACCTCTCTCAGTTGCCAGATTAAGCAGATCAAGAACTACCAAGAACTGGAGAAGCAACAGGAGTAGCCTCCTCTGCTCTGCCTCCAGAGAAAGATCTGGCTTTTATTACAAAATTCCAGCCTGGATCTTCCTCCCACAGGATAGACCAAGGAGGCCCAGACTTGTATGAATTAACCAAAAATAACACTTCCAGAGAGAGAGAAGATGTTTGAGGGAATTGCTGATGGGGTGCAGAAGCCTCTCACCTCCTTCTCACCAGTTCAAGCCCAGAAGAAGTCAGGAGGAAGGAGAGAAAGCCTCTGACTTCGAGAAGTTTGTTCTCTTTAGCTGATTCAGGGAAGTAAGCGACTGCCACAACCACCCATATGTCAGCCAGCCCCACACCAGTGGACAGAAGAACAAAAACTGTCCTGCCCATCTCCACAATAATCCATTTTAAAGAGCTGCGGGTTGCATGTGGCAAGGCTCGAACTGATAGCAAGCTCCAGGCTCCACCAGCAAGTATGTTTAAAAACAGCCCAAGCAAACAGGATTCGGTCTGGGGAGGGAGGGAGGCAGGCACCTTTTCGGCTGCGTTTGGCCAGCAGCAGGGACACGGTCTGGTGGATCCTGACCAACTCCACCACACATCCTCATTGCTATGGCAATGTCCCATAAACAGAGCAGGGATCAGCAGCTCCCCGGAGCAAGGAGGCAGCACTGTCCTCAGGTAGTGGCACTGCATTAGAAGAAGGAAAACAAGAAATTTGTGCAGGCAAGCTGAAGACTCGCTAGAGCGTGTAAATGTTACCTAAATTTGTGCATCAGCATTTAAATACCATAAGAACTGGAGCTGGAGCTAAGCAAGAGCAAAGCAGATGAACACAGAGTGTCTGATTCAGCCTGGGGAGACAGGGAAGCACAAGGAGCTGGGAAGCACCCACAAACTGGGCCAAGGCTACCCCAAATGCTGCTGCTGTTCCCCAGGAGAAGCTTGTAAGAAACTAAAGCAGATGGCAGCCAACATGCTGATGGGCAGCAGCAGAGAATCCTTGAAGCAACCTTGGGCAGGACAGGGAGCACCACACCAAGCTCAAGCACTGAAGCAGGAAAAACCAGCTCTGACCACCAGCACCGTGAGAAGCCACCAGAGATGAGAGATCTCTCCTGGAGGTCTCAGTGGCCATTGTGGGTATGTGGAGATGCAGAAGGGTCTGGTTCAAGGACGAGATGTTGCACGGACCCACTGTTACAAAGCAGGACTTGTTTGCCCTGCCCTTGTGCAAGATGAGAAAGGGGGAAGGGAAGCACGTGCTCACCCCACCTTCTTGCAGAGTCTTCACAGCCTCTCTTGGAATACTGGTTCCCCCACTGCGGCAGAGTGGCCGTGAGAGAGGCTTTACTCAAGGTACTGCTTTGGTGAGGTAATCTAAGACAACAGGATTAAACTGAAAGAGACAATTTATGTTGTGCAACAGGAAATATTTCCAGACAGTAAAGTCTGTGGGGCTCCAGAGCACTTTCCCAAGGTAAGCAGCAGAACTGGAATGGCCATTCCTTGGCTCATCTGTCAAGGCTACATGAGCACTGTGTGGTGTGGAGAACACACTCGCACAAGGAGAGAGACGGGACAGGAACCCCGGGTTTGCTGCTGTTACAGCAGTTCTGTGTAAAAACGGGAACCCAGCATTTGCTTATACACAGAACAAGTTTCTATTAACAGAAGATAAAGCTAAGATTTAGGGCAAGTATGAAAGCCAAAAAATAAGCCAGAAAGGTCTTGGTGGTACATGACACCCTTCAGCTCCCATCATGATGTCACCCTGAGTGGGCTTCTCTTGTCTTGCTTTCTCCTTTGCAAGTATCAGAAAAGAAGCAGATATTAAGGGACTGATTCTTACCTGCCCTCCACTGCTGTAAATCAGAAATAATGTTACTGAAATAAGCAGAGTGATGTCAGTTTCAAATGAAGTTGGTTCACATTTAAATCCAAAAAAAATAAGAAAGAAATTATGTTCACTTTCCAACACAGCACATAGGTAAAGTTTTAGGATAGTTTAGAAACTGACTCCCAAAAACTGCACTTTAGACAGAGGTTCATCTCAACAGCTGTACATATGGGTGGATTCCCAAAGCACTGGAGGTCCTGTCCCCCCTTCAAGCACCCAAAGCAGCCCCTGAAGCACCGTTAGCCCCCCAGTCACCTTGCACAGGCACTGATTCCATTCACCTCAGAGCTGACTTGCCTGGTGGACCCGTGCAAAAACGCCAGCCTGCCACCGCATTTCCTCTCACATCCAGAAATACAGAGCACAGCTCCAGGTAAATGGTGTTTCGTAGGCTCCTAAGAGGTGCTGGGAGCAACTCCTGCTACAGTTTCTCTCCTCCCTCAGTTACATGAGCTCATTACTCTCTTGGCTATGTCTCTGCTAGTAAACTAACCCCTGCCAGAGCCCATTCTTCAGCCCTGAAGCCAATTGGCACGGCCTGACGCCTACATATTATTAAACTCTCTTACACTCTGAAACAAGGTGACTACATCCAAGCTGCCTTTGGAGTGTCCTGGCCCTTCCTAAACTCCAGCAACACCCAGAAGTTGTCTCAGATCAAGCCGTGTGTGGTAGCACAGACCCTTGAGACCAGTTCACTAGTACATGTATAAACCAGCTGTGAGAATGCTGAAAGTGAATACTTTTTGATAAATCCTTCAGTAGCACAACACTCAGAAAGAGTCTGGGAGATTGGAAGACCCAAAAAAGGATTTCCTACTCAACTTGATTTAAAAAAAAAAATGGAAAAGTGGCTTTCATACAGGAGCTGTGAAACAAACTTTGAGCTTTTACCTAGAAACTGACTCCAGGCAAAGCTGTCAATGAATGTCTCCTGGGTCCCCCATGGCCTGTGACAGCAAGACAAGGGGTGCCAAGGCTGGACACAGAGCTTGAACTTTCCCCAGCCATGGGAGATGTGCCTCAGCTGGAGGCAGGGGAGAGGGACTGGGTGAGTGAGCCCTAAGCCCCCTTCCTACTTTCCCGGCTTGTAACTTCTCCCACCACTTTCCCTTTAGGGAAGGAGGAACAGAGAGGACTCTATAGCCAAACTAGCATAAAACGAGAGGGAGTTGAGGGAGCAACAAGAATCAAGCAGTGACTGGGAGGTAAACACACTGTACACAGAGCCTTGGGATCATTTCTCCCGGGGCCAACTCCAAGGCCTTTATTGCCCCATTTATAATTAGCTGGTAAATATTGTACATATAATTGACCTTTCTAAACGCTGCTGGGTAGCTGGAGCTGTTCGAAGCTAATCCTGCCAGTGAAGACGTGGGGTTGTGCAGCACCGACTTTATCTGCCGGTGTGCAATGCTCTGCAAGCGCTTTTTTCCCTCCCTTACTGACACATTGAGATTTACTGCCCTGTGTCAGTGAGTTCAAGAAAGCCTTTTAACTCTGAGAGCTCCGGGAACCGGCTCCAGCACATGCTTCAGGATTTATCCGTCAGTTTGTTACGCCTTGTTTGTCCAAGAAACAGTCAAGACTGAACGAGTCAGGAATGACAGAAATAGTACATGAAGTCACAGTTGCTCCACTTTAAAGCACAAGCATTTGTGTCTTTCTCCTACCAAATATATGTGCGTTCACCGAGCAAATAAGGCAATGGCAGAGGAAAGGCAACACGGTCAGGATTTTACGGATGCCAGCTGAGTTGTGCCCGCTCCTCCAAGCGAGGGTAACACAGATTTCCACAAGTATCAGCTCTTCCTGCTCAGCAAAGCAATCCCCGGGACCGGACACACTCACAAACCCCCTGAACGCTGCTGCAAGCCAGCCCTGGGAAAAACCTGTGATCACTAAACTGAAGCTAAAAGACAAACACGTAAGAGAAAACGCTGAGCAGCCCCTGCTCTTTGCCTCACCTCCGCTCTCCGCCTGCCGGCATCTGCACATCCCCGGGCTGCTCTCTCTCTCTGTTAAAATCCCTTTTTTCCGTCAGTCACCAGCAAAACAGCACCAATACCGGCCCTCGCAGCTGATCTGTCCCATGGAGAGAGACGCACACCGGGCTCCCGCCCCGTCCCGGTCCCCTCCAGCCCCTCGCCCACCCAAACACCCACCGCCAGCATTCCCGGCCGCCTGGCTCCCGACCACCTGCACGGACAGGACCACGGCGCGAAGTTTGCGAGAGAAGGATGGGTTTGCTCTCACCGCCTCAGGTTCCCAGCAGCCTGGGACGTACAGCGAGCTGCGCGGAGAGAAGAAAGTTGTTCTAGCATTCGGTTTCTTGGCGCTCCTGGCAGCGGGCTGGGAGCCGAGCCCGTGGGGACAGCAGGAGCAGGAATGCGGCGTGACAGGCGGGAGCGCGAGGTGTGCCCAGCGCTGTCACATCCTCCCAAAAGCCGCCGGCCGGGAGGGCGGACGCCCCGCGCGTCTGCGGGAGGGCTGGAGCGCGGAGCGAGCGCGGAGCGAGTGTCGGGGAGGGCAGCAACAGGAAATGACACAGAAACTTCACCAGGCTCCAATCCAAACTTGGCCCCTGACATGAAAGAGAGGGGAGGCAATTGGG
>VYZT01035254.1:116178-193383 GCA_013400735.1 Pomatostomus ruficeps
AGAAATTTTTCCCCCTCATTAACCAGCGTAAAAATCTGCTGACTGGAAAAAAAAAAAACATCACTGTGACAAGTTTTATTAAAGCAAGGAATGAAGGGGGGTAGGGGGGGATTCCCATCAGAGTTTATTTACTTGAGCAGGAGTGGTGCGATGATGTTAGACACTGAGAGCAAAATGCCATTTTCAGCAGTTTCCTGGCTTTTCTAAGCTCTGGAATGCTCCAGCGTGTGCCTGAGGGAAGCAGGCAGGAGCAGGGTCCCCCCTGCACCCTGTGGGGCAGCTGCTGCCCCGAGAGCCCGGGCAGCTCTGCCCGGGGCTGCAGGGACTCGCTCGGAAATGCGGCAGAGGGGACGGGCCGGGGCTGCTGGGGACCTGTGCCCGGCCTGGAGAGGGGCACACGGCCCCACACACCCCGGGACAGGGCAAGGGACAGCCCCCGGCCTGGAGAGGAGCACACGGCCCCACACACCCCGGGACAGGGCAGGGGCAGCCCAGGCACCCACCATACGTGACAGCGGCACGGCTCACGGAAGCAGAAAATCACACTGAGCATGTAGTTCAACCTTTGCTTGGATGGATGCGAGAAACTGCCTTGATTGAACAAAGTTGGATGGACACTTCAGAATCATAAAATCATTGAAGTTGAAAAAGACCTCAAACATCACCGAGTCCAACTAACAACAACATGTTCACCACTAAACCATATCCCCAAATCCCACACCTACACACTTTCTGAACAGTCCCAAGCATGGTGACTCCACCATGTCCCTGAGTAACTTGTTCCAATGCCTGACCAGCCTTCCTGTGAAGAAATTTTTCCTGATATCCAATCCAATGAGGTTTCTAATAGCATCATTCCTAACCTATTTGGATTATTTTCCTAATATCTACTGTAACCTTCCAGCAAGGAAAACCTTCTGAACACCTCTCTACATGCTGAGTGCAAGGGGACAACAGCTATTGAACTTGGTGGCCGTTTTTAAAGTATCCTTTAGATCTAACACCTAAAACATGTCCTCACAGGCAGCCCAGACTAAGCCTGACTTTAGGCTCTCTGCAAATCCCACCTGCCCTTGCACTAGGCAGTGCCATAAACTCTTTGATAGGAGCTCATGGGACTTTCTAAGGGGTCCTCATCTTCCTTGATTTGGTTCCCACCCCACTGCTGAAAGGTGGAGCAGATGCCCACAAAACAGGTCCCTATAGACTGAGCAGCAGGTCAAATGGAAACTTTTCACTTGGAAGAAGCTGTATCACTCCTCATCCTTCTGAAAGATGTCCTACCAGATATAGTAAATGGTAGGGACAGATGGAATCCAGGTCTAAGCTCAGATTCAACTCTTTCCTGGAAAGAAAATATAAAAATAACCACTCTGCCCACAAATATGAAAGTGGTGAGAGATTTTTTTCCCTTAAAATTGACCTTTCTCAGCCTAAAGATGGCCTCACTGAGACCTCTCCATTTACCAATCAGTTTCATAGGAATATAACAACCCCACTAAAACAAGAATTTTAAAATATTCCTCTTTATTAGGGATATTTTAAGTCCAGGCAAGATCACTTATTGGATAATTTCCATCACCTGACCTGATCGTCTGCATAGCTGAAGCCACAGAACGGTGTCCCAAAACAACACCTGAATCATTACAAATTATGGCACATCATGCAAGGACACGGCCCTTGAATCAGAGGCTTTCAGGGAAGGACAATCCACCCCGGATAAGTTATTTCTGTGGCTATCACCCTGTCAAGAAGAAGGGCTGCCTTTTTGATCTTCATTTGTCTGGCCTCACTGTCCATCCCCAACCCTGGCCATCACTCCTCAGTCTCTCCAGGAAGGTGCAGATCAGGCATGGATAGAGAAGGCTGCAGCCCACCAAGGTACAGCCCATCCTCAGTTTACTCCCAGAACACCGGGAATATTTCAAGCCCAGGCATAGCTGGGGACCCTCCAATATTTTGGTTGAAACCACCCAGGCCATGCAGCTCTGAGTAGAAACTGGAGCCTGCTGCTCCCCCACCATGCAAGCTCAACTTTACAAAACCACAGACAAGTCATCTCGTAACCTTGTCCTGAATAAATAAAAATAGCTGAGCTTTTTTAGTCTCTCACGGTAAGGCAGATTTATGGACAAACCACAAACCGTGCCTGTCACTCTTTCAGGACCCATTTCCATTGCACTAAAGTTCTTTTTGAAATGTGCCTCCCAGAACTGGATGTGGTATTACCTCACCTACACTGTAAATTTCTAACACACTTGGACTCCTATCCAGTTGCTCCATCAGATGCGTCCCTCTCTTTGCTGTGCCTTTGTGAATGCAGTAGCAGCCTAACAAGATGAATTAAGGATTTATTGTTATAGTATCATTTTACTCCAAACTTCAACCTTAAACACAAAACACTTTCAGATTTGGCATTTATACAGTGTTCAGCATATGCTTTGATCCAAACAAGGGCTTTGACCTGCCTAACCTTTGGAGTATTTTTTTTGCTCCTGTGAATGATTTGAGCACAATCGTACGGTATCGGTTGTCACTCCCTTAATGAGAGGTTATTTTCAATTAATCAAAGAAATATAAACAGAGCCTTGTATCGAGTTTAAATAAGCTCAGAATAGTTCTGCCCTTAAAACAGATGTCTAAAGCTGTGTCTCCTTTCAGATCAGAGCTAGTGCACTGTCAAGAAGAGATCTTGCAGATCTGTTTGCTCGACCAGCTCAAAAAACCCAACTATCAGCTCCAAACCCTGACACAGTCCAGTGTGGCCCATTGAAGTCAGTGAATCGGGCAGCCCATGATGCAGATTAGGGTAACCAGGCCAAAATCAGATTTGTGAGGTCTTTACAGATTAGAGAGAGCAGCAGAAGGGAATTAGATAGCACCATATTATTTCAAAGTAACGCTAGCCCTGTATCAAGCCCAGCACACCATATCTGCTTCCCCATGGTCCTGATCGTGAAGAGGTCAAATAATAAAATCAGAAGAGGAAGAGATTAACTGAACAGGGTCAGGGCTGGTCTTTGGTCCCAGGGTCAGCAGGCACAGCTTCAGGCTCACTGGAGGCTGAATGCCCTTAACCTCCCAAAGAGAATGGCCCCATCCAGACCACTTGTTGGGAACAATCTCTAGTCCCTGCTACAGTTCAAGCTATGCCAGAGACTTGGCACCCCGCCCTTGGATAAACATGGACCATGATAACATTTCACACCATGAAAGTTTTCCAGTGGCAGGGCCCTGGTGCTATTTTATTAACTTAACCAATAAATACAGCTAATTTCAGAATGACAAGTTACCCAAAAGGCTCACAAGACTTTTTCTTCATTCTGAAGCCTTGGGTAAATACAGGCTTACCGTGTGAGTTTCAGACTTTTTCACACAGCTTTAACATCCTAATTTCTTGCACTTCTGACACTGGTTTTTGTCTGTAACACCCCTATTCCTAGAGCTTGGCCCTTGCTTGTCATTCAAAAAACAAGTGTTTTAGTCCCTGAGGTGGGATGCATCTACACTCTGCTTAGCCACCTCAAGGGTAGATCTGACCTAAATATCTGTACTGTCCTCCTCTGCTTAATAAAGAGAGACTGGTACTTGTGGAGGATAATTCATTTTATCCAAACACAGGTGAGTGAATCTCCTCTGGGGCTGACCCTCCTGCACCAGGGATTATTAGCCTCGCTAATTATTTCAATCTCTGCACCTAATTTTTCAGTGTCTAACAAGGATCCAAACACAAGGTATGTGTTTACCTGTCAGAGCAAAACACAGATTATTTCATTCCTGTAAAGTAAATATTGCAATAGTTTTGTCATGCCTTTTGATGCCAGAAACAAATCATCTTGTGTAGCCTCTGGATGAGGTAAACTCTGATTAGACCATTAAGTTTTCATGCAGTTACCCTTGGGGCCTGAGATGCTGTGTGGCACTAAAGTACATCTCAGCAGGGACCCACTCTGGATTACAGGGTGTCGAGGGAGGGGAAAAGCCACCATGTCCTTTATTAACTCACTATCCTGAGAATAATAAATGACTGTTCAAAAGGAATTCATTTGAAAGAGCTTCCTGTATTTTTTTTTTGGTGTGTGTGTATATATATATGTATATAATTAAATATCTCTGCATTAGGTGCCATTTTCTCTCTCTAATAATACTCACCATAATCAGTCACCTTTTTTGAAAGTGTGTTCTGATAATCTGAGCTCATTCACAAATAGCACCTGCAGCAACTCCCAGAAGAGCTAGGGGAGCACATTTGAGAGTATTCACTTGGCAACTTGCTTCCTTGAAAATGAACATCACATTTCCATTTCTACCTAAAAATAAGAGTAGAGGAAGGGAAATGGCTTGTTGCAAATGGACAGGTTTTGCCTGTTTATTTGTGAGGATGTGCAACATGCAACTATTGAGATTCTAGGGTGAAACAACACATTTATTTATTTGGCTGCTATAGAAAGGGAATTGATAAAGGTTTTCTTTTGCTTGTTTGTCTTGCTTTTATTTCCTGGTTTTTTTCAGCCCAAATGGCATCATGGTGTCTGATGGAAACCAGTGGGACCTAGGGCTGAAGGACCTGCACAACCCTGGATAAGGATAGACAAAGGGAACCAATCTTTTTTAATCTTTTTGGCAGATCTATAACTAAAACCACAACATGAACCATGTGCCAAAATACTGGGTTTATTAACTATACTCTCACCTGGGGAAACTATTTCTGTTTGAAAGAGTACCTTAAACTGCTGACAGCAGCAGGATTAAGGTGTGGTGAATTCAAACAGAAGGAATACTCTTTCTTTTTCTTCAAAACCTTTCATTTCATGCTAGACTGTCTGAATCCCACAAGAAAAATTACAATTGCTCAGAGATGTATTCTTTTCTGGATTTTGTAGTTTAATAAAGATCACTGCAGATTTCATATGTTAACATTGGATTATCTGCTATTTTATTAAAAAATATTTGTATACCTTTCCAAGCATGCCTGCTCCTCCCCATGCTATTTTTGGTATTTATGAAGTCAGCTACACAAACTTCAGGGGCAAATGACCTTTAAAAATTAATGAGGATGTGTAACATTTACATCCTATGTATTTTATAAAAGGAGAAAAGCCAGTTTCTTCTCCCCTCTCCCTGCTCCCCCCCCACCCCCAAAGATAGGATTTGTTTCTCTCAGGTCTGTCTCTCTCCAGAAAAATCTGACCTACAAATGGCTTTCTCATAACTCAGCAGACTAGTTTAGTGCTCATATGGATTTATCATTAACCACATAAGCACATGTTGTCCATTTTTCGCAACCTAATGAACGTGCTATAAATAAAATAACTCTAAAAGCAGGTTTCACCATACTATCCAAGCTGTTGCTGCAAGTCCTTGTAACTCCCAAGCCCACTTACATTAGAAACATTAATCACTTGATTATAATTCAAAGCATCAGCTCTCTACAGCTGAAACTCCCTAGCACTTGACTTTGGCTAGACCTCTAACCTCAACTTATCACTTTCAGGCGTACTCCACATTTTCTTCTCCAATCTGTCACTAATGTAGGATAGACGTGGGAAGCCGCTTTCAGAAGGTATTTTTAACCTAGGAGTGTCTCATTAAAAAGAGAGCTTAGTATAGAAACTCTATAACCAAACCTTTCCCACTTCACTTAGCACAGCAACCTGAAAATACCAGAGGGGTATTTCACCACAACTCATGTCATTTTAAACAAAAGCAATGCAAAGAAAAAGGAAGTTCTTTTGGAAAAGACACCGCTGAGTGTAATTCTTACTTACCCCACAAATATTTTATAAGATCATAGGATTATCTGCAGAGCTTTGTATTTTCCATCTTGAGTGAAGGAGGCTGAATCAAGCCATCTATTATTCTGACTTGCCTGCTCATTCATTAAGAGTGTATTTGTACAGTTTAGGTTGTTTCTACTTATTTCAGCTGACAGCATGGAGATCATATTCCGTCTTGACCAAAGGTTTTAAAAGCTGAGAGAAACAAACGATTAATCGTAGGATATTATTTTTAAGCCCCATGTGCTTTAGTCTGGAAATAGAAAGACAAAGATAAAACCCCCAGAAGGACAGCCACAGCTAATGAGAGCCTGAGAGGAAATGATCACACATTCTTAGTTCTTCTGATGGATGTCCTTCTACTCTTATTAATCAGAACTTTGTGATGTCGATAAATCACCAAAGTATGATAACAGATGAAGGTGAGTTCGGATGTAAAATGATCCATGGTGAAGGATTACAATAAAGGAGGAAAAGGAGGGAGAGCCAAATACAGTTTTATAAACTGCATCCTCAGCTTGTGAGGACTTGTAGATAATAAATGTCATTCCTTTTCCACATTATCTAGGAGATTAAGAATGTTTCTTGATGTATAACTGCTGGGAAGCCTCTGTAGCACCTTCTCCAGTTACCAGGAGGTTTACATTACATCAACTGCTTTAATTTTCCATCAATTATGATTTCATTTACAAAGAGGAACTTAAAAGTACCTTTCTTTCTTTAACCTCTTTTTGAGGTAGTAGGCTCCAGAGGTTGGAAAGGAGAATCCATGCAAAACACTGATGGTTTTGATCTTGCAAGGTTTGTCAGATTCTGCTTTGAGATTCCTGCGTGTTTTCTGGTATGACCTTATCCTGCTTGAATGATCCTATGTCACAGAGGTGTCAGCAAGGTCTCCACACTTCCAATCACTCTAGATACAGAATTGCTGGTTTCTATATCAAGCAAAAACCACCCAGCCATCAATCTACATGTGTCACAGTTTGTGGTTTTCAAGGAAAGCATTTCCCAGAGCACTTAAGAAATAACTAAATGCATTTGAGATGCTATTACTGATGAATCAGTACCATTCCCTGCTTCCTACCAGTGGTTTTTATGCTGCAGAATACAGTCCTGACCATCTGAAACAAACCAAAGCCATGCTTATATACTGCAAACTCAAAATAAAAGGTTATTAAAATGAAGCAGTTTGCCAAAAGGACAAAATTTGCCTTAAGCAATGAAAGCTAGAGGTATAAGAGACACCTAGGAAAGAAAGGACAGAAGTTCACTGAATGCCTTTGAGGGTGCTCCCAACTGAAATACAAATTTAGGTTCTTCCTTGTAGCTTTTATTTGTGCCACAACACAGAGAGATCTCCAAGCTGATGCCCTACCAAGTTTTGCTAAGTAATGGTGCAGGGCAGCACTTGGTAGGGAAATGCATCATCTGAGTCCAAATGCAGTGAAATCCTGCAAGGGACATCGCCTGTTGAACTGATGGACCCTATCCAGAGGCACATCAGCTTGGATATTCCGTGGGTGTCAGTCTTACTCCGTGTGAAGCCAGCCCAAACATGTTCACATCATACTGTATTCTGTATTCTCTAGGAATATAAACTGGGGATATAGTTGAGTTTCACAACACTTCTCATGGCTTCCCTGGCTGGGATGACAGCTGAGGTGTCTCTAGCACCATCTGCCCAAGCACTCCCAATTCCAGGTTGCAGCAGCTCACAGGGAGATGGAACATCTGGGCAGTCAAAGGGACAGCCTTTGAAGTGATTAGATATTCCTGAAGAAAATAAGGCAAATTTATCCCTGCTTTGTACTCCATGGAATAATGGGGACAGTATTTCTGTTGTCTCTGTTCTTGACAAAATTTCTGCATGTAGCTGTTTAATGGGAAGTACTGAAAATACACATGAATGGACATTAAATTACAGAATTTCCCTTCAGGCTTTCTAAGCCATCATGAGCATGAACAGGAGACAAGTGCATGTGAACATAAATTCTAAACTGAGATATGTCATCTTACCCGTGTAGAAAGTGGAGTGGAGAAGAGAGAAAATTAAGAACAAAAGGCAACGAGAAAAGAAAAGAGAGCAGGGAAAGCTTTAGCATCTGAGAAAAACCAAGCAGAATACCTGGTGCCCAGTGCTGCAGTCTGAGGTCTGCTCTGTGTGGATGCATAAGTCTGTGGCATGGAAATGAGCCAGAATTGCTGTCCCAGGGAACACACTCCACTGGAGCAGTCCAGCTCCTCTCAGGGGGGTATGTTGGACTTACAGATCTGATTCTTGCCATCTGATTCTTGCCAGATGTCTGGCCATACACAGCTGATCACCAGCAGATTATTTTAAGATAGATTTCAGCTGAGACACATCACTTCCACCCCAAAAGCACTTAATTCTTAAAATTCAAAGAATTGAGTGCTTGAAATCAGCAAAGGAATATCCTTAAATTACAGTTTCATGCTGCAAAGCCTCTGCTCTTGAAATATGGAGGCAGCTCAAAGAAATAAAGGGGTATCCAGGCCCTCTTTCTGTTGCTCTTGAATGAAGTATGGTATGGATTTCTAGCCCTGGATTTAGGCCTGGAAGCACATCTGGAGGGTGTCTATTCCTGGCATATGTTAGATTTGTGCTACATTAAAGAAATCATGACTTCCACAAATATTATAAATGATAAAGAAAAATTCCTAGCCTGAATCTAAGTATTGTTGTTTATTATGTTATATTGAGACTGACTCCAGCAGAGAGGGTGACACCAAAGCCATGAAACATCAGTCACAGAACCCTGGACTGCCATAGCAGTGTTCCTGTGAAGGCCGCTGATTGAAACTCCACCACCCTGAGCTAAGGCATCAAATCTTCCCAATCCACATGGTCAGTCTGCATTTGGCACAAGAGCTAAAAAATGACACCTATCAAGCAGGAGTCACCTCGCTGCAAGATTTACCTTTATCTGCAGGAGAGGAGGAATTGCAACACAAGAAAAGCAGGAGTCTTTGGCAACACAGAACAAGACAAAAAGACAAACACAGCCCCTCTCAGCAAGCTCACCTGGCTCAGGAGTTGGAGATAAAGCACTACTGGCTTCCAGCGCCAGTGATATGAGCAGGAAGAAACCTCCTCCTTCCTGGCATGGTATTTGTTAAGTTGAATAGCTTGAACAACCTTTAAAATTGGAGGTGGAGCTACCTCTGGTCACAGGAACAGCCCTGTCTCCAGCAGCAGCACTGCTGCTAGGGAGCATTACATAAACGAGTTCATGTCAGGTCACAATCAGAAGACAGGCAGAGGCAGAAACACTCCAGCAGGCATTATTTTTCCACAGCACAGCCAAAAGCAGGCAAATTTTTAAGAACAGTAAACTACCACTGTGTTTGCAGACACCGCTTATGAATAGCAGGATGGATTTTCAGTCAGTTTGTACCAGTGATACCAACACCATCTTTGCTGCACTAAGTTGATGAAAGTGACAAAAATTTTCAATGAACATTTATTTAAATCAAGGCACAAAACTCACTGGAGAACCTGCAAAATTCTCCATGTTCTTGATTCTAAAGGTCTGTTCCCAAATCCAAATCCATCCAGTAAATACTTATCCATGAGTGTGTCCCATGTGCTGTAGAAGAAAACATGAGACCAAGGATCCTGTTCTTGAAAATTAAAAAGGTAGTAACACACAGAGGAGTGATTTAACCCTTTATCTCTCTTGCATAGCACTGGTGATGCTTTCTCATTTTTAATAGAGCTACTAGAGCACAGAGAAACAGAGAATCCCATGAAAGTGCAGGCTATGCCTCAAAGAGCTCAGCAAGAAGAGTATTTTCTCCCCGTGGGGTTGGAACAGGGGTTCCCAAACCAGGACGAATCCTGAGTCCCGAACTGGAAATTGTCATAGACCTGGAAGTGCAAAGGAAAACTGTACTGTAGTACCAAGAAGGATTTCACAAATAGGAAACTTTGAGAACTGCTGATCTTAAGGGGCTTAGTTAGATGCTTATAGTCATGCCATGTTAAGTTTTAATTGTTTTCAATATCTCAGAGCTGCATTTCTACCCTTAGGAAGGTGATGAATTTGAACAAGGGGCTTACCATGTAAGCAAGCTGTCAGAAATAAAATAACAGCAAAGCCTATACATTTTGGCCCAGCTCCTTATCAGATGGCAAACCCTGCTCAGTAACTCCAGTGTGAGTCAAAACTGGCCACTGCAAAGAAGCACAGCCATGTTCTCTGAAAAATACCACAAATCTATTTATAACATAGCTCTTCTTGGGTTTTACCCATTAATCATTGGCCCATGTGCATACCCAGAACTCAGCTTTACCAATATGTTCCAGACTCTGAGCTAAGATTCCTGAATTCAGTATTCCCCCCTCTTAATTTGTACCACTGTAGCATTTCAGCCTGAAAACCCCAGTGCCTCAGAGAAGGAATCTTTCTTTCCAACAGGCAGCAGCAGATCTGACAGGGAATGCTGATGCTGAGCTCCCATTCACTGCTATTTTTGAGTAATGTCTGTCATGTCAGGCAGGAGAGATGGATGTAACAATGGGTCAGGTATGGGCACAGTGATATTTGATAAAAGAAACTCATCCGGCTGAGAACATCACGGCACAGTAAATCCCTCCTCCACTATCTGTTCCGGTTTCCTGAAGAACTCTGGAATTCTGTGCCCATATCTTTAGTGTCTCACTCAGGACACCTCCAAGACATAGTCAAGGTCCAGGAAAATACAATGGTTAGCAGCTATGATCCTCTGGATCAATGGGAACAGAAAAAAGGGTCTCATCAAAAGGGTGGAATGAATTCCTTTAGGAGTTGCAGGTTGTTTCAAATCCCATCCCCTTTCACTAAAGATACATGGTTCAATACTTTTGCATCTGCTATGTGAAATAAAAGTGCAGCTACTGCTGTGAAAAGATAATAAAAAAAATATTACTAAAAATATATTACCAACCAAAGGAGAATCAAGGAGAATCACCATCCTTTACTGGAAGCAGAGGAAAGCATAATAACAAAGAATGAGGGAAAGGCAGAGGTATTTGCAAGGAGGTTGTAGCAAGCTGGGGATGAATCTCTTCTCCCAGGTAACAAGTGATAGGACAAAAGGAAATGGCTTCAAGTTGCACCAGTGGAGATTTAGATTGGATATTAGGAAATATATCTTCACTGAAAGGGTTGTCAAGCACTGGAAGAGGCAGCCCAGGGCAGTGCTGGAGTCTCCATCCCTGGAGATATTTAGAAGATGTGTAGATATGTATTTGAGGGACATGGTTTAGTGGTGGGCTTGGCAGTGCTGGGTTAATGGTTGGACTTAATGATCTGAAAGGTCTTTTCCAACCTAAATGATGCTGTGATTCTAAAATATGTAAGAGGACACACATTTCACAAAAGTCAAACTGCCTTAAAATCCTATGAAAATAATATGCTGCACTTCAAAATCTCTTCCCCAGAGGAGAGGTTATAAAAACAATAGTTGAAAGATGTATGATCATTTTGCCTAATGCACTTCCGGAAGATGTTCCAATGCTCATCTGATGGGTGCAGGAAAAGAACAGAAAATAACATAGTAGAGTTCAGAGCAGGTCAGGTGATCTTCCCAAAGATTCCTCCTGTCTCTTTTCTCGAGAAGCACATACCCAAGAGATTCTGTATGCAAACAGCTACTCAGAAGGGAGTATGATACAATAATAAAAACCAACAGACACATTTAGAATAGTATTAAAAATTAAAAGCCCTTCGTGAAGTCCAGCAGCTGCTTGTTATGTATGCCCCCAGCTCATGGCAACACGACGCTTTCCTGACACTTGGGGAAGATTTGAGGAGGAGGTAAATGAGTAGATGCTCTCCGTGCACCACACACATTGAAAAGGGGTAATTAGGCCTATCATCATGGGCTTGTCTGCTGCACATCAATCACAGGCAAAATCACAGAACATCTGTGACAGGGCTCAACAAATAAATAATTAATATACATTAACAATGTGTAATGGAAAAGGAGTCTTATTAATTAATCCAGCCTTGCATTTTGATGAGCCTACAAACAAGGTTGATAAAGGCAAGAGTGTTGAGGTAATGGGCTTTTGAAGCACACCAAATTTGAATTATTAAGTAATATACTTGGCTGGTTTAAAATAAACATAGTACAGTGCAGATTAATTGGAGCTGATACCTTTCCAAATTAAATAGTAAATGGCAAATGTTCACTCAGCAAGTGAACTTTCAGCCCCCTATAGATGCGAGTTTACCAGTTGCTATTTAATGTTTTTATTGCTGACACGGAAGAAAAGATTAAATTATTATTTAGTAAGTTTGTGGAATTTTGGGAAGCAGCATGGAATACAGAAGACAATAAAGCAAAACAATCCAGAGAGGGATTCAGTAAACTGCACACAAGCCAACAGTATGAATTTCAGTAAAGTCCTGAATGTAAGATTAAACAGGGGAGAACTTGCTTCTCAGGCATGAGAAAGGAGGCCAGAAGAAAACTTGAAAAAGCCTAGAAAGTGATAGAATCTAAGTGGTTTAACATAGACATTTTCAGCAGCATAATGCATGTATTAAAGATGTGAAATCAAGTTGAAGAAGCTAAGAAATTATATAATAACCCAATCTGGTATTGGCACAACTGCTGCTGGTATTCAGAGCCTATTTTAGAAGCTGCAGGTACTAAGGAATGAGAAAGAATTGAGGGAAAAGACATACGAAGGAATGAACAAAGAATTGGGAAACCTCATTTTGGAGAAAGACATGAGAAAATTTACCTCTTTAATTTTACAGAGAAAAAGCTGAGAGGTTTCTTAATCACAGACTATAGGTATTCAAAGAGAGAACTGGAATTAGCTAACAAGGTTTCTTCAACCTTAAAAGATCTAGTAGTGGCCACTAGGTAGAAATTAAATTGAGACATTCAGAACACAAATAAACCTAGTTTCTTTGACAATGTTGCAAGGGTTGTGGGATACTTACTGGGAATCTTCAAACCAACTTTTTTTAAGTTTCACTCCAGTTCAAACAGCAATTAATTTAGGGAGGTCTTATGGCCTCTTGGCCTCAGTAACTTATCAGTGAAGTGACAGGGCTTCAAATGCTTCTGTGGGAGGCTATTTTACAACCTAATAAACGTCATCTTTGGGAAAAGCTTCATGGGATTCTGCATTTGTCTTTACTACACTACTAATGGACCACACTGAGTAACTGATTCCCTTGTTTTCTGTTCTCATCAAAGCACAATTAAAATAATGATCTTTCAGCAGATAATAACACCTTTTCTAATACTTGTAAAGAATAATCAGAGAATGAATCAAGCAATTAATTCTTAGCTCTTAGTCATTCCTCCCACTCAAGACCCAAACCAATGTTCACTTAAGCACAGGAGTATGTGAGGAATGTTTCCTTCAGCCAAGCACTGGAGAAGAAGAGGGAAAATTGGCGTTTGTGACCCCCAGACTGCCACAGTTTGTGATGTCTCTATCCTAACCAGAAGACTACGCAGATAAAACTGAGATTCTTGCAGGGGCTGAAATACATGTGCTCCTGTGGTTAACACTCACTCCTTCTCTCTATCTTCACTTGCTTTTTGGCTGTGGCTTGTCCCTTTGGTCACCCATGCTTTCATTTGCTTCATAATCTCCTGCTACTTCATAGTCTCCTTCATAAATCCTGCTACTCAGTGTCTAAGCACTGTGCATGTTTCCTTAAAACCACAAAAAATAATAAAACATAGAATGGTTTGGGTTGAAAGAGACTTTAAAAAGCCTCTCATTCCCTGCCATGGACAGGGACACCTTCCACTGGACCAAGTTGCTCAGAGCCCCATCCAGCCTGGCTTTGAACACTTCCAGGAACGGGGAATCCACAGCTTCTCTAGGCAGCCTCAGCACCATCACAGTAAAAAAGTTTTTTCTAATATCTGGTCTAAAACGGAGCACCTAAGGGGGCACCTGGAGTTGAACCAGGGACCTCTTGATCTGCAGTCAAATGCTCTGCCACTGAGCTATACCCCCTGTCTGACCAGCTCTGTTCTGTAAATGAAGCCCATTAGGACATTCCCTGCCCCAGGGAGTTCACAACATGGAACATGAACCAGCCTTGCAGAACTGGTCCAGCACAGACAACCTCGCTGCATTTCTTCCTGAGCCCTGCAGGGGACACACATGGAGGTGTAGGACTTCTGGGGCAGCACAGCAAGGTCTTATGAATTAAAAAATTCTACTAAACCTTACAGCTAGTGCTGGAGAGTACCAACTACCATTGCAAAATTATAGAAAAATTGCTCTGCATTTCCTGTAACACCCTCCCCACACCTCATTCCATGTATGGAACAGGGTTACCTGTCCAGCTCTTTTGCCCAGATGTGCACAGCAAGGCCAGCTGCAGTGCCCATCCCATTTCTCAGCCAGCACCACGCCCTTCTCCCCTCAGTAGGGCAGCTGAACACTCACAATCCGAGTCAAGAGGTAACAATGACCCGGTGACTCCAGGGACTGAATCCCCTTCTCAAATCAATGGTGATGTTCCCCAAAGGACAGTCCTGAAGTTCAGCTTTCACAGAGTAAATCCCAGGCCTCTGGAAACAGGCTGGAGAACACTAAATTTAGTAAGGAAACAGATCCTACAGATCCCTATTGCTTCACCAGCCCTCTGTCTGAAATATTTAGTAGTGTCAAGATGCTTGGTAGAATCACAATATGTGTCAAATACCAGGACAAGCATGTCCATGAGGTCAGCCAGGAGACTCTGGTCTGGAGAATCCAGTGTGGGCAAAGTCAGACAAACATCAGATAAATAAGTGGGAGAGGCTGAATCCTAATGGAAACTATGCTCTAAATGGTGAACCACATGGACTGAGATTTCCAAGTGAAGGATCTACAGACAGGTGCATTCACTGGGACTCTGGGTAAGTCCTCAGACTGAACTTTTTGGCACCATTTGCTGTGATTTGGATTCATCTAAATTTTCCCAGATCAAAAGCTGTTAGTACTAGTGCTTTGGAAAGCAAGATCTCTCCCAAGATGAGCACCATCCCACAACGAGCTATCAGAGCCAACGCTCCTTCCAAACCATTACTAAGGATCTTAAACAGAAACAGTTTAACATTGTTCCCTTCTGTCCCCTGAGGTATCTCCCACCAAGTGCTGGCATTTATTCACCACTATATGTTTCTAGTGCCTCCAGCCTGTTTTCAGTATGCTTTATAATCTTCATCTCCAGTCAATCTAAATTAATTTTTCAGCTCAGTCTTTGTGAAACAATATATTAATTGCCTCAGTACATGAATAGACATCTTATTTACACAGATTAAATGACCATATTATTTTCATCTACTTGGTCTGCAGTTGGATCAAACTGAGTGATTAAGTTTTGTCTGGATTTCCTTCCTACAAATGTCTGTCTCATCCTTGTTCCTTTCAAATGGTGAAGTCAGCTTGTGTAGAGGGGCTGCATACTCCTACATGCCACTAAAGGAATCAAATTCATAACTAACGTGTGCTCTGAGTCACACAGAAAACTCAGTAAACTCTTCTTCACCAGGGATGAGCTTTGCTTTAACTGCTTACAGATTTACTTTATTTAGTCTTTTCTCCAGTATTCCATGATGACAAAATTCACCCCTTCCTTTTTCCATCATTTACATTTCATTTTGGCAATTCTCTTGAGGGTTAGCTAATATACATATGGCTCCATGTGAATGCATGGCACAGCAAATTCTTCTTCCTTCTTTATTTAGACTCCTTCACTAGAGATGGAAGCCAAATTTATTGGATAGTTACTAACTCTTTTAATGACTGCTATTCATTTGTAAAGATCAATACAACATATTTGCCTCTGTCCTCTGGTTCTCATTTGATTCTTCTGGTTTTCAGAGACAGCTGTGTGAGCCAGCTCCTTGACTAATTGCTGGACAAACATAGCAGGCAGATCTGGTTTCTCAAGTTTCATTTCCAAGATTTCCCTGTTTCCCATATCCCTAAAATTTGTCTCACAGAGGTTGTATTCTGCCCCATTCCTGATGTATTCAGTTAGTGTTAGTGTCAGGAGATAGCACAGAGATTCAGTAAATCCAGCAGTACTGATTTCAAGTTCTCATTCTGTGGGGCCTCCTAATGCTGTCAGACAGTTTGAGGTCTAAAATGGGATGGAAGGAGACAAGGCGAGGTAAATGTGTCACTTCCACTCACGGCCTCTGTGGATGTTTCCCGACTTGGAGAAAGCCAGCTAACCCACAGAAGTGCAGTAAGGTGTATTGGCATGTGGAAAAGTTCCTGCCTACAGACACCCTCTGCACAGAGCAGAACTCTCTTTCTACCAGGGATATGGGGTCACCCCAGTACAGGAACAGGATTCTGGATCAGCTTCATGTCTGAATCGTCAACTTTTTGTGATTAGAAGAGTGGGGGGATCATGATCATGAAGAAAGAACTCTTTATTTCTTTGTGTCATTCCACTAAACATAAATACGAATTTCCATCAGCAGACATGAAACAGCTGTTTCAACAGAGTTCTGCAAGTTTGGAGACAAACACACCCCAAAAAGCAACCAAACATCTGAGCAGGAAAATGATGTAAATTGGAGAAAATGTAGTGTCCTCTACATGGGCCCTACCCTTTCAAAGCACAAACATTTCCAAAAACTAATGAAGAGTGAAGTTTGTTCCAGCTGCCGTGTGACTCAGACTGGCATAAGTAACTGGCCAGGGCAGTTCTGGAACTGCAAAGAGGGGAGAAAATAAAAGCCAAATACTGCCGTGGTTCAGAAGATGTGAAACTTTCAAGTAACTGAACACCAGACTATTGAACATCCCTCACTCCCTACTCTGTCCCACCAGTTCCACAAATCTGCTGTACACACAGGCCAGTGAAGCACAAGCAGCAGCTTACATCCAGTACAGGAGTCACAACTGTACCTGTAATGCTTCTATCTGAAAACCTCATCACTTACTCGGGTCTGAAAAGAGACCTGAACAAAGCTGAAGATGTGGTGAAGATCTTCAAAATGGCCAGCTCTTTAGGGAGCTTCAGGCTTGGGCTGCGGGTCCTAAGGAAGGATCTCAGAGAGACACAGTTGTGGAGTCCAGCAATGATTGTTTGATGAGATGAGAAAAGCAAGACAAAAAGATCAAAATGGACTAAATAAGTCTCTTGGTATCAGCATCTGTGACTCACTTGCTATCAGCATTGTAACACTGCATTACTTTCTTCTGTTGTCTTGCCTAAAACCTATTGAAATGAGAAACATCACATCTCAGACAATTTGTTAAAATCACTTCAAGTCTCTGAGTGATGTTAATGATCAGTGACCGAGGGTGGAGTGCAGTGAGGTGAATGGCAGATGAATGGCAGATGACAATATGCACCTTAATGGAGAATTTTTATCTGAGCACTTCCATGGATTCTCAACACACCTCACCACATCCTACTTTTTACTTTACTTCATCACTCATCTGCAAAGTATCCTCATATTTCATTTTTAAATGCAGATATGAAGAAAAAATGGAATAATTCACCTGTCTAAGGTCACCCAGCTCTGTCCAGGCCTCCAGGACTGGTTCAGGCAGAGACCTCACTTGCACTTTTGGAGCTGCAGACAAATCTTATGGGTGGTTGATCCTTAAGGATGTGCTTAGAGCTGTGCTGCTCCCTCCCCTCATGACACCAGACATTGCAAAACCTGTCATGATCTGGCAGAACAGTTAAGGGCATAAGTACCAGTGTCAGACCTTGTGAAGGTGTTTCAGGTTTGGTGCATGTGCTCTAGGAGCTGCCAAATTTAAAGAGACTTAAGAAGATTTTTGCAGAAGTATTCACAGAGACAGCCTGTCTCCACATGTCTATCAATAATACTCAAGTGTCAACACTTCCAGGCTTGGCTCTGAAGATGCCCTCACCTGCTATAGGTTTGCTAATGGCCATTATCTGGTTCATAAATGGGGAAAGTCAGGCACACAACAATAAAACAATTCTTCTGCAGTAACTCAGATCAGAGCTGGAATATAAAAAAAAAAAAAAACCTGAAATCCTGGCTCAAGTATCCTGTATTATCTACAAAGTGATTGAACTGCTCCTCTCAGAGTTTTCTCTTTCATTCCTTTTCCACCACTCCCACCTCTCTCGCATTGCCAACCACATCTCTCATTGCCATTTCTCTTCCTGAAGTCTTTTCCACCATTCTTATCCCAGCAGTGATCCCTTCCTCCCAGCTCTGCTGCTTTGCTGCAGGTCTCTCCAAATGCCATTGCATCAGGCCATCTCCCTGGGACCAGAGCCGCTTCTCTGGAGGGGAACATGCAGGTGTTGGTGGCTGGAAAGTAGCCAGAGGATCCCCCACTCCCCCCAGCTATGCTGCAGGAGGATGCTGAGTGATGGTGTCAGCAAAGAGCAGTCAGAGGCCTTGGCTGCCTGTTCAATACCTGGAAGCAGCCCTTAATCACTGGAAAAGGGATCTGAAGGAGGAAGGTTGCTCCCCCTGGCCTAAACCAAATGATATTTCATCCAGCGTGGAGATGTTGAAAGAAGGGTCTATGTGTCATCACAGATGGGAGATTTTTGGCTGGTAGACCTGTGCCTCCACCAGTCACCTCCACTCCAGCAAGAGGTAGGGAACCATCAGAGGCTCCTGCTCGCCCCCAGCCAGAGGTGAATGCACAGTGCTCCAGTCTGCTCATATAAAGGGCTGTCAGGGCAGGCAGAGGGACGGCACAGGCAGCTCCCTGTGTTATGTGTAAGGAATCAGGGTTAGAAGCAGGTTTAATTGGGGTGTTGCTGCTTTGATTTGAGCACACAGGGGTTTGAAACTGTGCAGGTTTCATGTTAACTTATTTTTGAACTCAGGAGGAAGGGTTGGACTTGCTGTTTGTGAGCATCTCACTGACCTGCTCCTTGGGTCTATTAATCCATGGTGTCCTCCTCCAGTGCATCCCTTCCAGGGATCCCTTCATTAGTTCAACCCAGCTACACACAATTTGCTCTCAGACCACTCAGGCCAAATAAAGGGACTAGTATGGCATGCAGCCACAGGAAAGGGGTTTGAGCAGAGCACAGGTACTCTCCAGGCCTGTCTTCCCAAGCAGCATGTCTCCAAGGGATGAAATGCAATGCTATCAAATATCACGACAGAAAGTACAAATATATAAAACATGAGGGCGCCTCTTAAAAATAAATGTTGCTCCATGATCTTTTTCCCAGGAGAAGGAAGTTTCCAGAGTGCTGGCTCTCTGCGTGTGGTATCACATATTGTATGGTCTGTTCCCTATAAGCTCTCAACATATGCTACGAATCTGCCTCTGCACTACAAGTATTCTAAATCAGATGCTTATGCCTTCTTCTGATCTTTTGCAGTCACATGTACATACACTGGATTTTGCCATAGGCTATCCATCATTCCTCCCTTTCCAGCATCTGAAACGCATGACCCACAATTTGGTTTTATGTGTGTTTTACTGCAGTTTCCATACAATCACATAGGAAACTTTAATTCTCACCTTATGAGCCCAAGGCTGCAGTTCTAACCCTTGTCTCTCAGAAGTGTCATGACTATATGTTCGATCACCGACATTCTGTATTTCCCACAAATGAAGGAAAAATCAAATTCAATTGCAATCAAAGCCTTATGTCTCACAATCCCCTGTTTACCTGCATCACTTTCCACCTCCTACCCCAAAATAACATCTAAAGCCATTTAGTATTACCACCCTCTGCCTCTGAGTCTCCTCATTTCAGCTGTGGACTAAGCACAGTAGTGCTGCATGAGGTGGACATTTTCCATCACCACAGAACAGAGAGCTCTGCTAAAGCATCATCACCCTCTAATGACCCAGATTTCCTGCAGGCGTCAAGGAGAAGCTGCCTCAACCACTGCAGATCTGTCATGTCTCAAGACTGTGACTTGCCCCTCTCATTCCTCCCTCTCCTCCCTTTCTACTCATTCACCAGGAATTCACCATGCCCATCCCCTTTCCCTATCCCAGACTGGAAGTGGCAGACACAGCTGGTTGGCATCATCCACCTTCCAACTGCCTCTTTTTAAGACCATAGAAAGGAAAAGGGGCCGTAGGTCACCCCAGCCCCCAGCTTACCCCAAGCCCTGACCAGCTATACAAACCCTTCTGCCTCAAGGGCTGATAGAATTTGGCACAGCACTCACCATAACAGTGCTGTCTGTACACATGCATGCACAATACCTCATCAAGGGATCCTGATCCCAGAAGGGCTCACCCACCACCCTCTGACATCATGTTCTCCGTGCCTCATCCCCTGCAATGACACATTTCTGTTTACGGTCAGGGAATGTCACTCTTCCAGGAGGGCATATGCCAGGCAGAGGGAGGTTTCTAGCACAAATATGTCTGTGTTGGTTGGGTGAAAGAAGATGGAGGATTTTTTAGCTCTCTGGAAAGGTGCTAACTGGGAAGGGGTGACAGGGAAATGGTCTGGCAAAATACCTGCCCCGTGCATGAAGCAGACAGCACAGAGGCATCAGAGAAGCCCTGTGAACAACCAGTTAAGCTTTAGTAACAAACCCTTTCATCTGCTTCAAATATAGGCTCTACCACCTTCTAGCCGGGGCTGGAAAACATCAGGTCTGCTCTGCCTGCAGGGCTGTGTGAGTTTGTATGTTCTGAACTCCTGCCAGGAGTAACTTTGGTGCTGGAGGGATCAACGCTGGGCCCTGTGCAACACATCCGTAATGCAGTGAGGAGGGAAGCTGGGGAAATTCCCTCCCACTCCAAGCTATTTCTTGGCTCTTTTCATTAGTTGTCAGCCCTTGGGAATAAATTTTCCTCTATCCCCACTTTTCTGTGGTCTGCATTATCATTTGCTAAATATTAGCGTGTGCTATTTATCATGAGGTCCACAACCCTTGTCCACTCCGGGGAGTTTGCAACTAAGTCACAGCAATAAATTTTCTGATATTCTATGGGCTTTACAGCACTGAGAGGCACACAGCTGAAATCATTATCTCCGAGCCTTCAACCCCTAATCTCACAGTGAAACACTCATCACCAAAGGCAGGGAGGATGCACATGAACACAGGTTGTTTATACTCACAGCAGATTCAGACTCAGGCTCCAAGTCTTACTAATAATGATGATTACTTCAGCTCCTCTGGTTTTATAACATATTTGAAAGGCTCAGGGAAACCACATTATCTGCAACTCTCTTTCAACAGCATGTTTGGTTCATAAGAGCTGCTGGGCTAGCAAAGGAAAAGGTGTGTTTGTGGACTGGAGATCTGTTATAATAATATCATGGTGACCAAAATGAGCACCACGGTCTACAATTACTTCTATCCCTCTATGTTTATTGCAGAAAAGAGTCACCCAAGAGCTGACTCAAAACCTGTTGACCCCACTGAAAATATTGTGCAGCAGGTCCTAGGAACTGCTTGGACAAGACATCGTCTCTTACTGACTTGCTCTGCCCACTGTGTTCAGGGAGTTTGGACCTTCTCCCTGCAATAGTTGTTATCTAAGAAGGGATTCAAACCTTGACTGGAAAGCTTACTTCAATATCTCCATATTTCTGATGCCAAAGCCCCTTTCAGAGTCATTCTTGGTTAATGACTAGAAATGTTCCAGCTTCTTTTGGCTATAGGATCTGAACCCAAGAACTTTCAAAGCAAACCAGAGTTCAGACTGAACTAGGACTATTTAATAAAGATTTGGAGGAGTAATTAAAGAAATAAATTAAATGCTACTAGAATGTACATGTCCAAAGGAAACACTGGTCTGAGGAGTCTGTATTTTTCAAAGTTATCAAATTAACCTAGCTTGGTTTCCACCGCCAATCTAAATAATGACGGATGTTGTCCAATCTCTTTTCTTTCCAAGTAGGCTGAGAAATCATGGACAAGGTCATTAGTATGAGAGAAGAGACATCCTCCTGCTCTGAATGTCCCAGACAGAGGCACATGGAACAGCTGCTCCTCTCTCAGAGAGGGAGAGCAGCAAGAGGAGAAGAGGAGACTTGAGCAGCCAAGTGGCCATGTCCTGTGCACAGAGGCAACAACTGGCATTAGCTGGTTTTGCTTTGCCAACTTTATGGCAAGAAAAATGAGAAAGAGAACCAGACAAAATATTTGAGAACAGCCTAAGAACAAGAAATGGGACAGCTTTCCCTGCAGTGGCAGGGCACAGCCCTCTCTTCTGCTCCTCTCTTGCTCTCTCACTATGATGGGAGCCAAGTTTAGGGGTCACTGGCCATTTCCTGGTCAATGCAAGACTCACTCTCCAACACACAAGGACCAGACAGTCTCAATACTTCCCCTGTATTGTTTTTTGCAGCCCCATAGCCCTTTCTGGCAGTAAAGCTGTGTTGATCTGGAGCAGGGATGTTTTGAAGCACGGCAGGCTCATGGATGTCATAGCCCTTTATCCCAGAAAGACTGAAGAAAAAACAAAGAGGGACTGGAAGAATAATGATCAATAAAATTCCTTGATCTGAACTTCAAGTCCAGGATATATCTATATTAATAAGCTAAAGGGCTCAAGCACTGGCTTGGAACTGCCCACAGGTTGTAACTAATAATATTTCCAGAGATTTCGGTCCGTTCTCCACCCTAGCATGGCCCAGGGGACACCACAGCCAGGGTCTTTTCATTGCAGCTAGTTTGGGTATAGAGAGATCCTCTATGCAGATGTGAGCCATGCCTTGCCACTTGCCCTTAGGGCCAGAGAACATTTTTATTGTACAAGTGTAGCCTATGGGGACTCTCACCAAAACCCAGCTAAATCTCCAAAGTGGCTGCCCAGTATAAGGGATGCCTGGCAGGTCATAGCTGCCTCCTTGATGTATTCAAATTCATCTCCTGCCCCCTCTGCTGCCTGGGAGACACCAAGGGCACAGAAGATGCTGGGAGCTGCAAGCTGGGGGCATTCCCCCTGGCGCAGGGATTTCCTACCAGTAGGCACTGAACCACAACCAGTAACCCCAGGACAGTTCTGTGGGGCAGGGACAGTGGAGTGGCCAAGCATGGCACGCTGCAACACTGACTGACGGTGCTGAGGGGTTTGGAGCCAGCTGGAAAAGGCTCTAATTAGGCTGTGTTGGTTTTTGCCAAGATCCCAACAGGGCAGTTCCTGGTAGAGCCTTACAAACCACAGGGTCTAGTTGGAACCTGTATGCACTAAACACCCTGCTCAGAATGGAGAGTTTCCCTCTGTTACCAGAGGTGTTCACTTCATTGGAGGGGCCTGGTCCCTTCTTCGTGTGACACAGGTTGTCCGAGCAAGCAGCTCCTTGAAGGCATGGCTGCAGAACGTCCTTCAAACCAGGCAGAGCCTCCCCTGCAGAGCTGGGCACACAGGATGGCTGGGCAGTCAGAAAGCAGGAGGGGTGTGGAGGTGCTCGTGGCTCTGTTGATGTCACCCCAGCTGCTTCCATGTGGACAAACACCATGCAGAGCTGGTGAGGCTGGATCTGCAGGAGCATTCTGCCTGATGCAGTGCATAAACACCACCTGGAGTTTTGACTATGGGAAAAGCTGTCATTCTTGTGTTGGTTCAAGGCATTTCTGGTCGAGAATTGTCATGTTTTCCATGTTACAAACTCCAGCCCTAACAGCAAACTCTTGCTTCTGAGTTGGGTAAGATTCCACTGAAACAAAAGATTGGGAAAGGCTTTCTTTTTTCACTAACTGGGAAAAGGAAATGCACTCCAGAAGGACACGGGTTCCTTTGATGTCTCAAAATAGAGAAGAGGTTCTTAGCTTTTCTGTGCCATAAGAAGGACATCATTGCCATGTCCATTTCTGGGATCTATTGTTTTCAAAGATGGGTAAAAACAAGAAATAAATAGCAACACGCCTCTGTCCTGCATTCCTGCTGTCCTCCACAGGGACAGCTGCCAGAGTAAGGAAACTATATTAAGACCACTGCATCCCTCAGAAAACGATAAACCCTTCCCAAGGTTTCATCTTTGCACAGTGACAAGAAACTGGGGAGTCTACATGTAACTGTCCACATGGGCATTCTGTGTGTGAGATCCCATTATTGTCAGCACTGATCCAAGAATAATTCAGCTGGTCAAATACCCATGATCCAGTTAAATATGACTGTTGAGTGCTTTTGAAAGGCCCTAGGCTGAAACATCAAAGACAGATTGTGCAAATATTAGGCAGGATCTATAAATAATCCAAATTGTCTAAAATATCACTTTATGTGTACATATGGGCTACTGAGCTCTACATATCTAGCCAGTACAAAAACAAATTTCCTTGGCTACAACAAGAGCTGTGAAACCGCAGGACAGCTACATTCAGAATCAGAATCAAGACCTGAATCTCATCCTGCAAAACTGGGTTCAGATCCACTGAAGGCTAAGAACTCTTCAGAAGAGATATTATTTACGCAAAGCAGATATTATTTAACTATGTACTAATTTCCTACTTTTCTGGTAATAAGATGCGAAACTTGCAAAGGCTTTTAAGTTTAAAAAAAAAGAAATTATTTGAAACAATTTAGTAAAATTGTGATCAACAATGTGCTTGAAGTTAACTTGGACATCTTGAGGTTTGAAGACTTAGGAAAGTAATAGCAAATAGTTATTGAAAATGGATAATTTTCTAGAAAACATATTCAAGATAAGAACTATCTGACCCAACTTCCGATGTCAACAGTGCAGATATTCACATCTGGTCCAGTCACCACAGGTTCCTTTAGAAATGAAAGAGAGAAACAAGCACTTGTAAGGGGTACCTGAGATACTTACTTTAAAATGAGATGAACTGCACCTAGAAATGCCTTTTTCTTTTCATATACTGACTACAAAGGGAGGCTAACATATCTAGTCCATATGTAGCTGATTATACTACAGGCAGCTACATCTGGGCAGCATTAGGGCGTGTTTAATAACATACCTATTTGCAAATGCATTCCTATTCAGATCAATATGTCTGTGCACTCAGTACTCCAGCCTTCTGCTTCTACTCCAGGTTGTTAGTCCAAACCTTTAGTCTTGAACTTCAAAGTGGGTTGGACCCAGCTACACTGAGACCTACAACTTGCTCAGTAAGGTCCCTCAGGAAAACACAACTCTCCAAGCCAGAATGAGACCCCTGAGACACAGAGACACAGCATTCACTCCAGGAAGCTTGCAGAGGAGCACTTACAGGGAAACAGAGGAAACATTACACATCCCTCTACATAGGAAAATATTTTTGCCATAACCAAAATGTCAGTGTTAATGGTTAAATACATTTCCTAGAATGAAATCTGCCCAAGACTTCAGGAAACACATTTACGAAGAGTGGTGATGCCAGAAAGTAAAGCAGTTTGTATGATCCTGGCTTCAGGAGCCCCACATATGTAAAGAGCTGGTGAACTTCTTCGCAGCCTGTGTCAGGTAAATCATTTTTTGCACCAGTCTGGCTTGAGAGTCCAAAAGCCTGGCTCAGCCATGAGTGTGTCGGCATCCCGGGTGTGGGGCGCCGTTTCTTGGCCAGCTGTAAAAGGAAGGTAAGTCAGTCAGCCAGCCAGATCCATAAAGCAGCAGCTCACACTGCTATTAGAGGCCTGCCTCCCCATCTGGAAATTAAATGCAAACATATGCATATGCCCAAGTGTTGCTTAAGAGAAAATCACTACCCTGACAACGCTGAACGGGAACAGGAAGGAAAGAAAAACAGAAAGTACAAACCAGTATCTGTGCCTTCCCCATTTAATTTTCTGTACTGTCAGAGGTACCCTCATATTTAATTAAGCACAACTTAAAGGACAAAGAATTATGAGGTGAGGAAGGAAAGAAAATCCATTTGTTTGTTAGTACTGTAACAGGCTAAGAAATATCCGACAGAAAATTTACATTACACATGTTCCAACTCCAATTTACTAGGTAGCTCAATCCTCCCAAAAGAGAGCCACAACATAGCACCAGCATCCTATACTTCATTCTTCATGGATACCCAAGGCATCTGCAGAAGGTTTTGATCATTTCTAATAGCACAGAGGAGAAAATTTGCCTTTCTTCCCTACAGGAATCAGGTACAGCTTTTTTACACAGCAGAAGTAAGACCCTTTGATCAATAAGCAACATCTTAAAAAAGGTGTGTTAATGTGTAATCCTGAGTTGTAGCCCTAATGATTTGATTTTTTTTCACTGGCAAAAAAAGTAGAGAGGAAGAGAATCTAATATCAGTTACTTTTCATAGTAATAAGAATTATAACAATAAGAAACAACCAAAAAACATAAGATAAATGTGAGACAGTCGTTGAATTCATGACTGAGTGAATTATCATGACAGCAAAGGACATGTCAGGCAGGAGCTTAACACCTGATCGTTCCGCAGCTTTGTGTCAAAGAAGTTCAACAGGAACTGTAGGCACTGAAAGCAGAGACTCCTCACATCTGTGTGATCATGTCTGCACTCGAGGCATAAACCCAAACCCCACGGGAGGCGGGGAGGCTGCTGCTCTCTCCTGCCAGATGCTGAGCAAACAGCCCTGGGGCACGGGGTCTCACCACACCAGGCGGGAGGAAAACCAGTGACTGCTCAAGGGGCTGATGATTGATCAGGGTCAAGCAGAAAACCTCTTGCCCTTAGGCCAGTGCCCTCCACTGGGCCATGCTGACTACCCTGCCTGGTGAAGAGAGGTAGTAGGGGGTTACCCTTTTGTAAGCTGTTATTTTCTTTCTAATTTTTCATGGACCCTTTAAGAAAAGGCATTTCTTGTCTATTCCAAGAGGGGTTTTTTTTCTTCTAAAGAAAATACTCTGAGAATTTCATCAAAGCTTGAAGCAAATACATATGATCCAGGGACTAAACAGTGCAATCCCCTTTTACAGGTTGGTCCTTGATACGTACTCCCCGAGTCCCTGTAGGCTATGAGCATCCAGGCTGGGGCAGCTTTTGACCCAAAACAGGTTTGTTGGACTCCAGATGGAGCCGCACACCAGCTTTCTGCCTCTCCCCGAGGCTTTGGCTTGAACCGAAATGGGGTGACATCCATTCAACAAAGAGACCTCCAAGGTTCTGCCCTCCCTCCCTTGCTCCTTCCCCTCGAGGCAGCGACACTAAGGTCCATCTGCTGGAATTAACCAGTCTCCAGAGTCTTTGCAGGCAGCTGTGAGATGGCTTTCAAAGATAAGAGATGGCCCAGGGTGGGTTCATGGGTTAGGAATTTAGTTAAATATCTTTGGAAGGGATCTAGCAGGATTTGCTTCGTTGTTTATATTATGCAGTATCAGTCATCCTTAAGACCCCAGGCCTGTGTGTCAGTAAAGCTGGAAACACAACCAGCCAGCAAAGGATCCTGATACTATTCCCCATGATCCTGTTTGCCCCATACAGAAATGCTTCCCTACTCTGGCATTCAGAAATTCCTACATTCTTTGGCTCAGTTCACCTAAATGAGGAATAATAAGCAAAATAGTGAACAGCAGGATACATGGAACTGAAACTCCAGAGAGACAGTCAGCTTTTCTTCCTGGGTAGTGGTGCTACTCCTGCCTGATGCTGAAACAACAGTCATGGCTAATATGTGGCAAAGAGATTTTAAGTCTCTGCTGGTCCCCTGGGGGAAAATAATCATAAGCCTGCTCAGTGTTTGTTAAAAGATACAGGTAATTGTGGAAAAGAGCAACAAAAAGACAATTGAGTGGCTGGGCAGGTTGATTTATGAGGAAAGATTAAAGGAGTTGAAAATGAATGGCTTAGCTAAACAGTGACTAAAACAGGACATGAATAGTAGCCACTGTCAACAGTATTTGAAGTGTCTGTCTGAAGGGGCATTAACTGTTTGGGTGTGGATACTTTGAATAAATGGAGGTCTTGAAAAGGAGGTAGGAAATGCAAGTGCCACATGAATGTTAAGGAAAGTTTCCTGGAAAACAAGATTTCTATGGCAATCTCCTCCCCACTGCAAGGTGGGGTGCCCCCCAAAAGGTCATCTGTGCTGAGCAGACATTACCTGAGGAACTTCTGGGAGGTGTCTACTCTTCAATGCCTCACTGGCATCCCCATCTCTGAGCACCAGCACAGAGACAACCAGACACCAAGACTGTAAAAGCCCGTTCCAAAACTTCCATACAGACAGAAGACAAAATATCAATCCCTTGAGTCTCAGAGATTAAACAGAAATGCAAGAAAATGTCCAAAGTGAGGGGAAAGGGTGATCCTCTGGGATTCTCCTATACTGGAGGATGAAATAGGGCTGGATTTGTTCACAGGTAGTGAGAAGGCATGTAAACGTTGGCCTCCACACTTTACCATTATCTGGCCTCTCCCAAACAAGAACTGGAATAAGGGAAATGCTTTTTAGTGATACTAAAGAGACCCGGGTTGGTCTTCATTCAGCTGTTATAAATCCCATAAGCCATATAAGGCACATCACCTTCCTCCCTGCCTAGTCCATGCAGGATAAGTGGTTTGACCATGGACAGCCATGCCTCAGGTTCAAAACAGCCATAAATTAGAAATTACCTTGCCATATCCCACTGCTTTCTTTTCATTGCATATAATCAAAGATTGGACAGGAAATACTGCATGGTGAGAATTCCACCTGGAGAACAAAGCATGTATCTACTGATCTAACAAAGCCAGTACAGAATATACATCGATAAGGGAGTTCATAGTTTCTTGGTTCAGTTGCCATGACCCAAACCCCTGTGTAAATGTTGTTTCCACACCCAAAATGAGACTAATACTTTCTCCTGAAGCTTGGCTGGCCCTGCCTGTGTAACCACTACATCACTCATAGCAGGAAATGTTTCTTACCAAGTTGCATTGCACAACGATCCTTGCTGAGGCCTGCAGGTGCGGTAACATTCACAGAATCATTAGTGCACTTCCCAGCAATTAAATACACATTTGATCATAGAACCATAGAATCATTTAGGTTGGAAAAGGCTCTAAGATCACTGAGTTCAACCATTAACCCAGACAAGTTCACCAATAAACCACATCCCTAAAATGTACCCATGCCCATGTAGCTCTCATCAATGGGCTACAGACACCCCTCAGTGCCTATTAGATTGATTTTCTCTTACAGCAACAGCACACAAACCCCAATTTTACCAAGAGACATCACCACAGAGGTCACATATATTTACATCTTTGGTAACTTTCAAAAAATTGCTATTTGTTTTCTTCTTTCTGTCCTGGTCTTCCAATTCTCTTTTCATGGTCAGGAACAAATTTCCCAAATTTTTATTTTCCAAATCCCAGAGGATTTCCTGTTTGTTTTGCGTTAAAGTGGAGAGAGAGCAGCTAGAAACCAGCAGGGCAGTGGTAGGTGCACAGCAGAGGAATGTGCACGTGCTGGCAGAAAGGCACCAGCCATGAATCCTTCTAAAAAGGGTGCAAGGAAATGTCATTGTCTTGATACGTTTTCAAACAGGGAAGGCAAATGCGTGTGTGTGTGTGTATATATACGTGTGATCCATGTAAATATATCTTAATCAGTCGTGGTGTCAGACGTTCCCTTTAAATTTAATCTAATGAGTGTTTCACTGAGCTGTCAGCAATCTCCAGTAGCCTCCAGGCACTAATGAGTGAGCATCAAGGTGTCAGTGCTTCTGGCATTAACCTCAATTAGGAGGAGTTAGGGTGATCACTGAATCAAGGGTCAGCCATTCATTGCTGAGACATTCCTCTGGCTGCAGCCTGCAGTCTCCTCTTGAAAAGGGCTGGCAGACTGGCTGCCAACCTCCTCACCAGTAAAGAAGTCTCATGCCTGCCAACATTACTGTTAATTACTATACTTGAAATCTGCACAGGTCTTAACAGGCATGGAGACACAACAGTAACCCTATTTACGAGGCTATTCAATGAGGTTCCCAGATAAAAAAAATAACCTGTGGTATTAAAATTAGAAATATCTACCACTTACTCATGGTCAAAATTTTTAAAACATCATTAAGGGCATCAATATGACAAAGAATAGAAAGTCTGTACAGCAGGATTAAGCTTACAGGAAAAAAAAAATATTACCACATAGATAACACATGTAACTTTAATTCTGCTCCACTTCTCTCTCTCCAGAGTTCCTGAAAGATTTCCTTTAGACATATGACATTCAGATGTCATCTTGCACAATCATTCTTAGGTAGATCTGCTTTTCTGGGGTGAAATCATGGATCAATCATGAGTGATTCTGAGGCTGTACCCTTCCTATTCAAGTGTGGAGGTCTCAGAACAGCCAGGCAGAACCCTCCAGATCCACCCCGGGCCTGAAATCCATTCTCTAGATTGCAGATTGCTGTTCAGCCTCGAGGACTTGTGCATATTTATGCCAGAGGAAATCATTCCATGAGAAAATCTGTTTAGTAACCTCGAAGTTGTGTCAGCCACCATAAAATCTTGGTTATATTACTGTTCAGCATTACAGTTATTACAGCAGAAACTACAGGTCTATTATAAAGCATTTCTTACATTTCTAAATTTATAAAATGTATGAATAATACCAGACTGAAAAACAAAAGTCCCACCTGCCTCCTTCCCATCCTTGCCATCACCACTCCACTAGGACAGACTGACCATCCTTCCCTGCAGTCCTCCCCTGTGACTTTTAGGCCATAGCCCTTACCAACTAAAACAAAACAAAACAAAACAAAACATAGAGATAAAAGGAATAAAGGCACACACACCTTATGAACAGTGGAGGTCAGGGGTTGCTGAGTACTTTAGCTAACTCTTTATGGGATTCTTTCCATAGCAGAAACTCTGTGTCTCCCAGAGCTGAAGGACCACAGCATCAGGCTTATAAACCTTGTCTAATGTAAGGTAGCACTTGTCTTACAGCTCATTCTGCTTAAGATCACCATAAAAACTGTCCTTTGAACTCTCGCTCTGCTTCCTCCAGCCCCATCTTCCTTCCCCCCTATCCCCAAGGCAATGATTTTTATCTCCAAGCCTCTATTTCTTCTCTGCAGGAATCAAAGGGTTTCCAAGCCTTTCCCTTGAGGTGACAGCATTACCTGTTCCTCCTCCACCTGAGATGCAGAGCTCTGCTTCCTCAGAATATTTATTTACCCTAATCTGTGTCAGCCATAGGCTCATTCTGCCCTGGTAATGAAGAGTTGCTGTGTCTGGGCCAGCCAGGCCAGGCGTGTTCGGACTCTCCTGGGTTGATTCATATCAAGGTGCAGCGAGCTGTACAGAAAGCAAAGACAAACAGGAGCAGCACAATGACAGCTTTCAATTACCTGATTTACCAAGCTTCATCTTAAAACTAGTGATGCTGTTCGTGCCATGTTTCACATCCCAGTGCAATGTTAAATATAAACAGCTCTTTGTCCCTGTAGCATGCTCCTCCTTGGTGCAGGACGGCAGAGCTGCTACAGCCTGTTATGAGCAGGTACCTCCAAGCCCATTAGTAAAGCATGTGCCCCACTCACTGCAGCATTGGTCAGCAAAAGAGATGGCATCTTGCCTTTACCCTCAGGTAACCCATGAACTCCAACTGATCCATGCCATTAATCCAAATTATGAGTCTCGTTGACTGAGGAGTTTCCTCTTTGCTTCTCTCTGAGATCCAAGAAACTGCATCCACAAAAATTGTTAAAACATCATCAAAGGTGATAAAGTCACAGCCTGAGAAGTCAGAAAATGTCAGCCTTGAGCTATCTGGTCGCCCATCACGGTGCAGTCTTTAGTGAAACTGCCTCTGCTTTTTGAACAGGTTCTGTGAAGTGTGGCTAATTCTGAATGTGAAGTCTAAGTTTCTGAAAGGGAAACAAACTCCTTGCTTTTCCCTCACCTGGATGGAAACATGCGAAAGTCTGGAAGGAGGTTCAACAAGTCCATTTGCTTGCAGAAACTGATAACAGATGTTATCTCACCAATGAAAACCTACTCTGCCTCCCTTCCCATACTGCCAGCTGCAGCCCTTGACAATTTAGAACAAATCTGACTTTGAGAACAAAAGTCCAAAAGAACAATCAGTCAGTCAAAGAAGTCAGCAGATACATTGACCCCAGCCTAGCTCCTGAAAACATTTAGGGAGTTAATAAAGATGAAATGCAGAAAATGGACCTCAATCCCATACAAAGCAATTAATAGGAAAACCCCTCTCCAAACCCAAGTGTAGAGACTGATATAACCTTGAGCTGAGGTGCAAGACGCCAAGTTGCTATTTCAGAACTTTTTCAGTATTAACACTTGCGGCTAGAGGTAATTTCTCAAGAACTTAAATAAGCATCATGTTCCTCTCTTACTTGAATAAATCTATAAGAGTTGGAGATCTGTCAAATAGTGGGAGTGAAAACAAATAAATATAAGGATTTTGGCAATGATAATTTTGACCTAAATAAGCATTTGCATAAGAACACAATGGTTGAAAGCACCTAACCAGATCATAGAACCATGGAATGACAGAATGGTTTGGGTAGAAAGGGACCTTAAAGATCTAGTTCCAACCCACCCCCACCATGGGCAGGGACAGCTTCCTCTAGCCCTGGTTGCTCAAAGCCCCATCCAGCCTGGCCTGGAACACTTCCGTGGATGGGTGGATGGAGATGTAGATGTCTATAGAGCACTATAGAGGTTCTACATATAGACAACAATGTGTCAGCTAAGCACCAGGAGCTCCCATTACAGTCAGTACAGGAGACCTGTCACTTCAAATATGCAGTTCATCTCTTTCAGGCACTTACTTTAGGATGAGATGATTTGTGCCTCAAAAGCAGCTGCTTCTCCACATTACCTGCAAAAGGAATTTTTCTCAGATGGGAATGTCTACACTATAAATCTCTATGGCTTATATGTCTACATTTGGTCAGATGAATCCCACTTCATGAATTTTTCAATATTTGTAGTCATTACATGAGGACTGGATAGCTTTTTAAAAAGTACTCTACAGCTTGAAGAGAAGCATAGGCTTGATACAAAAATTACTGGGAAACTTCTACTAACTTAGCAAAATAAGACAAAGGATTTGAATAGATGTCCTAAACTATCTCTGAACTCAGTGTCTTGACAATGAAAGTAATCACATGGAGTTATATCATATCAATATTCTGTTCTTTATTTATTTATTAGGTCAAACCTATGTGGCCATGAATTTCAAATCTACACGTCTCTGAGTTGTTTCATAGCATTATACAAGAAGCCCAGTTAAACAAACATTATCAGACATTATACATTCAGTGGAACATCCCTAGGGCTAGATTGCCTACAATGTTTATTTGTTTGTAAACAGCAATTTTATTTCAACTTTTGAAGAAAGAAAGTCTGCCTTACACATTCTGTGTCTGTCTTTCTCTAGCAAGACCCTGCTGCATTGCCCTGTTTCAAAGGGGTGTAAAAGGCTTTTATTTTTTCTTGGAAGTCGGAATTGCTTCTTTTCTATTTTTTGCAGATCTTGGAATTGAGTTTTATAGCAACAGAAAGCACTTTTGCTGTGATAAAAATACATTTTCTACATTCATGAATTCATAAATTTTAAGAGCAAAAGGAACCATTACATTCATCCAGCCTGAGGCATTGATAGATTTACTGCGCAGGAGCTAATGGACCAGTGCATAATCCCCTTGAGATGACAGGAGAGAATCTGTGCAGCTTTTTTGCTTCCCTCCTCATCATCATCATGAGGGCAACCACCTCAGCACTGCCTTGTTCAACACAGACCCTGCCTCTAGTCCTACTTGAGAGAACATTTATTTAAACACAACATTTTAAGAGAAAGCCAGGCTGCTTTCCCGAGCACTCAGAGAAAGCAAAGGTCAGCACACCCCCATCTCCCCAGAGCACCTCGACCACCTCTCCTTGACCCTGTTCGGTCTCCCTGCAGCACCAGACACCCCAAAGCAACAGTAGCTGCCGTCCCCATGCTCAGGCTTTGTTCTTTACCTGCACAGTTCTCTCGTTGGGATGCGAAGCACTTGGCCCCTCGGACTCAGCTTATTGCCTCATAAAGCAGGATGGCAGGATTATTAATGTGGCAGAACTGCAGGATTTTCCAAGCAATTTATGAGTTACCATGGCAGTTCATTAGCTCTCAGCCCAATGACCCCTTCCTGACGAGCATGAATCAAGCAGGAGGCACGCACACATCCAAATGTACGACAGATATTCATATCAAAAACACATCCAAGGCCATATTTCCTACATTTTGTTCAGCACATGTCCAACTGCAGCACTAAAAAGTCACCAGTTATCAGGACTGATAACCAACCCACTGAAACATGTCTAGACACGAAGAAATTCACAATCCCCTTTTTTTATTATTTTATTCTCATCAAGCCATTTCTGATGGATGCCTACATTTAAAGAACAGCAGGTCCTTAGCAGAGGGTTTACATCTGCAGCCTTCATGGACTGCATGGGGAGGCAGACAGGGCTGGCAGTGGGCACAGTGGACACTGAATGGCTCCCTTGACTTTCAGTGCTCAGAATAAGGTTTCACTTTACACACGGACAAGCCCCTCATCCCCACTCAAGGAAGAATTTGAGAAAATATTTAACTTTCAAGGTAGTTATCCATAGGTCTTAAAATAAAGCACACACTTCAATGCTTCCTTTAGTCCAAGTGGCACTGTGTGCATGAAAAAATTCCACAGGTTTTAGTGCAGTGCTCAGTTAAGACTTCAGCTCAGGCCAAAACAACAAGTCTAGCAAACTATAGAGGAAAGAGATATAGAGAATTAAAGGGAGCCTTTGAAGTTAGTAACTTGACAATTAAGAAAATGAAAAGATCATGAGCAGAGCAAGTTTAATCAGTAAGTACAAAACCACTATCATGCTACTCACATTTATTACAAATAAATTGTTTTATACCAAAGAAAGACAGAGATAAAGGGAGATGTTAGGGGGAAGAGGAGACAAGGAGAAAAAGACTTCTAGTAAGTTTTTATTGCATTATTTTTCTCAGTTACATTAACACTTCTTTATTTTCTTTTCTCCTCTAAGATTTTCAGGGTATTTTAAAGAAAAGGCAGAGTTAAAATTTTTATATCTACCTCTACTACAGTTGCCACACTCAGAACTCAACCTCACCATGCCTTCTGCACTTCCCAGAATGAACTTGCCTTTTCCTTCTGAAAAAATAATTAATGTATTTATTAGTGTAGTAATGGGACCCACATACTGGAAAATCCCACCTTCCACACCATTCCATTAGCTAAATCTGGCTTTGGGCCAAAACTTCGTATTTCAGCTCCCGCCAAGGCTCAGGTTTGGAATGTTTTTACATTGGAGGATTTTTCTTCTGTTTCCTTGGCTGGGCTAATGGGACCCTAATGCACACAAGAGATCTCTATCACACCAGGCTGCCAGGTACCTGTTTGCTTCAATCACCTCATACATACACACGAATGGGTGGCGTTTCCCGCTCAGCTAAGTGATGCCATCAGGCCTTGAACCCACGATGCAAAGGGGTATAATTTGATATGGACAACTGCTGACTTGAGACATTCCCACTGGCTGGAGTAATTACAACCAATATTTTAAAAATAAACAGCTGGGCAAAAAGTTAGATGACATCTTTATTTAAGAACAGATTCATCAACAAAACTGTGTGTGTCTGGCAGGAATTTTCATGTCCAATAAAACATGGAAGTTAGTGGAATTAACCTCCAAGAAATATGGATATGTCTTAAAGAAAGCTGTTGCCTCATTCATTCACCACTTGGAGATCTGGAATAGGGCCCAGCTCCTGCTGTCAGGCTAGAGAAGAACAGTGTGGACATGATAACCTGAGAGACTTTGCAGACGTTCTCCTGCCAGGACTGGGAGACGAGACACCTCACCAGCTCTTCACTAGGCATTGGTCTACACAAACACCACCAGCCTGTCACAGGGTCCATCTCAGCTGTGATTTCTGCTAACAGTCCAGGAGCTTTCACATAATATTACCTTTAGTCACCTCATAAATTACTTCCTCAGTAGATTTTTTTCTATCAGAAGAAGACCTATTGGTCTCTTTCCAGTCCTTCCCATGCTTTAGCACCAAAAGCAGAGTTCAGTTGCTCTGTCCCCACAGTTACCAAAGTTCCTCACAAGGGAAATGTCTGAATGAAGACTCTCCCACCCACACGGCCACGTCCATCACTGTTCTCGCTCTCACCACCTCTTCCAAAGCAGCGCAGCAGATCAGTAACACTGGCCAAGGACACATGGCAGCTTTTCTCACAGATAAGACCAGTGACACATGGCAGGACATCTCTGCCACAGTCTGGCAGACAGGGAGTGACGGAGAGGAGCAGACTGACTTGCACTGCCTGACCTCAGAGAGTGATGAGGAGCAATAAAATTATTTGAAGCAGCAACAAAAAGGGTTGAAGTGATGCTCAGAGAAACCCATTTGTACACCCATCACATTTCCCAAGCTATGCCAGGGTCATTGCATCTTTCATTACTCTCCAGGAAACAGCAGCAAAGGACCACATGTTTCCAAGTGCAAGAGGTGGGAAACAGGGATATGTGTCAAGATACAGGCCATGGGGAAGTGCAGTCATGTAAATTTGTCTCAGTCTGTCCCTTTTCACTCCCACAGGTTGGGTGAAAGCAGGAGAACACTATGGCATCAGGAGCCATAACGCTTTATGGAAACCTGAAACACAGAGACAGCCAGAGGGAGGTTTTCTATACTGCCATCATTCTTTACACCATAATACCAAATTGTTTGGTTTTATTATTTCTTCTAAAAGAATTCCAGGACTCAGTTCTGTCTGGCACAAGCACATGGAACTGGAGTGTGACTTCTTGTTTATTTCATTTTCACATTTTGAAGGACTTTGCTCTTTGAGGAGAGAAATATGTGTCTGTTGATCACAAAATCCAGCTCAGAGACATGTCTGAGATCATGGTTTTGAAAAGGAGCCACGGCCACCTTTAGAGGATGAGGCAGATTTCATCCACGGAAAAGCAAAACATGCCATTTTGCGCTCTCAAGCGTGACTCATTTCCTGATGCAGTTAGGCTTGGACTAGAGAGTTAAGGTCAGATTAAGAGATCATTAGTGCCTTTTGTAGTGGACTTTGAGACCAGGACCACAATGCCAGAATAAGGCTGTGGAGGCCTTTGAAGGCAAAATCCTCTTGGAAATACATCATGGGACTCTGTTTGTTTTCCCTGGATTTTTGAGGGATGGAGCTCCTGTTTTTCCTGCTACATTGCCTTCGTTTCTGTCAAATCCCCATGAGAATAAGCTTATCTCCAGGCTTTTTATGAGAAAAGTGGTATAAAAACATCACCTTCCTGACTAGAAAATTCACAGGGCTTTGCATGGATAGCCTTGCTACTTCTTGCTGCATCACTTCAAACAAAACCCAACCTTCCTGCCACTCCTGCCAAATGAAACAACAGCCAGACAAGCTCAGAGCCTGGTGCTCCTGCATCAAAGTCCCTGCTCTTCAGGGCGCTGCACATCCACCAGCTACAGCCTCTACACAAAATGTTATACACTCCATCTCAAATGTTTTTTGTCACACTCAGCACTCCGCAGTTACACACACAGTGACCCACAGACCCATTGTTGTCTGAAGGCACAGAGAGCTTCTCCTTTACTACCTGCTCCACTGTCTGCTCAGCACATTCAGTACAGCACCAAAATTTCCACTTCCAGATGGATGCAAAAAGGAACAGAGAGAGACTGAGCTGATCCTAGCGACAACTATGTAAGCAAAACCCTGAAGGAAATATTTTCAAATATGTCAGCTACAAATGACCAAAATGTCATCACAGCAAGAAAACAGATTTTGTTTTTATACTACAGGGCCCAGACAGGAACAATTTTTCCTCTGTTGCAAAATAAGATGACTAGTCAGGTAAGAACACAGTGTCTGCTCAATGCTATGACTTAAGCTCCCAACCGAGAGCACCAACTGTTTATTTATTTTTTTTAAATAACAGTATTTTGTTAGAAAAATTGTTGCAATATTTACCTGAAGATTTTGGGACTGATTTTCTACTAATGCAGTGGATGAGTACAAATTGGTAATCACTTGATTCTATGGCACAAACTGAAATAAATACAAAACAAAGTAATAAGGATTCTACTGATAACCACGGCTTTGCTGCAGGATGTCAACATTCAGTGAGTAGATTGATTTCAGTGCCAGATTTTCCTGCCTTGAAGAAGCATCTGAATGGGTTAAAAATATCATTTCTACTTTTTTTGCTTTTTCTATCAAGCCAACGAGTACAAAAAGTGAGAGAATTAAACCACACCAGTGATCCACAGAGCTTTCCCTTGTTGACCAAATAAGAATCATCATAAGCCAACTGGAAGTTCAACAACATTTTAAGTCTTGTTGTTCTCTACACACCACTGTTCAACAAACATACACCCCAGTGACAGTAAGAGAATTTTATAACTTACCACAGGTGTAGATGACATTAAGGTGCTTTTGGATGCCTGGGTAACAAGGATCTCCAAATTCATAGGTGCTGGCATATATGCTGCAGCTTCTTTTCCCATGGCAGCGCTTGATCATGAGTTGGAGAGCAGTGGCTGACTGACATTCTAAAAGGGAAAACCAATACCTATCTGTGAATATTTGTCCATTCAAAACAGAAATTGCCTAAAAATAATTTACCAGTTGCAGACTGTGAGAGCACATACATACTAGACTTCCATATTTAAAAGTCTCTGTGTTTACATGGGGAGGTGTATCTGACTCTAAAATACCTCTAATAAATTGAAAGAATACTGAAAAATCAGAAACCCCCATATATCCATAGAAAGAAGGCTGAGAATAAAAGATGTTTAGTCTTTGTAAGACCCACAAAAGGTGTTTCAAATCCCCCTCTCTGGCCCCTGCTGAAGACAGATGTGATCAATGTCCCTGTCTGCTCTTAGATGTTGTATGTCTAAATCTAATCTCATAACAAAAATTTAGAATATGGGAAGTTCCAAAAGTGAGTGTTTTCTGAAGTATTTTTCTCTACCAGATGGTTTTGCCTGTTTTCTTACCTAGGGTGAGAACGATTTGCACAGATAAGGCCTTGAGCTTTTAGGTGCAAGACTGACAGCTTGCTTTCACTGTCCAGCCAGGACCAGGCTCAGGGGAGACTCACAAGGAGACATTTCTTCAACATTGCATTGTTGCTAAACAGAACGGGACAGCTACAGAGAATGGAATACAAACCCCTTTAGGTTACTAATTAGGAGGCAGGGAAAGGAAAAATGGACCTCAAAAGGTATTGAGTGCTAGAACCAGCATAACAATAAAAGCCATGAGAGACACGGGAAAGCCACAGAAAACCAAGCCTAGAGGGTAACGTCTTTTATTTAAATCAAAGGCAGCATACTATTTCACATGCTGCAAATGACACAAGAAGAAGGCTCCATGTGAATATTTTTATTCTGAACCACCCAAAATTCCTTAGGGGATTTCTGATCCAATGAATGTCAGAGGTTCCAGTGGAAACATCTGGCATGCAGCAATCCTGATTCATTGTCTTTTTGTAAATGTCCAGTTAGAGAAACTCATCAAATCTTAGCGCTGCAGAGGATTTCATGGAGGGTGCCTATTCTTTTTATTTGTTATTGTTCTCACACAAAACAGAGAACATCCCACAGCTGTCTGCTCAGGGCCTTGCCCTCTGGCACAGGAGCACACTGTATCCATGGGAGTGGGGGGAATTATCCATTACTGGCTGCAGTTGCATCCAGCATCCCCAGAGACGGGCAGCCTTTGGGGCATCCCTCATGTAGGAATACGTATGCACCAACAAACTACAGACTCTGCTCTTCACCTTAACAGATTGAATTGACTCTTCAGGTGCCAAAGGTGTAGATTGAGCACACTGAAAATGCTTCTAGGAGTTTTATTTGTCATATACCCTCATACTAACACTGACAGCTTTTCTGGCCATCACTAGTCATGTCCTGGTATTGATGGCCTCCTTCCTCCCAGGCAGTTCTGAGCAGGCCATGCTCTCCTCCAAACTGACTTTCAAAGCAGCATCTGTATTAGGAAACCAAAGGGGGCTATACTGTAGACACACTTAGAATGATTTTGCCAACTAGCATCACTCCAAACAGGTAATACAGCCTGAGATATAACAGGGCTAGTCCTAATAGTCAATTTGCAGAAGGCCCCCGCCATATTTCGGATGGAAAAGCAGAAGTATGTGGCAGAGGGTTTAGTTGCATGGACACGAGGTCAGCCACCACAGGGCCAGGCAGCAGAGTCTCTCTCACTGTACCCGATACAGACCAGCGGATGTGTCTGTGGCAGGTGAGCACAATCCTGATGTTACCTTTATCAGGTAGTAGCTGCATCTATTTTCCCAGCCCTGTCCATGATACCCACAGAAAACAACATGTCATACTGCCCAGAGGGAGCTGTGGGACCCCATTCTAGACCCTTCACCAGCCCAACAACAAATGCAGATGCAGCTTGAGTGATAAGAGCCTCTTTCTGGCTGATGAATCTACCTTCTTATAGGTAGATTCATCTGCCAGAGAAGGTCCTAACACTGCAATCCTTCATGGCAGTTTAGCAGTGCCCAGGGCCAGCCTGCACTGTTTGGGTACACATTCACTGGTAAATGAAAACTTACCCTGGGCCATCTCTGGCCCTGAGGCCAGCTGTGATGGTACAACCCACAACTGTGCTATTAAACACTCATACTCTCCAGATCAGGGTGATGATACCCAGTCCTTGTCCTACAACCAACCTGAAACCATCCCTGGAAGTGTTCAAGGCCAGGTTCGATGGGGCTTTGAGCAACCTGGTTTAGTGGAAGGTGCTCCTGCCCATCATGGGGGCTTGGAACAAGATGGTCTTTAAGGACCTTCCAACCCAAATCATTCCAGAATTCTATGAAGTTCTGGATTGCCTAAGAGAGAGTTATTTGGGCCAAGGCAACAAACCATGCCATGGATCATGCTACAACTTCACAGAACAGATCTGTTTCCAGTACCTGTGCCCCTGGTACTACTCATTTATGAGTATACATGTAACCCTAGACACCCAACTTCTTTGGAGTCAGACCAAGTCCCATATTCACAAATATCAGCAGTGAAGTCCTCAACTCTCCAATTGCCAGACTGCTCCAGCTTAACCTGCACCAGCCAAAATGAGCAGAAGGGCAGAAGGGACTCTCTATGCTTCAATCACAGATGAAAATGAAAGCCCCTCATACAGAAAGTAGGGCACCAAGATTGTAAAAGTCTTTTTTACATGGACTTTTTGCAAAACTTAGTATCAAAAATATATCCAGGGGAAAAGTCTCCTGCTGGGACTGTGGCACATAAACCATCCAATAATTTAGCTGAAAGCAATATCTGGAGCCTATCCACTCCAACCTCCTGCCTACAGAACAGCCAGCTTTGATGTTACATCAGCTTGCTCAGGAATTCGCCCAGGCAAGTTTTGAAAATCTCCACAGAGAAATATTTCCCAAACTCCATGGACACTTGATCCTGGGATAAGCCCCTCTCCAGGTGAAGAATTTTTTCCTTGTATGTAATCAGGTTTCTATTGCTGCAACTCATGTTCATTGCTTTTGGTGTTCATTTGCTGCTTTCTTCTGTGCATTTCCAAGAAAAGTCTTCTATAGAACCAACTATTCCTTAGTGAAAACCAGAAACAAGATCCCACCCTGAGTTTTCTCTTCTGAAGACTGAGCAAGCGCATGTCCCTCAGCGTTCCCCTACATGCTGTGTGCTCCAGGCCCCTGACCACCTTGGTGGAGTTTCACTGGACTTGCTCCAGTTTTTCAACATCTTTCTTTACCTGGAGAACCCCAAACTGGACATTTCAGTATTCCAGTTAAGCTGTAACAACTGTCCTGCCAAATTTGGTACTACCTACAAACTCTGTCCCATTATCCAAGTCATTACTGAAGATTTCAAGCAATTTCTGACTGTTCTTAAGTGGCTGTGTGACTTTAATGTAGCATGGTTAGAGATTTCTTTTAGTACTCCATTTCCTTGGTTCTTGCTGCAAACAGTCACAATTTAGGCATGTCTTGCTGTTTTCTGTGGCCTCCAGACCCTAGTGAACACCAAAATCTGGTGAATGCAGGAGTGGTAGAAAGTCATCTGAGGTACCCATGTTACAAGATGCAGCTAAACTCTACTGACAACAACAGGCTTCCACATGGTAAATCCAAATACTCTTCTCATTTTCCCCATGGTAAGACCTGAGCCATTCTCTCAGAAACAGTCATAGTTTTCTAGCCCTGGGAAANAAAATAGTTTTTTACACCGCGGAAAAAAAAAAAAAAAAAAAAAAAAAAAAAAAAAAAAAAAAAAAAAAAAGAGGGTCTAGACACAACCTCTGACCAAGTATTCACTTCAAAAACTTCATTTTGCTCACAACAGGGAATTTTCCCTGACTTTCCCACCACACAATTTCTAAGCAGAAGTGCCTTGTGCATTCCCATAAAAGCCAGGGCAAGCAGTCTGCAGTGTTTTGAGGGAGGACTGCACCAAGACTGAAATTAGCTTTGTCTCCCATCTTGGATTTCTTGGTCTGTCAACATGTTCATCCTCCACAGAACACATTGAGCTGGAAAATGTAAGAGCAGCAATCCAAGCTTCCAAATGGGACCATCTTCCCTACACACTTCAAAGGGTTTGTGATAAGGAGTTCATTTAGCTGGATGCCAAAATGTCATATTCAAGCATCTTTACTCCCTCACTAACAAGCACTGGAGATGTCAATAGTACATCCGAGAGGTGGCTGAGTGATAGATGAGACCACAGCACCTTCATAAATCACAGTCACCACCATGTCATTCGGCGCTCTAGAAGGGACAACATGGTATTTTCTTTTACCCCTGTGTCTCAGGCTTATAAAAACACTGAACTTCACTCCTGTTGGATGTTATGAAGTGCATGTAGGTCATTTAACTTCCAGATATAAATAAGTCCTTGGGGAGCTCATTGAAGTGAGAGCTCCAAATATAATAGTACCTCTTAAGGAGGTGATTCCAGGTCAGAAGTCTTCACCTCCAGGAGCTCATCCTCAGAGCTCAGAGAGGCAAGAAAACACAGGAGTTTTATCCATGAATCATGCAGTTATCCTGCCAAAAAGGTGCAGGGAAGCCAAGCCCAGCAATGTGATGCAGCAGAGTTGGGCTGTGGTACCCTTCAGCTGGCCAAAGTCATTTTTCCAGGTCTCCAGAAGAGGGATATTAGACATGGCACTTCTTGTACCAGGTGTCACGCTCATTCAGGGCAACATTACTGTTGGACTCGATGAACTTAGAGGTCTTTTCCAACCTTAATGATTTTATATTCTGTGATTTCCTTTCTTCTGCTGCTTGGTTGCTTGCTAAATACAAATTCCAAATGTTTTATGAGATACCACCCTGGCACCAGTGACAAACAAATGATCCCATGTGTCAGAGATGTGGGAAGGACGCTCACAAATGCCAACACCATATTACTAAGTCTGAGGTAAGTACTGCTAAGCAGAGCCAGGCCCCTGCCGAGAACCTCTTAAAGCCCACAAAGCTCAAATCCCATGGTAAGGCAATAAAAACTGCTTTAAGACCTCATAGATGATAGAGAGCCCTCTTGGAGAGGTCGGACCAGAGTTACCCTTGGCTTTCATTAGCCTTGGATTGTTTCAGAACACTGCCAGAGAGTAAATACGAATCCTGGCTATGGTGAAACTTTCACATGTGAAAGTGTTTAAAGGTATCAGCTGTGCTTTTCGAATATGGTATTTTCAGCTAAAGCTGGGGCTGTGGAGGGAGTGGGATCAGCTCACTTCATTCTCTTTACCTCTGGTCCCACTTCCTAGAAATTGTACATCCCTCCAGTCTTGCACCTGGTATAAGGTGAATTCCCTTTCCCAGAATCACTTCACAAGTGCAGACCACTGGTCAGTTGGATTTCACAACCCTAAGCCTAAGCCCTCAGCGGGTAATTCACCTTACCTGTTGCATTGAGTATGTTATGACTCCTTCATCCACTCTATCAGCCCAGCCTCTGTCAGGGTAAAAACCCCTATCAGGACAACAGAGCCATGGTGGAGGATTTTACCAGCTGCAGCTTGCAGACAGCATTGGTTTTAAACTGGAATTGGGCTCACTGATGTAATGTTCCTATCATCAAGCTCACCACAATGAATGGATTTTAGTCAGTCTAAGGCTGCTTCCCAGCATGACTATTTCTTTATTACCTCTTCCTGGTGAAAAAAAAAAAGAAAAAAAAAAAAAAGATAGAAACTGAAGCCAATGCCCAATGCCTATTAATCATATCCATAATTTTGGTTACTCAGTGTTACTTGTTTTTCTCCAGTAAGGATGACACATTCAAATCTGAAATCTGAGCCATACATAGCTGCTTTTGATTGCAAAAACCCTCTGGCTTTGAAAGAATGTTTCCAAACTCTTTAATTTTTGCATTTTGGTAACTCTTAGATGCTCTGGTGGAGATTGGAGCCTCTTCCAAGGCAGCGGCCATCACAGATGGTTCCACAAACAGATTCAAACCCTGAGTTTTGAGAAGGGTGACTAATCCCACAGTGAAGTTGGGTGTATTGCAGATGTTTGAGAACATCTGTTCATCTGCTCGCGATCAGACTCACCTGGCACAGCCACACTGAGCCTGCAGAGCTGGGTTCCTACACAGATGAGACAGGCTGAGCAGAGCAAGCAGGACCACGCACAGCCGGACAGGTGAGTGTGTTAGCATGCCATAAAGCTGCCAGGTAGGAGCTTTCCACAGGCTGTCCATGGATCTGGAGAGGCAGTAGGACATGGACCTCAACCCAATATTAACATGTATGCACTTCAAAAAGAAAGAAAAATGGAGCCTGAGAAAAATCTCCACCCCCTCATAAGAGGATGAGTCAGACTCTCTGAGTCTGTGAATTTTCAAGAACAACGAGGCACTCATTCTACTTTTCTCAGCCAACAAAGTATAAGAGCTTGAAGTGTCAAAAGGACCAAATGACTGGCCACAAATAAAGGCTTCAGAAAGAGAATCACTGCCTAAAATACTATCTCCAGCAGTGCATATGAGCTATTAGGAACTGGAACAGGACTGGTGGTACCTGATCAAGAGACAAATTCTGTGGGACGCTTTGGCTCAGGGTAAAGGCACTAGGAGCAGACTCACATCTCAAATTTAAACCATCAGCAGAACCCTAGCTTTCCTTGCTGTCTTTTTAGGAGCAGGTGAAAGGATCAACTTAAGATGTTTTCCCTTGAGGGAAGTCATTTATAAACAATTGACAGCTGGAGGAGGACACTCCTCCCAAGCAGAGGACAGGATTTTTCTCCAAAACACACAGTCTGATTTCCTGCTCAAGAACAAAAGAGGAAAAGTTACTTGCTGGGAGCTATGAATCTGAGAGGACAGAATGAAAGATGGAAGGAGTCAATTAACTAAGAAGAGAGAAATTTAGTTCCTGCAAAGAAAGCTGACAGATGTCTGAATCAGTGCTGGGGTTATCTACTTGTCTGCCAAGAGAGAAAGCAATGTCAATGGAATGGCAAAAAGGACACAAGCAGGAAGCAACTCCAACCTTTCAGGTGAGGCAACTGCCTAAATTCCTTCATGTTTTACTTCTGAGTGACTGCCTCAATCTGCAAAAGAACGTTGATCATAAGCAGGATGGAAGGAAGCTCTCTCAGTTTGGGGCAGTTTCCCATGTGTTTTAAAGATGTTCCACTATCTGTGGTTGATACAAACGTTGGCTTCTTCATAACGGGACAGCTGCTAGAGGTGCCTAAGCCTCTGCTTCAGCCGAAATTAGCCATCCAGCAGCCTGTGAAGGATGTCTTCACAGAATATCAATGAGTCAGCCTGCACTCTGTGCAGTATATCAAACCCCAGGCATTTCAGACTTAGCCCATGCCCATTAAGTTTGATGTTCTCTTTAAAAGCCACTGCAGAAGACTGTTAAAGAAGGATTTTGTCCACTTTCTCTCTCAGTTAGCAGCCTGGGGAGGTAATTTCTTTATCAGTGTAAAGCTGTCACACAGTTTCAGCTGGGGGCATCAGAAATCCACTGGATTTCTCTTCCCTGCCATGGCAGACAAGCCCCTGTAGAGGACACAAGAACTGAGTTGTGTAGCACTCAAAGCAACAGAGTTGGGTCTAGATCCACAAGAAAAGAGGGAGAAAACTAAACTAAAAATACTTAAATATACTTGAGACTAAACAATGTGAAGATCAACCAATGGAAAGCAAAGACTGTCCTTAAGCAAAAAAAGGTGCAGAAGTAGATATGTAAATAGGAAATCTCAGGAGCAGAAACCCAAAACAATTAAAAGGTGAAGTTCCCCACTGCTATGTGTAAAATTATAAATGGTCAACATCGTTATTAAAAAGAGCAGCAGAGAATTTCACGTTGATGCAGCTGTATATCGAATGTATGTCTTGCACAATGTCACTGAAAACAACTGGCTAGAAAGGAAATCTATATCTAAACATTAGAAGGATGTGCAGAGCAGGCCAGCTTTACATTAAAAAAGTGTGTTTTACAGAAAGAGAGAGAAAAATTAGTCACCACACAGTTCATAAAACTTTGGAAACTGCAGCAGTAGGCCAGAAAAGAGAAAATTGTCTTAAAAGAAACCAGTCATTTAGAGACTGCAACTGAAGGATCGATTACAGGTTTAATTACAAATCCTATAGTTACATTTAGAAACACTTGGTTTATTAATGTGAACTTAAATCATCTTATCACCCTTTTATCTGGAACCAGAATTGATATAAAATATATGAGCCTCCAGTTTTGCAGGGATTGACTCAGAGTGTGCAAAGTTGAGCAAATTAATAACATTTCTTGGGTTTGGGGGCTAAAGTGAGAATCGGACAACAGCTCCAAACATGGCTCCAAGAAGTGTCAGAGAACAAAGAAGTTTTGGTCTGGCAATGACAGTGAAATGTTATTATTTAATTTGCAGCAGAGTTGATCGGGGGCTGTAAGGCATTCAAGATAAGAAGCAAAGAAGGTAACATCTTTAGCATCACTCAGTAGAAGATAGGGATGGTGCTTTCAGTGCATCTACTGCTCTGTGATGTCCTGGAGTCCATTTCTCCTTCCTTCATCACAGCCCAAAAAAAGTCTTTTCCTGAACGTGGGGGTAGTCAACAAGTGCCCTAGGCTGAAGCAAGGTCTGACCTTCAGAAGCTGCAGGACTGGCCCATTTTCCAGAGAGATTGCCCAGCTGACACAGCCTGCAAGTTACTTCTTGCCCTTGGTTCCTAAAATAAAGCATGGTGTGCCTACAAACTCACAGGCTTCCCATTACCTTTGTTTCTCAGGCTCAGAATTTGCCAGCGTGGCAATTTTGCAATATTCTTGAGTGACATCTGAATTAGTTTAAGAGGAACTTTATCAATTTTGAACAAGTTACACTGGTTTTCATTCAAAGCAACTCCATGGAAACAAATTGAGATGCTACAGATTTAAATCTCTTAAATTCTGCCCTTTTATTGTTAGGATTGTATTTTGGGGTTGCTTTTAACTAATAGTTGGGCAACAGGCATCTTTTATGAGATCAGCCACTAAAGAAGTTGATATTACTGATACAAATACTCACTTTACTTCTTCAAATATCACACCAATAGCATCACAGAGCCTGCTAGTGCTATTTAAATTACTAGTTTCAGAATTTTTAATTACTGTCACTGCAGGGAGTTACTACTCCACTGTAAACAGCATTTCAAAACCAACTTGAACCTTGGTTTAGAGAAAGATCTTGTCCAGACTCACATTTGAATGGACTTTTTCTTTTTTTTTTAAAATAGCTATTGTATGCATATAGAAACAACTTCATATAAATCATTTTTATGGCTCTATGGAATCCAACAATAGTTGGAGTTTTCTAGAAACAGCTGTAAAGTGATTTTAATTACCTCCTGGTGTTTTGAGACAAAAAGTGAAACACATAAAGTATCAAAAATTGAAGAACAACTTTCTGAAAGCAGGCTTTGTCCCACTTTAACTCAGCATTCTAAATAGGAACTGCATTTCAATTTAAATTTAATAAGGTATGCTATGTGAATTAAACAGCAACTGATATTTATTTAGCCTTCAGATTTGGATACTTGTGGGTTTTATTGCATATAAACACATTGGCCTCTAAAAACATGTTCTTAATCATGAGTTATACACACAATAAAGTAGTTTCTGCCCTGAATGTAAACAAAGCATACACAGAGTCACACCTACAGGAGGGGTGCTTTGGAAGCCTGGTGTGCTCTGTGAAGAGGAACAACAGGGTCTGACCCCCCTAAACTGCTGCTCATCCCACAGACCCAGCCCTGCAGCTGCTTTAAAGGCCAGACAGGGAAACCAGGATGAAGCACAAGTCTTTCAGGCTCTTGGATCCGTTGAAGGTCGGCCATGCTCTGCGGCATTGTCTGACCAGCACAGATTTCCGTGGCTATCCCGTCCCTTCCTGCCGTCCCAGCCACTCTCTGCTTCCCCCATCAGTGCCAGGGGTTACTACTCCTCGTTGGTCCCCAGCTCCACACTTTAAAGGCCTTTTATTTTTAAACATTTACTTAAGACCAAGATTAGAGCACAGCCACAACCTTGTCCTGATGGAAACAGGACGGGAAATGGTCATGGATGGTGAAGCAGAAGGGAGCAAGAAATGCACAGCTGGAGGGGCAGCAGTTTCTTTAAAGCCAGCTCTTGTCCTGGCAGGAACATGTACCCTGGAATAAAATGGATTTTTCACTGCATGTATTTCATATTCATTCATATGCTAGGTCTGATCACAGATAAACAAACTAGAAGGGTCCATTATTTGTATGATATAATAAATATTTATATGAAGATTCTGCTTCAAGTCTTATATACATCTGCATTAAGAGGGGGAAATCAAAACAAACTGGGTTGGATCACCTTCTGTCACTGCATTAGAATGAAAAATGCCAGGGAATGAGCACCTAAAGCATTGGCTCATTTGCTGAACTCCTTCCTCTGTTCTTCCATTATCAGATCCCATGAGTTAGAGAGTGCCACTGACCATCTGAGTTTCCTCAGGGCTTTGTAAACACATTCATTTTTCCCTTTCACAGAGGCACAGGAGAGAGCTTATATGTTAAGTGACAAGGACATTTCACTCTCAGCACAGTACTCTGCTTAACCCACACCCCAAGACCCAGAGCAAGGCTGTGGAGCCAGGGTTCCCACGATCTTGCACCGACTCCAAAACCAAGCCCAGATTCCTCTTACCCAGGATGAGCAATTAAATTACTTTGGGCTTTTTGTATATGTGATGGAGAGAGACAAGGTCCTTGAGAAGGAGTCTTGGATCCTATGTTAGAGGTCAGCTGAACACGGCCATCTCACTCTCTGTGGTTCAGAGGCGGATTTACTGTTAAAATGAATAATGTGAGCAAGTCAGGTGTACTGAATATGACCAAAGATACTGCTCCACTAAGCAATAAAAAGGGTAATCATTTTACCTCCCAGTTCTTCCTCCTCAGTCTCCTAATTAGATCACTACCTTGCACTTAGATACATGTAGGAAAAGGCCATTTTCTAAATTGCTTCTCTTGGAATAAACAAGCCACTTGGAGATGGAGGCAGAGGCAGCTGTAAACAGCAGGGAAAGGGGGCAAAGGGCTCACTTGGCTGAGGGATATTAATGGCTTATTGCTTGTAAATAACCCTTTCCCCAGAGACCTCCCTATGCTCTGTGTATGCTCTCTGCACATGCTGGCAGCAAAGTGAAGGCTTTATTAAGAGAGTTACAAATAAGGTCAAATTCTTTTAGGAGCTTTTCAGAGTTCCCAAGGCATTCAAGGAGGGGTCCAGCTGTTTGCTGGGGTTTCCCATTATGGTCAGAGACACAATTTTCAGCATGTTTCCAGTTAAAAGAGGATCCTGGCAGATTTTCTCTTTAACATGACAGGGATTGGATGGAGCTCTTCACCATAACTTTCTCTTCACAGATGCTAAGTACATTTCTATAGATAAAGAGAAAGCATGTGTCTGGCATGGCATGGCATGGCATGTGAAGTGTGTCTTGGGGATCTTTCATCACCCAAAAGTAGCACAGCAATTGCTGGGTTAAAAGGACTGCAACAGCAGGATACCTCAGAACCCACCTAAGCACCTAATGGAGAATCCAGGAAATCCACTGTTAGTGGACTTTATCTCCTCAACACATCTACAGGAGTACAAGGTCTTGTTTTTCAAGGCAGAAACAACACAAATTGAATTGGTTTACCATACGTATGCAATGCTCTATTAGGCTGCCTCTCCTCCCTGTCTCAGACCTCCGTTCTTTAAAAGCCTCACCTGTAGAAGCTGTAGATTTCCAAATTCAATCCAACTATGCGTTTTGTCCACAGAAAGAAGAAATGAATCAAATTTTATGAACTGTTTCTCATTAGGAGAGGAAGAAAAGATAATCTTCACCACTTTTGGGGCAAGTATGACTTCTTCACTCATCAAGTAGCTCAGGCGGTGTGGATATAAATAATCACTGCGAACTTGTGCAGGGCCTACTTCCCAGCAAGAGGCCCGTTGCCAAGGCCCAGACTTGACACAAATCATCAGTCCCATGAAATTCAAACAGAATAAATCTCCCATGTATGGAACATAGCTGGGTTCTGCCTTACAGTAACTGGATGTTGCTACACAGTCTTACTCATACGGTCATGTTTGTAAGATCATCTCGTTGTGAATGTCTGGGATCAAAGGCTGCCACGAAGCAGCCCTTCCCACATTGCAGGACTGTGGAAATGTGCAGGGAAATGTTCTCCAGCCAGCAAAAGCTTTGATTTATAAATTGTGATGTTTCCACCTGCTCCTGAAGGAACAGAGTTGCCTGCTGGTCTCGGCAGGCCCGTGAGAGGAGCAGAGTTTCTGAGGCAGGCTGGGGAACCCTGAGTGCTGCTCCTATGATCACTTGTGGCAGCTGGGAGCACAACCCACTCCTGTCACTGCTGTAACTGGAGGCAGGAATGGGAATGTTGCAGGGTGCCATGGGGAAGCACAGTGTGAATATTCTTTTTGCTGATTTGGATTGGAGAAGGATCCTACACTTGTGGTACAAAGGATCTTTCTCCTATGGGATCAAGAGAAGTGCAAACTACAGCCACAACTCCCCTGCCTGTTCCTGCATCACTGGAGCTCTGCCCCACAGGGTCAGCTCACACGGGTGGATGAAGGGAAGGCTGCGATAAGCAGAGACTGCCTCATGCCAAGGGGATCAGCAAGCTGTAGCTGAAGAAACCTGAACAACTACTCCCAAACACGACTGGGATTTAAGGGCTGGAGCATGGTGAATCGAGGATGACCATCTGCTCCCCCCTAGTTTTCTTTTAGTTGAGCTCACCCCTACCCCCACAATTCACTCGGGATTTCAGCATGCAAGGAAACAGCAGCATCAACAGCTACAGTCCATCTTTCACCCTACACACACAGTGCCCAAATGCCTGGGAAAGCCTGGGGAAGTCACTGCTCCATGGTGAGTTCCTCACATCTTGTCCTCAGCCCTGCAGGGCACACAGCCAGCAGATGTTCCAGACACCCTTCCCACCCTCCCTTTGCTGTTATGCAGGCAGGACATACCTACTCCCACAGCACCCCAGGCACTCCAGACTGACTTAAGATACTTGAGACCCCAGCAATTCCAAACATGTGGATATTTGCTCCTGTCCAACAACTCAGTCATTTTTAGTATCAGTTCACAGCTTAAAACCTTGAGCTGAATTTTAGCATAAAGTTTCCTCAGCATTTCCACCCTTGACTTGGCATTACACGGTCTTGTACTGGGCCTGCTCATCTAAGTAGTTTCATTTAGGAGCTGACACTTGAGGAAGGCCCTGCCTCAGCCCAGCAGCAGACTGTGCGCTGCACTCTAGGATCTGACACCTCATTTCCTTGGGCAAACATCCCAATTTGTAGAGCTCACAGGACACTTTGAGAACAGCAGGGCATACAGGCACTAGAGATCCTATGGCACGTGTAGCCCTGCTGTCAGTCCCCACTGCTTGTTCTCCCTGCTTGTGTCTCCCGTCCCGTTTTCTGGTGCCACATACCCTATTCTCAGCCAGAATAAGTTTCATGACTTTGCAACTGGGAAAAGAAGAGTAAAACTTTACCCTTCACGGCTTCACAAAGAGTTTCGCTTCATGCTGACATTGAAGAGTGGGTGCCTATGCTGGTGCCTCATCACTGGCAATGCCTGCTCCTGCTCTCTCAGCAAGGACAAAGGAGGGGGGTGCTCAGGTCTGCCCCAGAAACCCATCCTGTTTCACTGACTTGGCAAGTTCTCACCCAGCAGCCCAACCACCACAGCAAGCAGGGCACACACTCAGCCCATCCCAAACACCACTCCAAAGAGGTCCAGGCTAACCTACCACATGTCTGTTTTGGCTTCTGCTCCCTGGCATCTGGGGGACTACAGGAGCACATCCAGGAGCACTGGTCACCTCAGGATGCAGGAGATAACTTTTTACAGAATTTTGACTCTGCTGTCACGCATCTCACCCATGGGACTCAGCAGAAGACCCTGCACTACTCAGCTGTGCTGCAAATCTCAGATTTTCACAGCTACAGAAGTGACATCCTCACCACACTGTACAAATAACCTGACTGGCCTCATTCCACCCGTGGGTTTCTACAGACACCCATCATCTGCATATCATATTTCCAAGCACTCACTTGACATGCTTTCATTTGAATAGCATTTAACTCCTTAAGGGCATTGAGTCAGCAGCTGCGAGGCCAAAGATCCCCAGGTACAGCTGAACAGACCCCAGCATAGGCAATAGCAGCAGATCAAGCTTCCCTGTACAGTCTCCTCTGAAACCTTTCCCTCTCTGGAGGCAATTCCTTTGGGAAACCAGGTAATTCCCCCTCAGCTCTGCAGAGGAGAATTATGAAGAATGCGGAGCACAGGATTTTGTACTGTGACTGTTGTTTTCTCTGTCACAGCCTAAAATATTCGAAGTCATTTCACATTGGCTCCAGAACAGACCGTTCCAGTGAATGGTTTTCAATTATTTATCTTTAACTCATGACTGTAAGAGACTCTGATAGTCTGAGAGTAGAGAAGGTACCTGAGGGTACTGTAAGCCAACTGTAACATGATGAAACTTAACAACTTGCTTTTTGAATTTGCTCCCTTGCTGTAACTTCAGTAAAAGTTTAAATGCAATGTCAAGGCTTCAGTGGCTGCAGATGGTACATGACATTCCCAGATAACATCTTCCTCCATATTACAGGCAAAGATTCTCTGTATGAACCACCATGAAGACAGAAAATTGAAAAAGAAACTCAAGCACCTTCAATCATATAATCAGATGAATCTATGAAAAGCCTGTGGCTTGGTAACTCAGCTAGGACATACAGCTGCACCTCAGCTTTGTGCTCATGCTGAAGCTCACCACAGTTGAAAAGCTACCACACATCAGGAGCACCTCCATGGCAGGTTATATGTCCCAGTCCTGCTTTTCTAACCAGGATCTGTGCCTGCTCTGCTGTGATGACAGCACATGAAATCACCCTGCCCACATCAGCGTGTCATCAAGACATTCCCCTGCTTACCAATCATGGGCGTGCCCAGGTTTTGGTAAGGGCACTCCAGGCTGCCTCCTTGTGTCCTCCCAAAGACAGCAGAGTAAATGGCAATCACCATGCTCTTCTTACAGCTGAGCCTCAGCTTGTCATCTTCACAGGCTACTTTACTCTTGTATTCATCTGGAAGGAAACAAACACACAATGACTCAGCTGATCCAGAGGTGGGCTCCAGCAGGGCAGGACCCTCTCACCTCCCCATGCAGTGAGCTCGGCAGAGGCAGAAGTGGTTCTGGGCCCAGGGTTGCACATCAGCTCCCAGCACAGCCCCAGCCTTAGCACAACCCCAGCCTTAGCACTGCATTTGTACAGGAGCACTGATCTCTCCCATTACACATTCCCACTCTGGCATTATCAGCACATTTAACAAACATATTTTAACCCAGCATGTGTCAGTTCTGTTAAATAGCCAGTAAATTCATGTTGCAGACAGATAAGTGAGAACGCATGGCATTTGAGTGTTTTCTATGTGGTAATATGGCAAGGGAAGGTAAAAGCCCATCCTTAGGAACCTATCTCATCCATGGAGCAGCCCTTTATGTGCCAAGCATTTATTCTATATCTCAGCAGCTCAAATGCAAACATAATCATGCTCCAAGGCTTTTTTTTCACAGCAGTTCTCCCATGGCAGATCCAATAGAAGCTATACTATATTTGTTAATTAGGGAAGCTGCTCCTGCCTGTTGCAAACACAAATATGCAAAAGTTTGTCCCCAAATCCTCCTTGAAATGGGCACTCTTACTCTTGTAAAGCTGGTACACACAGAACAATCACTCAGTTTACATCTCTCAAGGAGACTGGACAGTCACTTCATAGGAAATCACGTGTCATTCCCTTCTCTTTACCATTATTATTTGGATTATGGGAACCTCTAGAGGTCCCAACCTAGAATAGGCCCTCCCCATGTGTGCCTCCCAATACACCACAGAAAACAAACACTATTTTGAAGAGCTGAGTCTTTACAGCAAGACATTTACACACGTGAAAGAGACTAAGAGAATGGAAGTAGCATAAAGAGATTAAAAAAACTGAAGTGACATGTCTGTGGACACCCCAGCAACTCAGGGCACAGCCAGGAATATAACCTTAGCCTGCGCAGCCTCTGTAGAGTGACCTTCCACCTGCTTATGTTATTGACCATTTGAAATGTAGCCACAGCAGCAACCAGATTGCTAAATGGGAAGGGTTTGTGACCCATGGTAAAATCCCAAGCATGATCAGTCATTTCCCCTTGAATGCCTCTACTTGTACCAGGTCAAAGTTGTGCCATAGAGCCCCTGGCCCTGTGTCACTTACTGGCATAGACATGATTTTTGTCCTCCCCTTACACGGTTCTCTGTGTCTAATATCACACACACATAAATATAAATATAAATATAAATAAATATGAGAACTTATGCAAAGTCCACATGCATAAAACTCCTCAGCAACTGAGAACACTAGCTAATAATTAATTTATAAGTTAATACTCAAATCTTTAGGCCATGGCATTTAGCACTTAATGTGACATTTTTTACCGTATTTTAATTCTAGGTTCAAGAATCATTTTTCCTTATTGGAGATGGAGAGTAATTTTTCCAAGCTGAATCATAGACGAATTTAGGTTGGAAGACTTCTCAGGAGGTCATCTGGTTTAATCCATGCTCAAAGAAGGACTAATTTCTACCTTAGATTACACTTTTTCCAAAGAAACTGCATGGAGAAAACATGTATTATACCAAAACAGGGGCATGCTGATTTAAAAGAAACATCTAAGAACAAAATTACTCCTCATGCTCTACTTGGAAATTCCTACTTGAAGCCAAAACATAGACCCCTCGAAATAGCCAATAACCTGGTGATGGGAACATCAACTGGAATGTGAAAACCCTGGTCCAAACCTTCACAGTCCAGCAGGGAAGCTTAACCTTAGATCCTATTCCAGTACATGATTTTCCTTCACACTCTGCATCCTTTTTACAGAAATCTCGGACCGCTTCTAATTTTTCTCCCACTGCAGAGAAACTTTCAAACCTCTAAAATATTTAGTGGATGTGAAAACACTTTCTGATCCATCCCTCTAGATGAAGACGCAATTAAGACCTCACTCATTTATGGGAGTCTGTGAAAAGAGCGGACATCCCTCAGCAGTACCTACAGGGATACACCCATGACCAGGTGAGTGAATAAAATAGTGGAAGGAATCAGAAACTCTCTGCAATTTCAGGGTCAGTGAAGAGAGAGAAACCTCATATACCTGTGAAGACTCAATGGTGGACTTGATAGGGTCAGGTTAATTGTTGGACTTGATGATTTTAGAGGGCTTTTCTAAACCAAATAGTTCTTCTCGTATTCTATGACCATTTTATCTATGGAAGTATTTCATCCACAATCACCATGAAAGCATCTGAAAGATACACTGAACATACCAGGGGGTTTCATCTTCACCTATAATTGTCTCCCATAGGAATTTTGTTTCTTCTGTGAGGGAAATTAAATCAAAGCATTAACCTGCCTATGCAGTAGAAAACCTAACAGAATATAATAAAACTTTATTGAATTAACAGAATTTCTTTTTTCCTTAGGGAAAAACATGGATTCAGGCTAAAAGCACAAAGACACAAACTCTGCAATAGGATAAGCTATATATAGTTTATGTTAAACCACTGTCACAGAAAAGAATACTTGTGACTGGCCAAAGTGGTTGAAAAATGAAATAGGTGATTAAGTTTAGAAAAAGAATGATTTTGAAGTCTTTAATGAGAAGGTCCTTTGTGAAGGTCTTCTTTCTTGCAAGGCACTAACTCAATTTCCTCTTTCAATTTGGCTATTATTAGCTACATCTCCCAATTAACAAGTATAACTGATTTCTCAACCACACATCCTATAGTCTTATTTAAGGTCCTTAGAATATTTACTGAATTCTGCTGACCATTCAAAGTCAGGGCTTGTCATTTGGAAACTTGCCTGGGATTTAAACACAGAGAATACTGCATTGAACTCAGTAAACACTGGGATGGACAGACGCCCACACCTTTGTGAAGATCAGTCCAGCAGTCATGAAACAATCAACAACTTGCTGCAGTTCCCAAAGGGGCTACAAGAGAGCTGGAAAGGGACTTTTCCCAAGTATATGTAGTGGACAAGGGGGAATGGCCTTAAGGTGGAACAGGGCAGGTTTACATTCGATATTAGGAAGAAATTCTTTACTGTGAGGGTAGTGAGGGACTGGAACAGAGAATCTGTAGCTGCCCTGCCCCTGGAAGGGCCACATTGAACGGGGTCCTGAGCAACCTGGGATAGTGGAAGGTGTCCCTGCCCACAGTGGGTTGGAACAAGATGGTCTTTAAAGTCCTTTCCAACCCAAACTGTTCTATGATTCCGTGAACCTATGAACAACAAAACACTGCCTCTTGCACTCACAGCTCTTACCCTCATAGCCGCTCTAGGAAGTCATGTTCAGGGCTTATGGGGACAGCTGCCTGATGGAAGGCTCAGAAAATCAGGCTGGGGAGGTGAACTCGAGTGCACAGTCCTTGGGAACAAGGCGAGTTTGTGGGTGATGTGTTCCTGGCATGCTGTGGTGTGGAGGAAGAGGGTTGTGCCACCTGAAACTGGTGTCACCTCACAGTCACTGAATTCTGCCCCAGGAAACACCTCCTGGAGCTGCCAGTTCCCAAGGCTCTGGCTGAGTCCAAACTGGTTAGGGTGCAGTCACCTGGGCTGGCACAGAGAGAAGACACCGCTTTCTTAAAAGAAAGGAAGGAAAAAAGGAAGGAGAAAAGAAAGCATGAAATGTACAGTAGTACTTCAGACTCCCAAAAGGTTCCCTTAAGCTTGATCACTGGAAAACAGGGAGTCTCTGTGCTTCTGGGCAACCTGATAGAAATCTGCATAAATAAACAAATAGAAAGTGATTCCATGGAGGACACAAGTCCTTGCAACTATTTTCTGCTTCATAGCATTGTCACCTCCACTTTAGCCAGGATGAACCCAAGCCAGACAGTGATGGCTCTCAGGCACTGGATGACTGTAAGGACTGTGATTGATATTAAAAAAATACAGAGCTAAGCATCATCCATATATTTACTGGTACTTCACCCCATAATAGCCTTACATAAATACCGAAAAGAACCGAGGCAGCATAAGTGACATAAAGAGAGCTGGAACTGGGAACAAATATGCATTTTTCTCTCTCACTCTCCCAGGCAGAACTGGCCTCCTACAGATCACTCACAATCTGGTCCTAAGCCTGCTCTAACTGTTACAGTCTGGATATAATTCAGGCCAAATGCAAACATTTGTATTAGTGGGTTTCATGTTTCACCCTGAAAAATTAAACACGCTTAAATGGCCTCGGAAAGGTGGCAGTGATATTCAGCAAATGGCTTACTCCACTCTAATCCCCCATGCAGTCATTTGTAGGGCAACAGAGATTTACCATGATTAAGATATTTGCTAAGGATAATATCCCTTTTATTACTGCCTGGTTTCAGAGACACTGGCTTAAATATAACTCAGTAGTGAGAACCCAAGGAGGGAACAGCTGCAGGCTTTTCTAGACACGTTTTTAAAGGTCATTATGTGACACAATTGTAACTTAGCTAGGACAATTACAGGAAAACAATTATAAATGTTTCTAATAGAAAAATGGTCTTGCTCAAACAGTAAAGTCAATAAGAAGACCTTCTGTAATTACTGGATGTGTACAAAAATATTAACCTGTGTGACCAATAGTAAATACATTTATCCAGTATCTTAAGAGCATTTTCACTTACAGCTCACAAAAATTTTCTGAATGATCATGATTTGGAAGCTCAAAACTAAATGTCAATTGCCTCAATCTCTGCAAGACCTTAGAGATATAAGATCCTAAAGAGATTTTGCTTCTAACAAAATGATGAAATGAATTAATGCCAGAGGTCCACCTTGCCTAAAATGATATTCTTGAACAGAACTTGTGGAAAAAATTATGAAATTTTGCTAATCAAAGTATTCATACTTCACATAATCAATGCATAATAGCTGACCCTATTTCCAAGATCAAAGAGCTGGAAATACATGTAAAGAGAAATCTGTTTTCTTCACAAAATCCTAAAGGACTTAAATCTTAGAACTGAGGATGTGAGCAGCAGAAGTATATTTGTAGGAAACAGAGGTGGTTTTGCCCAATTTCTTATCAGGTCTGGATTGTTTCCCATAGAAGTCTTTCTTATCTAGGTTGTAACTGTTAAATTAACGCAACTGCACCCAAGATGTCACTTCAGAACCAAACTGCACTCCATCTTAGCAAGTAATTTTTCTTTAACCCAATTTTTGCCTTGCTCACCTTCATCCCAGCTTTGTTAGATGTTCCTCTTCATGCCACCCAAAACAAAGAACATTTCTTGCCTTGAAACTCATAACTCTTTATTATATCCACCTCTTCCACCATCACCCAATTCCCTTCAGCTGATAAATGACCATGTTTAACTACTGGGTGGTGGTTTGTGCTGGTCTGTGAAAGGGGCATGGGGAGAACTCTCTTCCCCGCTCAGCCACTCTCTCCACAAGAGCTGTGTTAAAGGTGAGTCCATCTCCAACTCTCTGTGTCACTCCTCCCACCAACAGCCCTACTGCTCCTGACAGGCACGGATTGACTGTAAAGTGGAACAGCTGAGGTGCACAAGTGGAATACACAACCAGTCATCAGCTCAAATTCAACAAACCTTTCTGGTCACTAGAAGCCATGCCCAAATAATGAAGATGGTGATAACACATGTGTTGAGATTTTGGTGATTTCAGCAAGTCTAGGCAGAACACTTACATTGCAAAAGCCACCACCCAGGAATTTTTTGTGTCAGCCTAGAGAGAAGCCAAAGTAAGGGTTAACCATGGAAATTTGGACTTTCTACTTTGGATATAATCACTCCAGACCATAATTCACTGAGTCACTGAGGACAGAAAGCACCTCTGGAGAATATCTGGGTCAAACCCCATGTTCAGACCAGAGTCAGCTAGAGCAGCAGGTGGCTTAGTGTCATAACCATTCAAGTTTTGAACACCTGCAAGGACTGACACTTCACAACTTCCCTGGGCAAGTTGTTCCAGTGATCCTGTTGGTCATGTGAGAGATGAGTATAGTGAGTGCCAGTTTCCATCCCTTCTGTGGGAACTAGGAAAATGAGTTTCCAAGACGGGAAATGTATTGAACACTAGGACAGACACCTCTAAGCAGCGTCCTTGAATAAGAGTGCTGTGCACAGCACTGCCCATGAACAACTCACCTTGGAGACACCCATCCAGTACCCTTTCTAGTAACCTGTGACCCCTGTTTTGTTGCAGCTTTTTTCTCCATAATCAGCTACTTCCCAAGAACTCCTGTAAAATATAGAGAATATTTTGGGGGGTAAATAGAACTAAGTCCATCCTCCCAAAATTAAAATAAGGGGCTTCATCTCAAAGCAGTGAGAGTAAAGGTGCCTTGGACAGCATTCACTGACTATTACACTCTGTGGAGAAGAAGACAATTGTATTAAAAGAATATTTTCCAGTCGATACACCACTTCAAACCTTTTCCTCACACTTCTATTCCTATGTTATATATTTACTTATTTTTCATTTCAAGAAAGTATTTATTATTTCAGTATTTTATCCTCTTTTGCACTTTGAAAGATATGAGCAGGGTCTGGCCTCCAAGACCCTGAATACAATTCACAGATTCATAGAATCCTGGAACGGTTTGGGTTAGAAGGGACCTTAAAAATCATCCAGTTCGAAACCCCTGCCATGGGCAGGGACACCTTCCACTATCCCAGGTTGCTCCAAGCCCCATCCAACCTGGCCTTGGACACTTCCAGGGATGGGGCAGCCACAGCTTCTCTGGACAGCCTGTGCCAGTGTCTCCTCAGAGTAAAGGATTTCTTCCTAATGTCTAATCTGCATCTACTCTCTTTTAAAGAGTAGATTTAGATTAAATATTTAGTTTAAAGCTATTCCCCCTCGTCCTATCAGAGAACAAGTCAGCATAGATCAGAAGTTTCTCCCAGTGACAAATGCCCACTATTTAGGCCAGTTCACATTGCTATGGCTCGTTGCTTTTTTATTTTCTTCCAATTTCACTTATGACATGCCCTTCATATCCCAGGTTCCAGAGCTTCCTCCTAGTCCATGTGATACTGCTACTAATGAGAAATTCCCATTCATATCAGGATTTGAATAAATCCATATCAATCCAGTCAGCATTCTTTTAGGCAGGGTTGGGTGGAAGAAACCTTTCCAGGACAGAAAGTGTCTCCAGAGTCCTCGAGTACAGCCATTGTCATCACTCCCCCACAAGCATTTTACTGTGGGCCACCTGGTGACTCCCTCATTTCAAAGGAATCTAAAAAGGATTTTACCTTTAATTTGGAGCAAAAAAATGTTAGAGTGTCACAAATTCATACATTTGCATGGAAATACCTTTTAACGTTATTTCAGTTCAATTTTCCCTTGAGAAAATTTTTGTGAAGATGGTCTAATTTAATTTTTAAGAACTGAAGTTTGCCACCCTCGGCAGCCTGGCGTGCACCACTTACTTCTACAGGAGATAATCTGAAACTCTGAAAGATACAGTTCGGATGACAGTCCAGAATTATATTAAATAGGCAGCCTGCCAACTTCAAAAGTACCCTGAAAACTCAAGAGTGCCAACTTTTGGAAGTCTGAAACACTTACGACAAGTAAGAAGATTGTTCTTTGCAAACGACCTTGTCAGATTCCTTTAAAATTACACTCCTGATGCACCCATCCAATTTGCACTGTTTAAACGGCACCTCTCCCCACTGTCACTTTCATTAGTCTGAAGTAGTTGTCCTTTTATATTCTGCTGTGAAAAGGCTGGCAGTGCTGCAAATTAACTGCTACATTTCATTTCCAAAGTGGAGTTCAGATGCACCTAGTTGCACTTTCCTATTGGACAAAAAGAGGTATATGGTTATCTAAGGATAAAAAAAGGGAAGAATATCAAAATACGTGCACTAGGCTGTGAGGTGGGAGTTAAAAATAACACCTGGGAGCCCAGGACAAATTTAATTCTCATCCTATTTTTTCCATTAATGAAATTACACTGTTTTTCTGAAGCAACTATGACTTGCTGGTGCTCTGCTGCCTAAGCCTCCGCCTCACCATTTGTTAGTCCTGCTTCCAAGGACCTGCTGGCTAAAGTTCAGTGAAATTTAACAGGAACGTCAAGATGACAAATGTAGTGAAGTCCTCGTACATTTTTTAAGAACTGGTAGCCAATTTCAGATGAGAGCCAAACTGGTGCCAAAGCTGGTTGTAATTGTTGCACTGTCCCACCAGTCAACCAGCATGGATTTACAACCTGTAAACCAGCCAACTAATAAACTGCAAACTGTAAACTTGGCCAGCTATCATGGGCTTAAATCTGGACTAGCTACACCATAGAAGACAACATGGGAAGCACAGCCAAAACTCTTGTACTCCAATGAAAAGATGGGAGAGATGCACTAAGGAAAAGTAACTTAAAGATATATAAGGAAAAAGACTTCATTAGCACCACTGCTCACAGCAGTTTTGTTCTGCGCTTCCAGTGATTGTATAAATCTGGAGTAATGCTGCTTAAAGTTATTATTAAAATAGCTGGAAGGAAGAACTTAGTTTTATATCATTAAAACAGCCTTCTCCAGACATTAAAATAATGGTGATAATAATTCTGACACAGGAACATTAAAAGGATACCTGATTGATATTTTTACATATAACCCATTGGGTTGCCTAGAGCACACAATATGGGAAAACGAGGTCTACTAGATTAAAAGTGAGTTCACTACTGGCCTAAAAAATTAAATACACAGTATTCCCTCAGTGGCTTTGTCTGAGAAGAAAAAAATGTAGCTGGGATAAATGCAGTAACCAAATTTCCAAAATTCATCATGGATGCTTTAGAAGCCCCAATTTGCAGAGATGTGAACAGGTGACAACCTCCAGGGCCTTTGAAGTAGTCAGGAAAATAAGTGTGTAGGTGACAAGAGTTTGATACATCATTAGTATAATCAAATGCTGAAAATATCAGGAGATATCTGTTTTTAAAATGTGTAGTTAATTTGCAAACCAAGTGTAGGACTGATATTGAAAAAATAATGAAGAAATGCACAGTAATGGAAAGAGATGATTACCGTGACGATACCCCAGAGAAGATTTACTCTTCTCTGCTTTTTTTAAAATTTTTTCTAAAAGACATTTATTTGAGAACAATTGATCTATATTTTCTGTCTTGAATAAGTCCATATACAGGACCTCCTACAGAAGCACTGTATAAATTTGCTTCTTTGTTCTGTGAGTCCTACACTCAGGGTTTCAGCTGTGGGGTCAATACAACAGATCCAAACTTCCCCAGAAGTCAACCTTTGCAGCACCCCAGTTTGGTTTCAAGAATATGGTTTCTGGGACACGCTTTTCATCTCATTTCTTCACCAGTACACCGGAAAATCTTGAAATCTGTTGTTCAGAGCCTGCAAATCTCTACCATAGCAGGACTGTGTTGGGATTTAGACTTACGGGCTCCATTTTTAACAACTTGGTTTCCTTGTGTTCCAGTTAAGGGCTCCAAGGACACGCCTTGATCTTCTGAGGAGACACCCAGCTCACTTTGCCTCTGCCAGCAGCCAAAGCCATTTCTGACACCTGAAGGACCAGCCACCACACAGCCTGCACTGGCAGCACAGAAAGCTACCACAGGTGCCACAGTGCCCAAGGATGGGCGGGATCTCCTGAGGCTCATGGGGAGCCCCTCCTGGCACTGCTATTGACTCCCCTATCCCAGCACTGAAAGACCGTGGTCTAACCCTTCCTTGTCCTTCACTTCATGGCTTAAAAAAAGCATATTTGTATCCCTGGTTTGTTGGGGTTTTTTTCCAAGAACCCCACAGAAAAATTAAATGATAACGGACAGAGAGGCTCTCTTAAAGTCACAGCTCTAGGATTTGTACAATTAAGGCAGATTTCGGAATTTGTCTTTTTTTGTGGTTCACATCTGGGTACTGACCCAGCAAAGGGAATCCTTATGTCTATGTACTAGGAAACACCATGGATTTCACTGTCTCCTTATTACGTCAGTCAGGGCTGGCTGATTATGTTTGAAAGAAAAAGGAATTTTTTAAATTTTTTTAATTTTTAATTCTCCAAGGTCCAGAAGCAGTTTCCTTCTCTCCAGGGGCAGGAAATTATGATTATAATAAAAATAATGCAATATAATTACATTAGTAATAATATCATATTTCTATTTATTATATTAGTTAATATATTGTATTAATATTGCAGTCATATTTATAATTAAACTGACAACAATCTCTGCATTTGCTGACAGTGGTATCACACGTTCCTCTTAATCCTCCTCCTGGCAGTTGAGTGATGAGTGTGCTACAGAGATAGGGCTATTTGACAGCTCCTGAAAATCTCTGTGCATCAACAGCTTAAAACAATATTAATCATTAGCATTAGCATTTCTCTGGCCCTGATTGTGGGCTGATAGATCTGTCCTCTGTTATTTACAATGTTCCTTTATTTTCACCTTTTCATCACCACAGCGGTTGCTGCCTGAGGTTTTATTGCCCTTATAAATTTGCACTCCCTGCACCACTTTAACAGTTTTGAACTAATACAGATAAGCAAGGGGGAGCTGATGAATGCAGGAGGCAAAAGGCTCGTTCTGTTGCCTCGGTGGCTGGGCCAGGAGGATGTGCCCATTAAACACCCCTGACTCCACCACGCTGCTTTGGGAAGCCTGGCCCACCAAAAAGCAATGCAGCAAACAATGCAGTGAACTTCTCTTGCCACCAATAAACCTGTCTGACGGAGGAGATTAATGCTTTTCTGAAAGGGTTGATGACTACTGAATTACCAATCTACCCCAGCACTAAAATCAATCACCAGCATTAAAGCGACCAGGAATACATTTGGGTCCCTCTTTGCTCTCATCTGAAACATCTACGAAATCTCTGTACTTCCTACAGCAATCTGCTCTTGCTCACAGCATTTTACAAATTCTGTCTAGGGAAAGAAAGCCTTGAGGATGTGTGATGAGATGAGTGAGGCTATTCAGGCTGTGCTCACTGAATTTAACAGAAAAGGTGTAATCCTCAACCAAGCAAAGCCAACGGCAAAGCCCACACAAGGTTCAACACTGAAGGAGTGGGTTGCAGGGAAATTAAAAATTGAAGTAGAGGCACTCACTGCAAGCCTAGGTGGTCCTTCCAAGACCTCCTTTCCATACTTTTCAGCCAGTCCAGCTGAAATCTGATGAGCAGACCTGACCATTTCACCAAGAGACATGAAATCACAACACAGAGCAGGACTCTTCACAGTTCTTTGACAGCTGGAACAGCTCTGGCAACACTAATGGTATCCTGCTGTTTGCATAAGATTTGAAGTACCCCGGCAAAAAAAATTACACATCCTCACCAAAAGGCAGACACTCCTGGGACACAGCGTGGCAGCTCTATTACTATACGATAGAGTGCATAAATTTGAAGATAACACTTTTTAGGTGATCTAATTGGAATTAATTCCTAATTGATTTTTAAATTCAGTTGCTTTCTAATTAAAGCTGTCTAGGGCTGTTAAGAAAAATAAAATTATTGGAGTAATATTTTGGTAAAGACATCAGGATGGGCGTTCCCACGTTTGAAAAAAAGTCACTGACTTTTCACAAGAATTAACTGGGCTTCTTACATTTTTAACTTACATTTTATCAAATCTATGGTGAAGAGAATGAAAGCCTGTTCTCTTCAAAACATGTGTCCAGTTGATTCTCAGCCCAAAGGTTTTCCCATAAATCAAAGCTACAGGTTCCAAACCAGAACAAAGTGACTTCCCTCCCTCCCTTTCTTCCTCCTAACCCCTCACAAACTTTTGGCACTTCAGCCTTTGCCAGCAAACATTTCCTTCCCAGATACATTTCTCAGAGCCTTGATGTTCCTTTCCCAAATATGTTTTTGTATTGTTACAGAGGGATTTGAGCTGAAATTGGAGCCCAGGTCACAATCCAGGCTTTCTGAAACTTCAAAGGCTTCAGGCTTACATTTGTGAATAGAAGGTAGAGCAGCAAAGTTTGGATTTACACTTTGTTACATCACTGGGATGATTAGTACAGGGGGGGCTTCATACCCACCATCCTTCAGTTATCACATCCAGCTGCTCCACTCAGCATTTTAAAATGAAATAAAAATAATAACAATTGTTAAAAAAATTGGATGGAGATTATCCGTCCCAGTGTCCTGAAGTCATAAGCTAAAGTAGTAACCGCCCAAGAGAAAAGAGGGAAAATATCACTGTATCATTATGGGAAGCTGCAGCTTTGGGCTCCTCAGAGATGAGAAGGAACCAGTGCATCCAGGATAGTGTGGCAGTGGCAAAGCGGGACACAAGAGAAAGGCGCTGTGTGGGGGTCTCATGGAGTAAGTCAAATAAATAGGGTAGGGGCCTTCTTCTTTCTCGACAGCACTGCCAGCAAATGACCACTCAGACAACACATCTCATCCTAAGTGTTCCCTCTGCAGAGCAGGGCAAACATTTATGTCCCCATTTTGTCCAGGAGCATTAACACTTTTGAAACAGCAAAGCCAGAAAAATAACCAAACAACCAAGAAGCCACAAGGGGCCAAGAGCTGCTGTGCAGGGGCAGATGGATCCCGCCTGGTGCAAAAGCCCAGGGCAGCAACCAGCCCCAGGAAAATCAGCTGCAATGGTATTGCTGGGATGCAGAGAGCTGAGGTTATTTCTTCAGCATGACTTGGGCAGCCCCACAGATCCTGTTCCCAGCCCGGATTAGATCACACAGCCCCTCCAGAAAGTCTGGCACACAGAGCAAATATTTCCCAGCTTACAATAACACACGATCTTACACAGCTCTCTGTCTCTGAAGTGAGGGGGATGAACAAACACTGAATTGTTTGAATAATATTGGTGAATCCAGATTTCAGTTAGAGGGAATTCATGTTAGACCAATTAAATAGTATGTCAATTCCCTCTAATTATCTGTTCCTGCAGCCCACCCGGTAATTACACTTAATGGGTCTAAATCAAATCAACATGTTACCTGGGAAATAATTGGATTTATGTGCAATTTTTTAATGACCCTGAAAGGTACCCTGGAGATTGAAGTCCTCTGTGTGTTCAGGGTTTGATCCTAGGTTTCAATGTGCTTTGGATGTGGATCTCAGGGTACCTTGGCCCTGATAAATTGCATGTGCCCATTCCCTGGCACTGAGGCTCACTGGCACTGGACCACCATTCTCATCAATTTTTATAGCTTCTAAACCAGGGTGGTCATACCCAGACTTCCCACTAGCAACCACCTCTGGCCAGTGCTAAATGCCAAACTATATCTACACTAGAAGAGAACAACTCCAGCCTTCAGTGCTGCAGCAACACATCCCCGCCTTGAGCTGCAGGACCCTGCAGGGGCTCTGCTGAGGCTGTGGACAGCAGGAGGATTTGCAGAGGCACCTTCAAGGTTAGAAGCACAAGCCGTGCTCTGCTGGGACCTGTTCTGTGCCTTTGAACGTCCCCCCAAAGGGTGGTGCACATTAGAAACTAAGGCACACGTGGTAGAGAAAAATAAAATAAACCGTAGAGTCATTGAGGTTGGAAGAGACCAAGATCATCGAGTCCAGACTTTGATCAAACACCACCACGTCAAGTAAAAATAAAATCTAGGCCTCTACACACTTTGATGATCTTGGCTCTCAAATCACATAGCAGTTATAAGTAAATCTCCCTTGTCCCAAATTGAGACAGAACAGAGCATGCCATTGATTGTTTCTGATCTCCTTAAACATCCTAAACTTTAAAATTAAAAGTACACACATGTAGTGTATTTATTTATTTATCTATTTATTTATTTATTCACAGGCACGGAGAATAAACAGGACTGCCAAACTCCTGACCCTTAGAAGCAGTTCCATGCACATACCGGACTCCTGTACATGCAAGATGAGTGTCCACTAGATGCCAGATCCATCTATTGGATCAGAGGGAACTGTGAATAGCACAAGACTTCCCAAAAAACACACAAGAAAATTAATTTCTCCCTGCTTCCAGTTAAGCATGCACTTCTCTGAACTATTTCTTTTAATTTCTAGAGGAAGTGAGCCACAACACCTCTGCACAAGTTTTCCCTGCTTCCAGTGAAAGCAGTCTCTGAGGGAGGAGTACAGGAGACATCCTCTCGTTGCCCTACTCCCCAGAGCCCCACCATCTGAAAAATCTTTGCCTTTCCATTTCAGCATGATTTACTGTCCTCCATCTCCTTGAAATTCTGCCCACGAGAAACCAAAATAGCACCTTGCCTTGTGCATGAACCCCATGCAGCAAGCGAGCATCGAAACCACTCGATCTCAAACGCAGGGGAATGTCAGGGAGACATAACTGCAGTGACAGTGGCTCAAGGGGATGGCTGCACCATCTCATTATTCTTCAGCAAAGGTACAAGCAAATGCCACTAACTTCAGTTTTGCTTTCTTTCAAGGAAGTCTTTCTCTTTAGATAACTACCTCTGTTCAGGCGCCTTTTGAGGCTTCAGCAGGACTCTGACAGTGGAAGAGCTTGGGTATCCTTATTTTTTACTAAAGATGTCCTGTCCAAACTCTGCAGACCACTTCCCAAAGTATACAACACCTGTATACAAGAAAATTCACATTCATTTTACCTAGGTAGGTGCTTAACCAGCACAACTTCTTCAGTGACATGATCATAACAGGCTCCCTCAATAAGCAACAAAAAGAAAGAGGTATCCCTATCAATTCAAGACAATTCAGACCTTAAATAGCTTCTTATTAAAGTATTTATGTTATGTCTGCTGTTAAGAAAGACAATTTCAGAAACAGAACCCAAAAAATTGGATTTGTCTTTTGATAAAGTTATGGATCGAACGCTCTGCCAGGCAGTGAGCTCTTGACAAGGACTCTCTGATGCTCTTTGATTACAGCTCTGAGTGCTCAGACCTTCTGGAACAGCTCAACACTTCATAGGACCACAGTTTTTGGGTTCAGCTTTTAAGCATATATTCACTTACAGCTCATAAACAATAATCAAATAGTCAGTAACCCAAAAAGCCAACCAGCATTTCTCATGGTCCTTTATTTTGCATTCTGTGGATCCATCATTACTCAGTCCCCTCATTAGCCTTCTCCCTACAGAAAAGTGGAAATGTTTATTGAACTCCCAACAGCACAAGGTACTGTTTGTGAGACTCAAAATTAACATTTTGGATCATCAGGGAAAGGCTGACCATAACCTGGGCAAAGTTAATTCTCTGGGCAAAGTTAATTCTCACATATTGCAAACATTGTTATTGATCCAGTGGGTTCTGATTAAAAGTTTGCCCAATCACTAAGAAACAATAATTTCTGTCAGATTACCCTGTTTCACCCTGCAAAATTGGAGCAGCCTGAAAAATGCCTTGGGGAAATGTTTTCAAGCAGTTTTCCCTGCTCTCTTTCAGGAAAACCACCTATCCTACACACTGACAAACTCCTTCTTTTCTACCATATCTGTAATTAGCAAAGAATGCCAAGCCATGAATATTTATGCATAGATGGGTCCTGAAGTACCTTCAGAAGTTCAGCACAGGCCTCAATAGTCAGATTTTTCAGGAGAGCTTTGATACAAACCCTGCAGGTTCAGGAGGACTTGTCAGAACACCCTGCTATCACCTCTCTCAAAGAGACGCATTTCTCACCCAACAAAGGATGTTACAATCATTCGAGAAAATCCCACAACAAATGCAGGTGCTTCATTTCCTACTTCTGATTTGAATTCCTCACAGACCTGGCCAGATCCCCTCACTTCACTAGCAGAGGTCTCTGCCTGCTGGGGCAAAAAGACATCTTCTGTGCTGCTGCTGGCAGAGTCTGAATGCTTCTGCTTTTGTTTCAAACTTTTCTGAAGTCAGATCTGGTTTTCTCCCCTGTGCACACTTTCCTTTTTTGGTTTCTTCCCCAAAAACATTGCTGATGTGATGCTGGGACCATGACAGCTATGTCATCTAAAAAACTTGAGGCTGGTCTGAAATGCCGTATCCAGACTAATTGCCATGTCCAGTTAACATGCCATGTCCAGTTCATTCATGGAATCATTAAGGTTATAAAAGACCTCTAAGATCACCAAGTCCAACCATTAGCCCAGGACTGCGAAGTCCAGTGTTAAACCATGTCCCAAGCCCCACATTTACACATTTTTGAATACTTCCAATCACAGTGATTCCACCACTTCCCTTGGAAGGGTGGAACAGGGCAGCTTCTTCCAATGCTTGACCATCCTTTCAGTAAAGAGATTTTTCTGATTCTTAGATCCTATCTAAACCTCCCTTGGTGCAACCTGAGGCCATTAGCTCCTGTCATATCGTTTGTTACATGGGAGAAGAGACTGGCCCCCACCTTGCTACAGCCGCCTTTCGGGTGGCTGTAGAGAGTGCTAACGTTTCACCTGAGCCTTTTTTTCTCCAGGCTGAACACCCCCAGCTCCCTCGGATGCTCCTCATCAGACCTGTGCTCAAGTAGAAACAGGTCCTGTTCTCCAGCTGACATCAGCTGGCACAGTTTGTCCACATCAAACATGATCCGTCTCCAAACTAATGTGTCTGCTTCCAAAGCTCTGATGGAGAAAGGCGTCTAGGCTGTGCTAACTCCTCTGCTGGGGCCAGGAATTGGCCAAGAGGGTGTTGGTGTCCTGAGCCAAAGCTGCACTGGGTTCACTCCTCCACAGCACGCATGACTGCACCCCCAGTACCCAGCCCCATTTAATTTAAACACAGCTAATGAGTTCCTGCAAAACACAGGTCAACACCTCCCAGGCTGATCAGGGAGCAATTAAAAGCTGGCTTATAGAACGGTGTGGGCAGGCGAGGGTCCCATCACACCACCATGTCCAGGGCCTGCCTGGAGCACCCAGCACTGAAGGAAGACTTTGCCCACGCAAGGAGCCCTCACTGCCCCTGGAGGGGCCAGCAGAGAGGGGACAAGTCCCACTACCCCACGGGGACAGATGGGAGCAGGAGGAGCCCACCCACCACTGACAGCATGAGCTCAGCGCTGGCAAAGGCTGGCACTGGCAGCTGCAGAAACAGTCTGCAACCCAGGCTGCTGGCAAGGAGGAAGGAGATGGAGCAGCAGTGTCCCAGCAAGGGAGCAAGTGAGGGAAAAGGGGAAACACTCCACACCAGGGATTATCTTACATTGCAAATAGAGGTGGAGGGGAACAAGACATCCCAGAAGGCCTCTCTGGTGAGTATTAAGTATGAAAATGCTTTGGTCTCAACAGAGCAAACAGACTGGATAGAGAAATACTTACTTGGCCTGCACTTGTACCACACAAGGAGGTACTTGCTGGTCCCGGGGCACGGATCCGTCCCAAACAGCCGGCTGTTGACGAGGAACTGGCAGCTCCGCCTGTCCTGGCACTCATCCAGCATCTTCTGCAGCCAGGGATGCGCACAAGAAACAGAGAAACAAAAGCACTTCAGTGACCCCACTAAAGGGAATGTCAAATGGAGACAAACTGCAGAAAGGCAAGGCCATCTTTGCCTCCACAACCAGCCCTGGCACGAGGCAGGTGATGGTGCTCAACACAGTGGGTACCACAGGAGCCATGGACTCAGTGCTCCTTGCACTGTTTGGAAGAGCAGGTTTTCATCCCCTTGCATGGGTGCAAAAGGGAGGATTTGCACTGGGATGGTCACAGAGATTTTGAAACGTTTGCACATAATTTAATCATAATATAAAACAGTACAATCCCAGGAAAAGCAGCTTTGAGGACATGGATCCACCTTGACAGTTAAAAGTAAAGACTCAAAGTCTGCCACCACCAATCTGCTTTAGATTTTCCTGGAGATGCACAATTTCAAGAGGGATCTTGTCTCAGTTATAAAAAAGCTGGTATAAATATATGTATAAATTGCTGGCATTCCAATAATTAGTAGTTGTGGTGGGAACACTGTTATACAGCCAACATAGTCAGTCTTTAATAGGGTTCATTCCTCGTCCCCCATGATTATTGCATTCTTTTAACAGGAAGGGGCTGTGAGTCAGAGGGTTCTCTCACCACTGGCATTTTGGGTCCTACCTCCTTTTCTGCTTTTCCTCTAGCACTCACTCCCCACTCCCCCATTCATAACACTCACAAAAACTCCATCTCAGAATCCACAGGGGCAAGACATTCTGTCTCCTGCTAGAAAATAGCTTCATTAAGGAAGATTAATGATTTCTTTTAACCCTATGATCCTCTAAAGCAGTGGTGGGGGGAAGAATATTATTGAGTGGGGCAGTAATTAAGCTTTAAATTCAGCTAGATGGCTTAGGTGGTATTTATGTACTCCTGTAGAGCCCCTAAAGCACTAAAATTACCATAATGTTTGCCTGACACACATGAACCTGTCAGAGCATTTTGAGACCACAGAGCGAGGTAATCCACCAGCCTCGTTAAGTCCCTGTGATATAGAGCTGTGAATTCCAGCCCCAAAACAATTAATTTTCACTTGCAAGGAGGCAGTGGAAAATCCTTTCTCAGAAATTCCCCTAGACTCCCCTGGTCTCTTTTGTCTTCTCTCTGTTCACTTTTCTTACACCCACCTCGATATGTGGGCTTTCCCACAATCTTCTCCCTGTGCCATTAACATAAAGGCTGTTCCTGCTCTACCATGTGCCACCCAAACCAATTTTCTCTCTGCTTCAGTGACTACTTTCTATTTTCGAGTTCTCCCTGAATGTAATATATAGAATCTTTAGCATTTTAACTCTGAATGTCACGCTCTGAACAACAGCTGTTCCAGTTTCAAGTGCAATTTGAAGCTGCCTCATTTGCGGTTGCTCATAACTTCCTAAAGCTTTCACCTTTTGGGCTGACACATGCAAGAATTCGTGCCTGCCTCAAGTCTGACCTTTATTTTAAAGTTCAAACCAAAACAATCCAGGCCTTTTCTAGAGGGCAGAGAACATATGCTGTTGTTTTCCACTTACAAAGGTAATAAAAAGCAGGCATCTCATTTAAAAATAGAGGGTTTAGGATGGAAAGGCTGAAAGGTGAACACTGGAGGAGGTGCCTGGGAGCATTAGCCCCAGCTTGACCGTCATGTTAAAATGCATAGAAACAGCATATTCTTTCCTCTAGGCTCATAAGGGTTGGCTGCTCACTCAGCATGTGAAATTTAATTTAATGCAAAATCCAGTGAGTTGCAAAGGAATTTAAGCGAGGATCCAGCACAGATATCTCTTTTCATCTCAAAAAGCAAAGAACAACTGAAATAATTCTGGAGGGCTACACATATGGAGAGAAATCCTCTCCAAATCATTGCTCACCTGAAAGGATTTTCTGGTACTGGACAGCCATGGCTGTGCTTCCACCCAACTAGAACTAAGAATATGGAGCAAAGGGAAAGAAGCAGAACCTCAAATGTTTCCTTTCCCTGGAGGGACACTTTCTCCCCTCAAAGGCAGCAGACTTGGGTGTTTGATCAACAAACCTGTTCACAGCAGACAGGAGGGCTTTCCAAGAGCCTTCAGCATTATATAATGGGTGCTATTAAAGCCAGTTGGAAATCCTCCCTGGGTTTCAGCAGAGATTGAGTTAGGCCAACAAGAAAACAACTTTGAAAACCTCAGCTGAGGTACCTGTGCAGCTCTTTATCATCTGTCCTTAGGCTCAGCACCAGGAGCAAAGGCAACAACTCTCTGACCTCAGAGAACCATGGATATGGGCAGCCTTCAGGTAGTGCCACTTCGTCTTGGCTCTGCTCTAACTTTTGGCAGCTCTTGCTTATTCCTTGTGTTCCACATAAGTGAAACCTCCTGAGCTTACTTCCTGTGGTATGCAAAGGGTGGAACAGGGCAGCAAAAAACAAAGCCCTAGGGAGAAATTTGTAACTAAATTAAGGAGCAAAAGTCATCTATGCCCTTGTGAGACCACAGAAAAAAGTGAAGGGTTCTTGGGTCTCAATATGCCCTTTACTAATTTGTTGTAGTGTTTAGCTACAGTTTCAATTTAATTTGACAATAGCCATGACTCTGAGAAGTTTCATGGGGGGCAAAGAAATCAGTATTTCCTCTTCATTCACTTAACTCTATTTTACCTCCCCCAAAGGGCAACATTTTTCCTGAAAATATAAAAAAAAATCATAAAGATTTCTGATTTCCTGTACACTGTTTGAGTGTTGTATATGTGAGTATTATGTGTAATGAAATATATATATATAAAGTGCAAAATAAAAAATATATGTTCAATCCTCAGTGAAATACATCAGGAAAAATGCAAAGAAAATTAGCAGTAGTTGATTGTGCATTTTCTTGATTAAAAATAAAAACCAAAGTTGTTACACCAGCCTTAATGTTAACTTAAAAACTTGCACATATAATTTTTACCTATCCTTGTATGCACAGAAATCTTTTTCCCCTGCTTTCATCAGTATGTGCTACGTACCAGCATCTTCTTACACACTGTGCAGAACATGTGTGACCAGATGATCCCCCAAAGGTACAGTTCCCTGCAGGTCCAGGGGTTCTGGTGTTTACCAGAAGCCAAGACCTTGGCTTTCTGGCCTTACTTTCAAAAATCATACATTTAGGCAGTATCAGAGCTCTGGCAGATGTCAGATGTTGTTTCTGAAGTGTTTGCAGATGATCAGCTAGACTGACACCAGGAAGGCTGGGAGCTCACTTGGTAGGGAGGGAATGTCTTAAGTTCACATGATTTTTACTGAATGGATGGAAAAATGTAGGCAATTCATGCCATGTTTTCCTTGTTGTTCCGGTTGTCACTGTCAGCTGAAAAGGTGGGAAAACATAACCACAAAACCAAACAGAAAGAGGCCCACAAACAATCTGGACTTGCAAAGGAATAACAATAGGCCCACAGAACTGTCCCTAACTGGGATGTACAATCAGCCCCTTATGTCTCCAGCTCCAGTAGACCCCTGACTAAAGCCAAATAAAGTCACCTCAGATTAGATTATATTATAAAAATCACTCCAGCTGAGGAGGGTGGAGGAGGAATTCCTGTCTGGCATGAAAGGGGAGGGAAGACACATTAATTGCTCTGTGCCATTTTATAATTGCGTTACAGTGGTAAATCAGGCCTGAGGGCTGACAGCCAGTGCTCAGGAGGGAAGTTGCGGCTCTTTAAACCCATTCCATCCTCTGGTTCATGACTGAGCTAAGAAGCTGCAAGATTTAAAGGAGATAAGAGAGCAAGAAATAAGAAATGTTAATTCAAGTAAAACAAACACTAATCTAACCCCTGTGATTTATGCCCTGGATTAATCTCCCTGTGGTGTCCTGGGTCTTAAAGCAAGGGCAGCCTCAAGCTCAAAATCATGTCTTTCTAGTGGCCACTGCTGATGAAACACATTTCTCGTGCTCATTTTGTTGTGCTCATTAGCTAAGTAATTGCTTGTGCTCATTAGATAACAACCTTTTAAATGTGGAGCTGGATGCAAGCTCTGCAAGGAGGCCGTCCCCAGCCATTCCCAAGGGTGTGCTCGTTTTTAGCCTGTCTCTTCAAATCACTCTTCAAGAAGTGCTTCCCCTGCACACTTAAAATAAACCGCAACTGAGCTTAACACCCAAGGCAATTAAATTTATCTCAGTTCTTGGTCCCTCGGAGCAGTTCATAGATTCAACAAGCTTAGGGTGAAACTTTGGACCCATAGAAGCCAATGGTGAAACTCAACAGGAACGAGGACTTTGCCAGGGGCTGCTGCCTGTACAGCCTCCATCTTCAAAGCAGCATAAGGATGACTGCGGGGCATGTCAGTCATGCATGAAATTACACAGAGAAGCCCTACTAAATAATTGCCCAAATTGTGTGTTGCTGGGGAGAGTAACTCACAGAGCGAGCTGCATGAGTGTATCAGAGCTGTGTGCAGTCCAATGAAGATGGGCAGAGATTTTCACTAAGAACTTTATGCAAGAAGAGACCAGTAATTTTAAGCATTTTTAGGTTAAATTCAGTCCAGGCATGGCCATTATGGTGGAGTTACACCAATGCTTATATTGGTGCACCTTCACAGGTTTTGCAATGGGAAGAAGTAAATACAACAAACAAGGCAGCAGGAACTCTCCCTTACAGCACAGTGCATTCGTAGTGGCTTCATGTCACCTTTCATTTGAATTTTGATACTCTTTTATGTACCCCTGAACATTGGCAATACCTTAAAACATGCTATAAACTTAGTGCTTCCAAGCTGAAAACTTATTTACAGGTCCTGTTTCTGAAGACTGAACATTCATTTCTATTCATTCATGCAGATTACTGAAGTCCATGGAGCAAGAAGATTTTTCAAGAATCAGCTACAGGGAAGCACAGACTACATGAGGAAGTGAAATCCATGCTGATGAGGTACAGGTTACTTGCCTATGGCTTCATCAAGCCACCTTCCCAGCCTGCTCCACTAGAAACTAGTTCAGCTTTGCCCGAATTACAGCATTCCATCTGGCATCGCTTGAAGAAGAGCTCAAAGGCCCAGCATCCTGATCTACAGCAGGTTCTAGTGCTCTACCAGCTATCTTATTGCTCTCCCATGGACCTTGCAGTGCTCACAGCAGAGTCAGAAGACGAGAACTATGCCCACATATTTGGTGATTCACATAAACATACCAGACTGTGAAATAAAGAGCTGAAAACTGGGCATGCAATCCCTGTCACCAGCTCTGCTATGGGTCGAGTAAACACCAGCAGGAGAGTAGGGCAGGCAGCACTGGGCTGGGATGTTAAAACACCAGCAGGATTCACCAGTGCTTCTCTGGCAGGGCCTTGAAAGAGCCCACGAACAGTGATTCCTGAAGAGCAGGAACTTGTTCATCAAACAGAAGGACCCGATAAAAGCTGCATTACAAATATCACCTAATTAACATTACCTACATTTGCTAACAGTAGGAAACTTAATCTGTATGCAGGGTCAACTTCAAAGGGAGAGGAGGTCTAAGCTGAAGAAAAACAAAAGGATGTATACGCAAAAATCATGGGATTAAAGAAAGGGAAAGCTTAAAACACAAAGTGGAAAAAAATCCCTGAGAGCAAACCATTACATTGTCAAGCAGGGTCTTAGTGGCAATGATGGAAGCCCCATGACGTGGAAAGTTTAAATTTAGAGTAAACAAAGCATTAGGAGGCTTACACCCCGGGGAGCAGTCCTGCCTCATCAGGGAGACAGGCTGCACTGGCCACCTCTGCCTCCAGTGCCTCTTCTCCTGCAGGACATAATCACTCTGCTCTGATGAGCTATTTCAGTCAAGCCAAAGATTCCAAAGACACAGCAATTTAGAGATTGCCTGTGACCTCTGCATCCAACACTTCTACTTGCAAATAATTAGCTGGGGGAGCCACTTGCCGGAGAGTTCTGTTTCAGCCTGTGCAAGATTCATGAATGAAACAGCGCTGGTTCTGTGATTTTAACAGCAACTTTGGCAGTGCAGTAACCTCTTCTGGACCCTGAGCTCACGGCTCACCACCCTCTACAAAGTAATTAATATGGTCTGAAAAAGAGTTGCCCAAACTGCTCTTTAATTCACTGCCATTTTTGAGACTGAAATTTTCCTTGTTCAAACTGCCTAGAAACCATGGAGTTCTGATAAGCAATGTGGGTCCTCCTCCCAGTGGGACTGACAACCATTATTCTCCCTTTCTATCAATTTCTTCCATCTTTCCCCTGACCATCATCATCTTACAGATGTTCAGAGTCATGAGAAAGGGCCCTTTCTCATTCCTGTTGAGCCACTTAAGGCTGTGACATCAGGGGGACCACGCAATATCCCATGACTGGACATGTCAGGAGCCATTGTCCTTGGCCTGCCAAGATAGCTGGAGCAGCTGGGAATGTTTCCTTCTACTTGATATTTTACTTTTAATCTAGAATAATTGGGAAAAACAAAATCCACTTTGGAAACAGCAACACCAGTCCTTTTTTTTTGTGATCAACAGCTGGCCTTGCTTTGAGAGCCATTTCTGGAAAGTTTATCTCATCTTTCCGTCAGCAAAGAGGTCAGTTCCCTTTTGCTTCTTTTTTTTTTTTTTTTTTTTTTTTTTT
>VYZT01035254.1:193419-291432 GCA_013400735.1 Pomatostomus ruficeps
AAAAAAAAGAGGGAGGAAGGGTTCAGGGAATCCTGTGGTCAGCATGCAAGGAATCTGCTCCCTTTTGTAGGGCTGCTGGAGCAACAGTGGGAGATGGTGGCCGCAAAAGTGTTCTGTCTCTCACTGAAAGGACAAAAGGAAATACCACATCAGCAGCACTAGTGATTCTTGTCACCAAGAACTGGTTGTCCTGGAGAGTGTTGAAAGAGAGCCAGGGCACAGGCCATGCCCACCGGCCCTCCCCAGATTAGCTCATCTTCCTAAGGAGAGTCAGGGTTCAGCTCCAGAGCACCCTCTAAACACAGCTCCTCTTGGGGAAACGAGTCACACAGTGAAACACTGCCCTTGAAAGTGCATTTATCTGCTGTTTCAGTACCTGTGCATATGAAGAGAGAAGTTAGCCCTCAACGTCTTTGATAAATTTCAGGGGGCAGAAGCACAACAAATTAAGTGCCTCTCCAGGGCTTTCTGTTTTCCTTACAAATAAACTGTGGTTTTATTTTCTGCCAATTTATCAAAATGAGAAAATTGCAGGTAATCAGCTGTAAAGTGTAATATCATTTTCCAGCAATAAGAAATAATTTTAGCTAACCATTAGACATTCTTCCATACAGACCTCGAGTGGTTTATTGCTGAAAACAAGTGGCATCAGAAATACTGATCCAGAATTCAGCCTTCCAGTACATAAAGAGGGATTACAAGAGGCTTACAAGGTGGGTGTGCAGTCATACAAGGGGAAAAGGCCTTAAGGTGAAGAAGGACAAGTTTAGATTACATATTAGGAAGAAATTCTTTACTCAGAGAGTGGAGAGGCACTGGCACAGGCTGCCCAGTTCTGGCTGTCCCATCCCTGGAAGTGATCAAGGCCAGGCTGGATGGGGCTTTGGGCAACCTGGTCTAGTGGAAGGTGTCCCTGCCCATGGCAGGGGGTTGGAATATGATGATCTTTAAGGTCCTTTCCAACCCAGACCATTCACTGAAACTGTGATGGTTCTACGAATGTCCAAGTTCTTTGTGCATTTGGAAAGCTCCCACTGAATCCAACACTACAGTGTCAGAATAACAGAAATGTGTATTCTGGGGTCACTGGGTCACTGCCTTAATGTCTTGGACATGCTCTCCCAGGTGGTCTGTATTTCATTTTGAACAAAAGCAAGTGACTAAAGCAAGGAGTCCTGGCAGCCAATCACATAAAGCTGAATTAGTAGTGGTTGTCTCAATGTAATCAGCTCTTTCTTTTCCCTCTTTAACACAGAAACAATGTCTGAACTGGACATTTACAGTGGAGAGAGATTCTAAATGGGAATTTGTACTCACAGCTAGTGTTTGCAGGGAATAAAGTTACTAAATGCCCCTTATACTCCCTTCAGGCCACTCTCCAGAGAAGCAGCGAATTTATACAGTCATGGGTTTGATTAGACACAGTGATTTTATATACTTAGTTTTGAAGGGTTTGGTTTGGCTGACTTTTTCAATTACTGATAACCAGAATACGCACACAATTGATCCTGCCTGTAGCAGCCATATATCTGAGTTGCAAAACCACAAAAATACACGCAATTTCCTTGTCTACAGCTTTCCAATTTTCCTACACACATGTATTTCCTACCAGCGAGCTGCAGGCAGCTTGCCATTCAGCTTGTGGAGTTCCTGGCTTACCCTTCAGAGAGGCCTCAGCCTCTCCAGGACTGAGAAAGAAGATGAGATTCATCTCTGGCATTCAGACTCATCCTGCCCTGGGCAAGCACAACACACTGAGGGATCAAAGCTACATTTGGGGGCACCAAAAAGGCCCTGTGAGTCTCCTCCAAAAAGACTCAGGAACTTGCCAAAGGTGTCCCAAGAAACTTGTGGCAGAACAGAGAATGTCAGCTGCTTTCCCAGCACATCTGCATCCCCAAAAATGGGTTAATAATAGTGTTCTGGTCTGAGTCATGTAACAAATGTACTGTACAAGGCATGTGCTCCAGGACTACCTACAGGGAACTCAATTCTTGCTCTGATAAACAGGGATTGGGAATTACAAGCAGCCTAAGTATTGAAGGCAAAGCTAATGGGGAACAGCTCTGAGGACATAAAGGGCTAAGAGAGGCAGGTAAGAATTTCTTTTCAATCCCTCCTACACATAAAACCATGAAATGGAAAGCCTAGGGTAATATCTTCCCTCTTCTCAAGTTCTTCCAGATGCTTTAAGTGGGCCACTCACCCACAAGGGTTGAGGCCATGCTCATAGCTATCAACCACCTTGGTGAATGAAATGTTGCAAGTAAATTTTTCAGTAAATCAATAAAAGAAGGGAAGGCTAACCTCTGCCAAAACTCTCTCTCCACGTTCTCCCACCCTAGACAACACAACTGCCTCTTGTCTGTTGCATTACGAATTTTGGTTCTCATATCTGGGAAAACTTTGCACTGATAAGGACCACATCCCCCCATACTACAGCTCAGTCCTCTGCTGTGCAGTGGAAATATCATGAGGGCAACTTCAAATCTGTCAGCTTAAGGGTTACACTACAGCCAAACACCACCCTTGTGCAAATTCTTGAGAATTTACCACTGACATTTGGAAGCCAAAGCACTCACATCAACTTTTTAAAAAATGCTGTAAATGTCTCTTAAAAACCCTGGATGCAAGAGCGAGAAGTGTTGTGGAAAACCCTAGCCTGTAGCCAAATTATAAAAGAAATTACTCACTAACCCTGTAGGTTCATTAATCTAGTCTGCTATAAATTTTTATTATGAGTTATTATTGAATCTTAGTCTTAAACACACTGGATGCCTGAGAGCTTTGCCCAAAAGTTTTTGGGCTGGTCCCAAATCCAGCACTTGGAAAAACTTGTGCTTACTTCAACACCCAGGAGCAGACCCTATTTATCTCAACAACATCAGCCAACTCATGTTTCTAATTTTAGTTGTTCCTACTGACAGTTGAGTAACACTGGCACCTTCCAAATAATCCTTTGACTTCCTGACGTCACATGTGCTCTTGGGAGGATACACAGAGACAACATTCCCTACACAAATGGTCAGAGCTTATTAACTACTGGGGGATGTTACGAGTTTAAGTGATGTATGACCACTTACAGAGGCCTGAGCCAAATGAGTCACAAGAAGTAAAGCCAAGGATTCTCTCTGGGTTTCAAGTTACCAAAGTAAAAGCCTCTTGAAATGAGATCTAAAGCAAAAAGAATGCTACAGCAATTTCTGAATGTGTTGAAAAACCTAATCATTGGGAAGGAAAACTATAAAAATAATGCTCTTCAAACCCAGTCAAACATAATGCAGTCTTGAAGTGTAATTCTCCTTAAACCACATTCCTGAACTGTTACTGACTAGAGTTGCAGGGAAAATGAGAAATTCACCAGCAAAATCTAATTCAATCCTGTCTAAACTACAAGGATGAATTACCCACTAAGCTGTGTGAGGTGTCAGAGCTCCCATGCTGGGTAGCCCTGCTTAAGCCAGGTCTGTGCAGCACCAACACTGAGAACTGCTGCCTGGCCAAGGAAAGGTGAAGTCCAAAATGGAGAAATGCATTTTAACAATACCTGAAGAGAGGTGCCAACTGAACAGGCAACATCTTCTTTAATTAAAGTTGCGTAGGAGTGGGGATAGCGAGAAGGACACATCTGATGACTCGGTAAAATTCTGCCATAAAAAGAAGACTGGATGCTGATGGTGGTTCTGTGGGGACACCTCAGGGACACATATTCTCCATCACAGGCATGGTCAGTGTAATTCTTTAGTACCTGTGATATGTAACCTGCAAAAATCACAACAAAAACCATCATTAGCGAGAAGTAGTTAATATTTAGGCGATTTACAGCAGTGCAGCAACAAACACAAAATAACAGGCAATGAGGGATGCAGATTTTATTACTCATTTCACAAAGGTGCAAAGGAGAGACACGATGACATGGAGATTAGGGACACTTGGTGATTTGACCTTCAGCCATGTTTCATATCCTTAGTGGAAGCAACATTTGGATGCTCTGAACTCTTAGTCAAATCACACAACTTATTTACATCAGCATATCTGTCGAGTTTACAGGAAATGCAGCTGAGCCAGACTCATCATTTGGACCCCATCTAGATGCCCCATGCAATTTTTGTCCCCCAATACAAGATAGATTTCAATAAATTGCAGTGATTACAGAGAGCCACCAAGAAGGCTGGGAGATGGAGCACTTTCCCTGTAAGAAGTGGCTTATTCAGCCTGCGGAAGAGACATCTTTGGGGGAAAGAACAGCAGCCTGCCAGTACCTACTATGAGGTTATCAAAGAGATGGAGCCGGGCTCTTCACGGTGGTGCATGCTAGGAGAATGAGAAATAACAGGAACAATAAGAAACAAGAGAACTTTAGACCAGGTGTATGAGGAAATGCTTCAGAGAGCAGTCAAGCAGTGGAGCAGCTTGGCCAGAGAAGCTGTGCAGTCTGCATTCTTGGAAGTTTTCAAGACATTACTAGATAAAGCCCTGAGCAACCTGGTCTGGCATTCTAGAGCAGTAGGTTAGACTTGAGAACAGAAGTCCCTTCCAACCTCGCTTTTCCTATAAACTCATGATCATGGGAAAAAGGCCCAAATGCAGAGTCTCTAAGGGGAAAGTTGGGGTTACAATTGGTTGTATGAGGTCCTATTCCACCCTGCCACACCAGTCACATCTTTGATCTCCTTTCACATTATACCATTTTAATTCTTCTGGCTGCACCTTCTGTTCTAGGCCTTTGATACTTCCTCAAAGCTTTGTTTTCTCTCTAATTCTGCAAAGTCTCAATCTTTAGAAGGAAATCTCTGCAGAACCAAATCTCTCCTTGTTTCTTGGAGGATTATGTTATCCACTATAATGAAGTTGTTGACAAGAATAAAGCAGGGGAACAAAGTCTCATTAAAATTACACTGAGTCAAAAGGGTTGTTTACAGTTGGGTTGCCATGGGAACTCCTAAACAATCCTGACTTTGCCACGCTCAAGGAAACCTCCCTGCTGCTGATACAGAGACATCCATACTGGGAACACTACAGCGTATCCCACATCAGTGTCAGCCATGGTCCCATTCAACCTCACAGATCTCCTCTCTGCAATGGGTTTGGAAACCCCGTTCTTGCTTCTGCCACCAACACAAGCCTGCCAGCTGCCACCCCACAATGCCTGTCCCTATCGTCCTCTTCCTCTGTTGAGGAAGACCGAGAGGACATGGTGGGATGGTTGCTGGTAGACTCTTAAAAGATAGAACAGAGAAAAAAGACAAAGCAATTAAAAGAAACAAGTAATCCCTGGATGAATTCCTAAAAGGGAACATAAAACTGTTTTTTTTAAATATAATTCTTGTGGTGACCCACAAGCACAGAAGGACTCAGGTTGCTACCTCTGCAAGTCATCTAGTCCAGCCTTCTGTTCAAGGTAGGGCAAACTTAGCCCATGTTTCCCAAAGCCTTGTCCAGTTCTGAACATCCCCAATGGTGGAGCTTCCACAACCTCTCTGAGCACCCTGTGCCAAAGCTTAACAACTTCCACAGAGAAATTCTTTTTTCATTCCATGCAACTGGAATTTCCCATGTTATGACTTTTTTTGTTCCCTCTGGTTCTTTCATTGGTACATTTTTGTACCCTCTGGTACATTTCAGAGAGAAGACTGGTTCCATTTCATCTCTACAGTTAGGTACTCTAAAACAGTAATTAGATCCCACTTTCCTAGCTTTTTACTTCTAGGTGAACAGACCAGTTCCTTCAGTTTCCCATTATTCGCCCCATGTTCCAGCCCCTCATCTTCCTGGCAGCCAAATGCCCTTTCTCCAGATCTTCAACATCTTTGCTGCACAGAGGAGCCAGCTTGGCCTTGCTGTTACCCTCCATCCCTGCAAGGTGCTCTGGTTCCTCACATGCACCATCCTGCCTTCCAAGACAGGACAGTGCATCCAGGGAAGAACAGCTCTTGTGGTTTGAGAGAATTCACATGGATTGCTCAGAACCATTTCAGCATCAACTCCCACTTTCCTTGTAGACACATCTGCAGGGTATATTTACTCCAAGTTAACCACTCCCAGGGTTTTTTCTGCATCCCTAAGGCCATATCCAGCAACTTTCTCTTACTCTCCAGAATGGTATGACACATATCCAGAATTTTAATGGGAATGGATCTGCTTCCATCCCAGCACTAAAACCTAGATAAGGAGTTCTGTGAAAGACCACCACTCTCAACAAATTTCAAAGTGTCTAAAACAACTCCAATTACTGTTCTTAGAGATAACCAACACACAGTAATTTACCTTCAGCATTCAAGCTGCCACTGTGGGGGCTGGATTCTCTGATTTCTCTAAATTTTAGCCTGTAGTTCTTACTTAAGAGTTCTGTTGCTGCAGTGCCTCAAGGTGTGGGACAAACACATATTTACTCAAATTAGCATATTAATTTCCAAGTCCCCAGGGCAGCATTTGCTCATAAGAAAAAAGCTGAGACATGACCCCAGTTATCAGAGTGAGTGACAGGGCTGCATCAGATCAGGAAAAAGCACTATTTAATTTAGTGCCTTTATCTCACTTGTTCAAGGAAGCACTCTGGGATAAAATGAACTACTAGAGTGGACCTCCTTTCCCAGTCAGTAGAATACATGCCCTGGGGATGCTGCACACCTAGTCCTGGAATTAGTTCAGCTCCCTCCCTCAAAGGTAAGGCAGCTATGCAGGATGGGCATCAGGACAAGCAAACTACAAGCAGAATCAGAATACAACACAAAATGTTGAAACGCACTTTCCACGCTCTTACTCCAGTGCATTAGGACTTTTCCCCGAGGCCAACCTATTAAGAAGCCAGAGAAACACAACCAAAGTGCAGTCAAGACTCCACTGCCTCCTCTGAATATTCAATTACTCTGTCAGAACAGCCATCCTACGGCATGCCTTTCATATTGCCAGTTCAGGATCAGGGAAGGTTTCAGCCCCTGCAATTAGTGCAGATCACTTGTTGAAACAGCTCCTTCCTCTCATCTTCCATCAGCAATCTCAAAATAACTTGAGTTCGCTCAAGCTCAAGATATTGAAGGGATTGAATGCTTTGATGGTGACTGACTCGTGACAAACAAAGCAAAGTCTGAAACATCTGGCACTGACCACTGTCAGAAAGAAGATACTGGATTAGGCACAGGCATGGTCAGGGAGGAGATGGTGTTCGTCAAAGAACAAAAGGAAGTGGTTGTTGAGAATTAATGCCCTTTTTGGTTTTTTCTCCCTGTAACTGTGTCTGATTTGTACTATTTCATTGGTAGTTCTTTTGAAAGTGTTGGCATTTCATTACCCATTGATTCATAGTTCAGTAACACAAAATCTGAATTATTTTCAGGACCCTGGTTGAATTTTCGGTAACAAGTCTCCAAGTGACCCTTTTGTACCATCACATGTGGTAACAGGGAGGCAACTACTGGGATGCTCTTTGTTGAATGAAATACCTAAACATGAAGCCAAGGGCAGGTGTTTGAGGACTTTAATGGCACTTGTATACCAGGGTAAGACAATGTTAGAGCAGGTGGCAATTTGAGCTTTTCTTAAAAAAATATATTTCATTTGAAAATATGTTAAAAGCATAAAAGAAATCTAAAGCATTAATCTCATCAAACCTTTTCCCAAATGCTTCATGTTTTGAAAACCTGGGATAAAAAAAACAGTCTCAAAATGTTTTGGGTTTAGCACTTCTCTTTTTTTAAGGATTGTGTCGAGGATGTGGAATCTTTGATGGTGGGCTTTCATGCTCCCAAATTAAATCAATATATAGGACTCCAGAGTTAAATATCTCCCTGATTCAAAAGACCAGTGTCACCACCAAAGCAGGGATTTACACGCTAGAGACAGAATAAACAATCAAAAGAAATGCATCACGAAAATGATAGATCATTTTTCCCTCAAAAAAGAAGGAAATGTTCCCTTCAAACACCACTTGCAATTTATTTTTCCAAAGTGCAGGGTTTGCCTCCTATCAGTCATCAGCAATTATTCTACACTACTCACCAAACACAATGCTTGATGCTGACTGTAACTTTATCCCTCCCAGCAATGTCAGCTCCCAAGAACCATTTGAACTGTTGCCTCTCCAGGAAACTGTTGATCAGTTCTCATCCAACAGTGAGTTCTAAATCTTAACACATATGGAGCAAAGAGAAACATTACAGCTTCATACAGAATATCACTGTTTTACAGGAACTATAAATCTAAACATCCTCCTTTATTACTCTCATGGAGCTACAGCCCTTCCTTTTTGAAACCAAAGCAGCTGATGGAGCAGTTCACAAAAGCACAGATGGCGTAAGAGCTTCCACACTATCCAGAAGCAGGATAACACAGCCTCCAGTACATAAAGGGGCTTTACAACAAGGCCAGAGAGGGGCATTTCACAGGGGCATGAAGGGATAGGACAAGGCAGAATGGCTTTCAACTAGAAGTCTCCTCTTAGGAATAAATTCTTTGTTGTGAGGGTGGGGAGGCCCTGGCACAGGGTGCCCAGAGAAGCTGTGGCTGCCCCATCCCTGGAAGTGTTCAAGGCCAGGCTGGATAGGGCTTGGAGCAACCTGGTCTAGTGGAAGGTGTCCCAGGCCAGGGGGTTGAAACTGGATGGTCCTTGAGGTCCCTTCCAACCCAAACTCTTCCATGATTCCATGAGTCTATGAGTCTGTAACTGTTCTATGATAACAGTAGAGCACACAAACATTCATTCATATATCCCATTTAACCATGGCTGTCTAAAACCAGTAAGTCCTCTTCTCCTGCTTCCATTAAAACCAGTTCTAGTTTTTCTTGACATAGCACTGCACTAGCCTGCACATCAGAACACATATTTCATCTTTCACCAGGGAACATCTCTGTAGGAATGTGCTGGAAGAATAAAGACATTCACAATCACAATAGAACTAACTCTTTTCACAGTTTGGATGTGATCCAAAACTTCTAGTAAATTACAAGAAAATTCAAGGGATTCTAATGGTTAATGAACTACTACATATAATTAAAGCCAGAGCTTCATAAACATCTGCATTGAGCTATATCCAAGCTATTGTAATGTCTTCTTAAAATATCCTATTTTGAGCTCTTGTGGTTACAAATACAGGAGTGCATAGATATCATAGAAAAAAATCAACCTCATGAAAAAAAGGACTTCATACTTAGAAATAAGCGACTTCCCATTATCTGAAACACATGGAGTCACTGCAATTAACTGCTAGTGAATTAAGAATTCCCTTGTTGCTGATTGACACAGATTCTTTTATTTTTAATCCTCTTATTTTCCAAATCCATATTGTTTTTTCAGTATCTACTGACACTTTCTTCTAGTTTCCTCAGCTTCCTTGCAGATATTTTAGAGACACTGAATGTGAAACAGAACATTTTTCCAGGAGATACCTTAATCAGATACTTTCCTGGAGTTCAGACAACCCCTAAACCACACGGGTTTGCAGGCAGGCTGTGGACTGGAGAATTTCAGTCTTTTCTTTAGGGGCAGAGCTCTAAGACCCGTAACATCTCCCAGAGACAGTGCTGAGCCCCTGGAGTCGGGTAACGCCACGAGGATGGGCCAACAGGGCTGAAACGGGACCCCAGGCAGGGCTCGAAGCCAGAGCAGGGAACTCAATGAAAGCATTTCATACCGGGCATTACTGATAATCCTGTGGTTGTAGCAGTAAAAGCAGCTCTCTCAAATCACAGAGCAGCCCAGTACGGACAAGTAGGGTTTGTTTTGCTTTGTTTCTAATGCTGGAGATTAAAATGCGCTATTACAATCCTTCTACAGAGAGATTTGCTTTCAGTTCAGCTACTCCCCAACCCTTTCACCTTTCAGATACTGTGCAGCTCTGAACAAACCTGAACATCTTGTAAGTATAGTTAGGAAAATATTTTTATTTTAAGTTGACAGTTCCCTGCCCACTATCTGATCTGCTGTACTGCAGTTACAGCTCCAAACAGCATCCAGTGTTAACTCAGAAAAATGGTTTTGAAACAAGAGTCAATTTAGAGCTGCAGCTGAGTGCCAGCATTTCAAGGCTAAACAAGGTAAGGTTTTGTAAACGCTGATCAGTATTTCATAGGTCTCCCACGTTTGTGTGGGGGTGAAAAAGTACTGGAAGTACTGGTGAAGGCTAGGGGTGACAGGAATAAAAACACCATCCTTTTCAACTCTGCAGGCTTGAATATTGCACAGATACTATTGAGGATTATTGCTAATTATTCCTTTAAATTCCCTAACTCTAAACTACAAAATTTAATAAAACACTACAGCCTTTCTACAGCCTGTTGGAATTACTCTGGAGAATTTAAAAAGCAACTCCAACTGCAAGTATTTTGGGTCTAGAGCTTTAAACAATTGCTCTGAAAATTCAATACAAAGTATTTTTTTTGCTCTTTGAATATCATCTTATTTTCTTTGAATGTCCCATAAGTCCATAGTTTCTTGAGAGCTTACTTTCTTCTAAAACAAGTTTTAAAAACCTTTACAGCTATGGAGATTTATTTTTTTCTGATATTCCACATTTTGAAAAGACAAATGAAAAGAGTTTAAAAACCCTTCTTTCTTTTAATGCTTGAATCAGGGAATATTTATCCTGGAAGGGCCTCCTGCAAGTCACCCAGCCCAAACTGCTGCTTGGAGTAGGGTCAATATCAAAGTGAAATCAAGCTGCTCAGCACCTTGTTCAGTCCTGAGCAAGGGCTGCCAAGGACAGGGGTTTCCCAGCCTCGGAGGCACCTCTGCCAGGGCTTCACCGCCCTTCTCATTCAAATTTTTTCAAAATCTTTTTCAAAGAAGTGCACAGAATTTCTCCTGTCACAACTCATGTTTCTTGCTTCCTGCCTTGTTAGTTTGCACCTCTGAGAGGAGCCCAGCTTTGGTTGATATATACACCTATTTTCAGGAAGCAGAAGGAAACGTGGATACTGATAGCTTTGTCTTCTTCACCATCCCTCCTATGCCATGTGCTTCAGGCCCAAATTATCCTCCTGGCCCTCCACTGGACTCCCTCCAGTTTGTCATGGTTTCTCCTAGAATTGTGTACCAGTATCATGACCTGTAATTCAAGGGTTTGACCATTCACTTCCTCTGCATTTCAGTAATTTTTTTAACACTCTTGTTTCATTAGCTGTATGGTTGCAGGCAGCCACGATGCTACAGTGCAGAAATTTGACAGTACAGAGAATTTGGTTGGAAGGCGTTGCACCAGGACTTCACCAGCTTGCAACCCTCTCTCCAGCTACTTATTCCTGCTCCCTTATTTCAGGTCTAAGCCTCTTCCAATGGTCTGTGCGCATGTGATGTGTGGAGACAACAGCAACCAGAGTTGGAGCACGGGTCAGAGCGTCCATGGATGTGTCCTGCCAGCCACTGGAGCAAGAGATGGCGTGCATAGTGCGCAGGTACCTCTGTGACAGCTACTGGCTATCAAGCTGGACTGGCTGGCAAGAAGAATAAATCTTTGGGAGGCAAGTATGAAAACAGCCACAAGTCAAATATTGCAGAGACCAGAGAGGTTGTGAGGTGTCTACAGGAGGTCCAGGACAGCTACAGGAAGACCAGGAGTCAACGGAGAGGCTCCTCTGCATGTTCCCATCTGTGTGAGGTGTCTGGGGCCCACAGACCCGGGTGTCACATGGAATCTCTGGGCCCAGTTTCTAGAGGATCCACATTGAATATTTGTGCATATTTCCTACTAACAGGCTTTCATCCTGTTCAGCAGGAGAGGTGAATGGGCTGAGGCCGCTGGTGCTGTTTGTGTTTGTGTGGATGCTGAGGGTTTCTGCCTGTGATCTGAGTGGCCTGACCCACGCACACTCTATCAGGAATAGCTGCCCAGCACCACAGCTGCCTACACCTGGGGACACAGGGCTGTTGCTGCTCTGCCTCTATCAGGCTGCCAGATTTGGCAACTCCCAACCCTTCCCACTAAATATTCCATGTGCGTGTATAGGGGTGTGTGTATATATATACCTATATATAATATATTTATATGTAGACATGTGTACACACATGTGTGTGTAAAAAAAACAACAAAGCAACTTTTCAGAATATTTTACCTAATTTAAGTTGCAGGAGACCCTGAACCTCACTATAACTGAGGAGTTCGTTTTTCGCAGTACTAAATTTCTTAGAATGCTTTGTTAAAATAGTGTCATAACTTTATAAATATTAATATATTATATAAGTAAGCTGGTAGTGTTACAGCATTATAAATATTAATGTCTTGCTTTAATTGAAAAAATGATAACTTGCAGCAGTATGTATTATGTGTCAGATACATATTGCACATAGCGCAATCAAATTTATAAAATACATCTTACAGCATAACCAGGTCATCTTGGGAAGCCTTATGGGGTTTGTTCAGTACTCAGAGAACGAGAGCTGTGATTTTGAGAGAGATTTAGTGTGTACTTCCAACAGCCCCCAAAGGTCAGTTCCACGCACTGTGACAAGCTGGGCACTATTTCATCCCAGAGATGCAGCTGCAGTAAGGCTTAAGGTCACCACTTTACAGCTGAGGGAGCTACGCGGGTGATACTTCCTGAGCAGCTTCAATTGGCTCTTTCCCCTTGGCTCTCAACCAAGTCCTTTCCAAAACACAGCCATCTCACACATAAATCACAGCACTGCTCACTCTGGCCTTGCCATTGCATTCTAAGTAGCAATGAAGAACTCACACTCTGCAGTCATGTAGCTCTTCTAAATTAAGATATAGCAGATTTATTTTATTCAAAGGATAGTTTTATCTAGGTGGTTTATAGACAAGAGATTTTTAACAGCAAAACTACAGTGATATAATTGGTCTGCCATAATTATACCCATATAACTCTCTATGCATAACTATCAATGCACCTTTCCTCATGTATAAAAGTCTCACTGGTGTTCATTTGGAGTTGCACTTTCACAATAAAGTCCTTTTGAAGCCACCCCTTCAGGTGACAATTCTCGTGGAAAATTCAACCTTGAAATCAACATCATTACAAAACTAAAATGCAAATGGAAAGAGCCTAGCTAAGAAAAAAACAATCCCAAAGCTTGGTGTCTTCCTGCAGCCAAGTTTTAGAGCTCAAACTGTGCCGCAATGTCTTCAGCAGAGGCACCGAGCATTCGCTCACGGTTCCAGGGGCTGGCCAGGCTGCTCCGAAGGCGCGGGAGGGCTGGCAAAGCTCTAGCAGGGGTTCACCTAATCTACCGATGATACAGGCACGCCTAGGAAGGAGAGACAATTGGAGGGGCTTTCCCAGATGTTTATTTGAGCACCAGGATCATGCCAGGGAAGCGCTGGCACCGTGTGTTACAGTTACATGTATACCAACACGAGCGGGTAGGGGAGGGCACAACATCCTATGAGGTAGGAGTGCTGGGTTTGAATTTGGCAGGCTTTGTATAGGATTGCGAAATACAGAACCCTCCAGGGGGGAAACCAGATACCGGGGCAGGAGGGGACAGCAGTGTCTAGCCATGAGAAAAACAGAAATCTGGCCAACAACACACCGCAACAAAACTGGATCTGTATCCACAGTCAGCCTTTCCTAGCTATGTCACTAGGTCTTAGGACAAGAGACTGATAACTGTTGCACCTTCTGGTTCAGTCACCAAAATTCCTGAAATCAAATTTGTGTCATTTGGCACCTCTATCTCCATCAAATCCCTTCTTGGGCCCTCCTTAGCTATATCAGAAGCCAATGCTGGTAAGCACAGTGCCTGACAGCAGCCCCCTGCTGCACCCTCATGCCAAATGAATGCACTGGGTTTTTTATCTCTAGTATTTAGAAAGCATGGGATTTACCAGTTCACCACATACCAAAGAAAATTCAGTCCCAAATCGTCTCTGGAAATAGGAAATATTTGGTGTCTGTCATGAAAGCAGATGATGTTTATCTCCGGTAAGGTCTGTGACAGCTCCTTCATGTCCCCACACAGTGTGACAGTGAGAGACAGACCAGAAACTTGTGAAGATTGGGAAGGGTCCAATTTGACCAAAACCCAGACTTTGACCATTGCAAACACAGAGAGAAGGGTTTGTTTCTGTACCAGTAACATGCAGTAATGGAACTATAAATCAGCCATTCCATAACTGTGAGCATCAGCACAGCTACAGAACAAGATGTGCCTAAAATTATCCTGGCCTTTGCCCACAGCTCTACTGGGAGTGACAGGAAAGTATCCTGTTACCGCCCAAATTAAAAGAAAGCTTTTGCACAGCATATCACACTGGGACAAAGAAAATGGTTATTTGACCACACATGTGACAGACAAGACTTTATGCACACTGACCAATCCTTTAAGCAAATCAAGAACTCAGCCATGACAGCCTGACAAGGGCTAAGAAACACCAACACTGAATAAACAGGTTTCTGCCCATTCAGAAGAAATTATTCTGACAAGACCATGAGTACAGGGCAATGGCAGATTTATTTAGACTGGGGCAAATGGCAGGAGGGAAGGCAAAAGTGCATAACCCCACGGGAGCTGCTGCTAAAGCCATCACAAGCAGATGTGAGTGCTTTGCACACAGTGCCAGGAGCCAGCTCTGGGGCTCTCAGAGTGACCACACATCCCTGAAAAATGCAGATTTCAACTGGCAGGTGAAAATGTTGAACAATTCTTGTGATCCCAGAGAGGAAATCTGAAATCCTGTTACCTTGCATGAAATAATACAGTGTGACTTAAATGTGCAAATACCAACTTGGCAGGGAAGAGTTTTCCTACAGGAAAATTCTTCCATTCAGGCTGTAGTCTCCGCTACTGATTTTAAAAAGCAGTTCAGCACTACAATGGTCATTTTTATTAGAATCTTTTTTGCCTCACGAACTAAAATTCGAGGCTTCCTTCATTTGGTGCTGTGCAATGATAGGTAGGGATAGGCAATCTTCATGCTCAAATCACTCTGGATTGCTTTCCCATCTGGCAATTTGTCCAGTGAAGAAGCAGAAAATTTTGGGGGGTAATGACAAATCACAGCCTGTGTTGGGCAGCGCAGCTACTGCTCACAGACATACAGAATGAACTCTGATGAGACACTGCAGAGAACCTACATTTGTGATTTCCCTCCAGATTACAGACCTTGTGCTTAATTCTCCAGAACTCACCTCCCAAGACAATTCAAAAGTTAGGCAAAGGCTTGTTTCCAGCACTGGGATTTTCACATCTCCCTTTTCCTTCTGCTTTACATTCCATATTTTATTTATTTATTCTTATTGCGGGTAGATTTGTCAAATTTAATGAAACCAACAGCTCTGAAACAAACTTGCATCCTTTTCCCCAGGACCTGCAGTAAGAACGAAGATGCTGCCCTCTGCATGACCTTCGCCTGTGAAATGCATATTTCTCTTTGCTTTGGCCAGGCCTTGGCAGTTTTATGAACCCCAAGAGAAGAAAGAAAATGAGTAGAGACTGAGACAAGATAGAAAAGGCTAAACAGTGAAAGGATAAAGCAGAGTAAGGGAAAAAGAAGGAAATGAAAAAGGGAAAACAAAAGGAGACACAGGTTAGAGTAGACATATATAAAAAAAATCTCTTTCTCATTTGTCGATTAGAAGTGTGGTCCCAGGAGCTTATCCTGATAGCAAGAATCATCTGGAAGGACTGAGGAGACCAGGTCACTTGAAACTGGAGGAACAGAGAACAGCCTTAAAATAGTAAAAAGGAGAAAAGATAAAGATTTTGAGCAAGACTATCCATTTGTAAGTGACCTGTCTTTATGTCCCCATGTGACCGAGCTCCAAATCATACCTGCTTGCAAAAAGAGAAAAAAAAATTATCCAGGAAAAAATGGGAGCTCAGAGAGGCTGTAAAAAGAGAGGGGTGAAAAAAAAAAGAAATAGAGGTTTTGCATAAGTCTCTCCTAATTTCTGATGTGCTCTATCTCTGATGACCTGGCTACAAACCTCAAGTATTGCCTTAACAGAACATGCAGTGTGTTGCATCTGCCACAACCAGGCAAAACTGCCAGATCAGCATCTGCTGTTTAAGCCATTGACTTTATCCAAGAGGGAATTTATTATTCACCAACCACTGGACAACTTTAAGCCATGATAAATGTCAGGATAGCAGAAACTATGATTTCACAGGTAAATTGCTCTTTTAGTGTTTGATATAAACAATACTAACAAGAGACAGGCATCTTGAGCATCACCAGTCCAAGCTGTAACACTGCCCAGCCAGCCTGAACTCACCCAGCCTCAAGTTAACACATGTTCCTCCTGGAAAAGACAGGAAATCAGCACTTGGGAGTAAAGGCAGGACCGTCTCCGTACCTTGGGCTGAAGATCAAGTATTAATGCAGGAGCTTCCTTTCTACCTGCTTAACAAGCTATACCTGCCTGGAGCTCAAGTGAAAAGCTTTGAGCAACCTGATCTAGTGGAAGGTGTCCATGCTCATGGCAGGGGGTGGAACTAGATGGTCTTTAAGGTTCCTTTCAACCAAACCATTCTCTGATTCTGTGATCAAGAATGGTCACCTCTGGCTGGAAGCCGCAAGGCCAGATGGAGTTCCCAGAACACTTCATCTGGTATCAGTTTCACCTGCACCTCAGTTTTCCAAATATCAGCTGAAGATGATCCCACATCTATACCCATGGGAAGATTAGGAGAAAAAAAAAAAATGGGCCTGCGCGGGTGAAGCAGCAGGGGTCACAGAAAGCCTGGGGATAAAGAGATATAAATGCAGACTGATTTTCATTCAGGACCACTCAGTAGCACTTCAGGATGTGACAAAGGGGATGAAAGGGTACACAAAGAGAGGGAACTGCTTAGTCTGGAATATAAGTTAATAATAATAATAAAGACATCTGACTAACAGAGAAAAGACAGAACAACCCCATTCTACCACATCACCCAAATCAGCTCTATAAAAGCAATAAGAGAGAACACAAAAGATATTTCTCTCCACCTCTCACTGAAGCCATTCCCCATATTTGCAACTTCTTTCAAGGACAGAAATAATATTTGGCTTCCTTGGCAACAAAGAACAAAGGGACAATAGAAAGCCGACAGCGGAATTTATGAAGCCGAGTACTGCACTCACCCCTTGTATGGGGACAGCAATCGGGCAGGGCAGGACGGCCCTGGTGAAACAGCAGCTAGAAAAGCTTTTTGGCTAAAAGCTATTTGTGCTGCTTTGACACAGAGCAGTTGTTTTGACTAATAGGTTAGAGGAAGGGATTTCTTTAGCAGAGTAACACTCTGAAGGGCTCTTTGCCTCACAACTGTAACAGCAGCTACAGCCACAGTGCACGTTTTCCTCGTACCTATTATATTCCAGGCCAAACCACACCACAGGCCCAAACAGCTTCAGGGGCAGCTGCTGCAAAAGTCAGTGAGAATTGTGTTCATATATGGACTGTGTTACAGCTAAAGACTGTGATTAAACTGCAAGACCTGGGAGCATTCCCGAGTTGCTGGATCTGAGGGCATGTCCCAGCTGTATCCCAACCCCATGCTGGATTCAGACACATCATCCCTCCCCAGAAAAGTTAATTTTATTTTTCTCTTCAGACATCTTAGATTGAAGAATATCCCCATTGTACCTTATCCTCGTTTGGGTCAGGACAGGGACCCGCACCCAGGTTTTCTGCTGTTGAGGCCAATGTTATGTATTCTGTTACACTAAGGAACACCTCTGAACCTGTGCATGGCATCTGCATATTTGCAGATGACACAGAACTGGAAGGAGCTGTTGATAGACCAGGTGGTTGTTCCATCATTCCGAGGGAATCTTGACAGTCTGCAGAAATGAGCAAACATGAATCTCATGAATTTTAACTAAAGGAAAATGCCAAGACTGCTCATAGGGAGGAGTATCCTTGTGTATCATATTGGGGAACAACAGGCTGCAAAGCAGGTTAGTAGAAAAGAACCAGGCTGTCCTGATGGATGCCAAGGTGACCACGAGCCAGTAATGGACCCTCACAGCAAAGCCAGCCTTTGGTAGGAGCATCAGCAGCAGGTCGGGAGAGGAGAGCCCACCCCTCAGCACTGGTGAGACCAGGCTGGGGTGTTGTGTCCAGTTCTGGATTCCCCTGTGCAAAAGAGACATGGACACCCCGGTATGAGTCCGGCAAAGGGCCACAAAGGTCAAGGGATGGAGCATCTGTTACATGGAGAGAGGCTGAGAAAGCTGGGACTGCTTAGACTGGACAGCAGAAGGTTCGGGGGGATCTTGTCAATGTGTGTAAATAACTGATGGGACGGGGAGTAAAGATCATAGAGCCAGACTCTTCTTAATGGTATCCAGTGAATGAAGAGGGGACAGTGGGGAAAAAATCAAATACAGGAAACTCCACTTAAAAATGTTTGTGTAACTGTGAGAGTGATCAGACTCTGGATTGGGTTACCCAGAGACATCGTGGAGTCTCCAACCTTCCAGATATTCAAAATCCAGCTAGACAGAGCCCTGAGCAACCTGCTGTAGGTCACCCTGCTCTAAGCAGATAGGCTGGACAAGATGATCTTAGAAGTCTTTTCCAATTAAATGATTTTATGATTCTGATCTTCCAACCTCAGTCACTCTGTGATATAATTGCTTCTCAGGATGCACTGGCAAGCCCCAGTCTCCTTTAAAACAGCTTGGGGGGGAAAAAAAAATATTCAGAGTGGGATTTCTGTTTGTCATGACCCCAGGTGCATTTCAGCATCATCTCAGCTCCGCTCACACAGAGATGCCTATTAGTTATACTTAAACTGTCCTGCAACAGAGTTCAGGGAAGCAAGAAAAGGCCCTCCCAGGTACATCTCCTGCACAAGCAGCATCACTGACCTTTATAAACAACGTTATCATTCAAGCAAACTGCTGCTCCAGACAATGGAAATAGCACTTGGCACTCTGACTGCTGCGTAAGCACTGTAACGATACCACCTTTCAGGATTTGTTTAGTCTTCACATCTGTGTTTATTAATTAGATTTACTCTGATGCAAACATGGAGAGTGCTACAGGAACATGGTTTTAGATAAGGAAATCTGAAAGATTCGTTATGAGTTTTACATAATGACTTAGTGTCCAGGTGTTTCAGAACCTACAGCATTCCCTTGTAGCCTGCTTGACTATTCCTTCTGAAGTTCATTCTCCAAATCTCAACAAATGCCTTCCTGGATCACCATAACCATTCTCTCAGCAAAAGGGAAAAAAATCAGGCAGGCATTCCTGTAATGTCTTATGCTAAAGCACACATCCAGCCCAGGTCTGAAGTATCACACACTGAAACTACTGCCAAGTTTACTGCAGATACTGAGGTTTGGTGAAAAATCCAGATAAAAGTCAATGCAAGTAAATGCAAAGTAGCACATGATACTTTGTTTTGGAGTAGCAACGGTTCTGTGAAAATGTAAAAACCAATATTCACTAATAACCAGAGAAAAAAACCTAGGAATTGTTAGGAAGGAGTAGAAGGCAATGTAGAAACCACGATGGTGTCACTGTATAACCATTCAATACTCATACCCAGAAGAGTGTCTGCAATATTAGATCCTCCTCCCATCTCCCTCCCCACTCAGAAATCACACAGAGAACTCAGAGACATTTAAGAGAAAGGTGTTAAATTGCAGCTAACCCTCCTCTACCTGGAAGACAGGCAACTGTGAGGTGAGATAGACCACACAGAAAGTGGAAGTGAGGAAGGGAGATGAAGGGATGGAAGTGCTGTTTCTTTCAACTAAAATAAAAAAGGTTGGGAAACAAAAGGGGGAATTTTCTTACTACCTGCAAAGCTCAGCTGTGGCACTTGTGGTCACTGCACTTCTGCAGGTCTCAAACATTCACATGGACCAAAAACACCACAACATCAATGAATGGAAGGAAAATCCATCAAGAACCAATGAACTCCCATACAGCTCTTGATTTAAGAAGTTCTTGAGCTGTGAGGCTGGTCAGACACTAGAACAGGCTGTCCGGAGTGGTTATGATGGTCCTTTGCTTCAAGCTGGAACAGCTGCTCTTGCATGATGTTTGAAGTGCATACATCTCTGCAGTGCCTATACAGAGAGCCCAGGATGAGGATCTCAGATGTAGGAATTTGCATGGTAGACTCAGAAGAAGTTAGGACAGAGTAATCCCAACCCTACTTTGCACTGAGTTTTGCACTCTAGCTACCCAAACGATCAGAAAGTAAAAGAGCAATAAAATAATAACAACAACAATAGTTGAATTCTCTGGAAATAAGTTGGAGCATATTGGTTAATGTGTTAGTACAGCAGAAAAGTCAGTAGACCTCTATTATTAGCAGATACAGAAATAGTGGGAAGGGACATGTTTGTTGCAGTCCCAGGAAGACTGGCCTTTGCAGAGTGTTTCAGATTCAGGTGGCAGGCTTATTAACTGAGCCTATCAATCTGATTACTGATTACAGTATCTGTCGCTGTTTCCATAGCCTGGAGTTGTGGTACTGAGGTGGATTATATTAAGCAGAGTTAAAGACAAAAGAGGGAAAAAAGTGAAACAGGAGAATGCTGGAGAGCATGGAGATGAAAGACACACAGGAAGGCATTGGTTTAATGGACAAGCATTTATGTTGTGATCAGCTAATGCACAGAGATTAGCATGCAAGGTATTTCTGAAGGAAAAAAAATAACATCCTGTCAGCCACAAAGTGATGTACAAAAGACTAAACAGCCAAATGTCTAGGAAGCTGTAACTCCATCTTCCTTCCACTGTCTCTCACCCTTGAGGTGGGAGGGGGGTAAGCCAGGAGAAAGGTCAGGGGATGAAAACAACAGTGGGGAATTGGCAGAATGCCTCGGGTTCTGTGGAGCAGAACTGTCCCTCCCAGAGGATAAACCAAGGGCACAAATCTTGGGTTTCCACAACATGCGCCGTAACAAGGAGAGAAACTTCTTGGATCCAATTTCAGTATAGACATTCTTTTCCATGCATTGAGGAACAACAGAACTGTTATATCTTGGCTAAGCGGTGAAGGAAAGCACCAAAACCCTTCTATATATTGTTTTTAAAGTCGTAGGGGTCAAGCAGAATTATTCTACAAAGCAAAACAGAGCATTTAGGTGGGATGGAAACCTTCCTCAGGACTGGAAAGAGTAGGACAGCAAGGAATAATTGCCAAAAACAAATTAACAAGTCCAAAGAGCAGCTTTCAGAGCTTAGTGACTCTAAGATCTCACAAGACTGAAATAATTCCTCCCAGCAGTTCTTGTTCCCCACAGGAAAAGGAAAAAATGGTAGGCTCCTGGGATACTTAATTCAGCAAACCCATCTGGGAACAACAACTAAAAGAGACTGATCTGCTACTCAGAGCCTCACACACAGCTCTGTGATCCAGGGATTTACAAAACCAACAGTAACACAAAGAGCCTTTCAACAACCTGTCCAACCCAGGCAGAAGGGCTGGTTGGAAGAATTTTAAAGTCTGTTTCTTTCTGCTAAGACACCAGACCTAACAAGAGTGCAATGTAATTATTCTTCATTCAGGCTTGACCCAATCTGGATATCAAGATGTTTTTCAGATGAGACAGAGGGGGACAGGATCATTAATATTTGGAGCAGTTCTCAGCATAGCTCACATGCAAACAGGACACATGGCTGTCATCAGGTTCTCATGGTCACTCCAACCCTTCACCTAGTTTTCAATCAAAATCTCAAAGGAAGATTGAAGGGCACAGTGTTCCCAAAAAGTACTGGAGGTAGCTGATCCATGGCAATCCTTCCAAAGGTAGAGGAAGGTTTGTGTGAGCTGGAGGCTTTTGAATGCTCATCGCTGAGAAGGGTAACATTGACTCAAACCCAGTTTGATGTTTTCAGGTGACTTGAAGCTTTAAAAAACACAAAAATCCCTACAGATCAGCACCACATCACACTCTCCAAAATCACCTCTGAAAATGTTTCAGTCAGTGGGTGAAACACCCACTCATCTGAAAATTGGTGTTCTCCAAAGTAAATAGAGTAAACGGGAATTTACCCTGTTCTAATGTGAATGATACAAAGTTTACCCTCTTCTCCCTTCCCTATCTTGAATACTAAACACATTTACTGCCACAATACCCAAGCAACATCCTCATTCAAACCCAAACTCCCACACCAATGAGCAGAGGAAAGCATACCTCCTCTACCCTGTTCACACCTGACTCACCACCCACCCCTACAGAAGCAGATCTAAGCTGAGACAGACCGTGTGAAGATGTTATCTTGCAGGCATCAACCTCATAATAGGGCATTTAAATTTATACCAAAATCTGGACTATTAATGTTTGCATCTCTTTAAAGTCAACAGTGAAAAACAGTCAACTCCCAAGGACAATTTGTGAGCTGTCCCAGATGCTTTTACCACTAAATTGTGTAATCTCTGTCCTTGGTGTTACTCAAAACTCAGCTGAACAAGACCCTGAGCAACTTCAAAACCTCTGTGGTTACAGCTTTGTTCCAGCTCCAGGAAAGCACTTAGAGACACTCTAAGCATGTGCTGAAATCCTCCTCACTTCAGCGGCCAAGGGACTGATGATTCCTATCTCCCTAGCACTCACAGAAACCCCAGTCAGACAGAGATGCTGAGAAACTGAAGAGAGTTCACCAAGAGGACCACCAAGATGATTAGAGGGCTGGAGCACATAACACAGAAGGGTAATGAAAGTATGTTTGTTTAGTCTGGGAAAGATTAAGGGCAGGACCTGACTGCAGACTTGCACTTCCTAATGGGGTTGGTTATTGAAGAGAAAGCCAGATCCTTCCCAGAAGTGCACAGAGAGAGGACAAGATGCAAAGGTCACAAGCTGCAACAAAGTAAAACCCAACCAAGCTAAATTTTTCACCATCAGAGTGGGTAAATCCTGGAACAGGTTATCCAGAGAGCCTGTGGAAGCCACATCCTTGGGGTATTTTCAGGGTATATTGGGCAAGATCACAGCACCCTAACACAACTTTGAGGTCCACCTTGCTTTAAGTGGGGGCTTGAACTACAAGACCCCCAATGGCCCCTTCTGTCCTAAGTCCATTTATGATACTCTGATTGAAATCCAGTCCCTTGAAAGTGTTTAATTCTCTCAAACAAGCATAACCACATGGTACAGCAGCTCTCCACAGGACAGGTATGATTTCCTGAGCCAGGGAGCTGTTCCTTTACCTCCTCTTTTCCCCACAAATTCTAATCAAAGCTTCTCTTGCCAAAAGATAGAATGTTTTATTAAATATGTTTTGGATAACTGGGAGAATTAAAGCTTGTAATAGTAGACTAATTTCTCCATCTCCTGCTCATCTTCAGGCAGCTCCTAAGATTTCTGTAATTATCATAGTCTGCTCTGTTGGACTGCTGAGAATTAGTTATAATCTACAAGCCTTAAAATTGTATTTCATACTGCACATTGCACTTCTGTGAGGGAGGAAGCATTTAGTATGTTAGGAACCAGCCTAGTGGCAACAATAGGAGCTTTTGTACCAGGGAATGGCATGTTGCCTGGGAATGGGCCAGAACAACAAATTGATACGACAGGCTTTGCCTGCTGTGGAAGTATTAAATCTCAGCTGATAGTGCAACTATCACCTTTCTCTGAAAAGCACCATGATCTGAGCTATGCTGTCCCTTAGCATAAAATGTAAATGACCCATGGGCACAAGGGGAGGTTGGTGTAAGTCCTATTCAGCCTGGAGGCTGGGAAGGTCATTTCCTAGACAGCTCCTAAAATTAAGCATAACAATATGCAACTCTCCCAGTCCCAGACAAGTGTGTCTCTGGAGCAGTGAAGCACAGAGAATTAGATTCAGGAGCACAGGTCCTCTCACAAAGCCTTTGTTTGCACATCAGTACACTCAAGTCAGCTCCCTCATTAAAGCCAGTGCCAGGACTCCCTCACCTTAGGGCCATCAGCTTCTACCAATGCTCACTTTGCAGAAGCGTAAGGGCTGGTAGGTTTAGCTAAAGCAGCAAAAGCCAGTAAAATAGAAAGTCCTCAAGGACAACTGAGCCAGTGTCACTTGAATTCCTCTCTTCTCACTCAGCTGAGCTATTTTGATTAGTTCAGGCTCTGGAAACCTCCTAAGGCTCACACCTGGTCCCCCATGAGACAGCTCAGCAACAAGGGGTGTCAGTGGCTATCCCAGCCTGAAAATGACTTTTCCTGTGTAAGCAAGGTGTGATAATGCACTGGCACTGCACTAGAGATGCTACAATCTAGGACTTCATGATCACTTCAGGTTAGGGAGAAGCATATTTTAGGCATCTGTAAAGCATCTCTAAAACCAGCACTGCAGTCCTGGTCAGGCCATAGCAAAGTGTTCAGGGTCACCTATCTAATATCGCCAATCTACGGAGCTGCATAGGAGTACCATCACCCCAGGGTCCCTCTGCAGCTGTGAAGATGGAAGGGCACTTCAGCAGGGCATTTCAGCCAGCCTGGGATTCAAGCTGGCCTCTTGTCCCTCCACAGATCACAGGGTGTGTACCCAGGACACATACATTCCTAACACAGATAGGGTTTTTAAAGATAGGATTCAGCAGGTTACTTCCCTCAGTGCTGTTTAAACCTTTGACAGATGTGAATTCATCTAAAGATAAGAAACATCATCTTTTTCATGTCTGAGTAGCAGCTTTACAAATCTGAGCCATGACTGTTTTAAATCCCATCCAAGTATTCCTAAGCAGCTGGATCTAGGACTGATCTAGGACTTAGCCTGGGACAAGCCACCATGACCCTGCTCCTCAGAGCTGTATGTGCTGTGGGTGAGAGGTGAGCTTGTGGAGGAGGAGAAGCAATTACCAAACAACTCTGCCACAAGGCCTGGATGAAGCTTCAGAATTATATCAGACTTCTGACACTTCATCAGAAGTGCACAGTGCAAAGGAGATGGAAGCAGTTTGGGATTTTAAAAGAAAAAGGGCGCGGGGCGGGGGGGAAGTATACCAGCAACACTGTCAAAATGCACATTCAATGTTCATTTATCTCCTATTTCTATGTCTTCATCCTTTTTCAGGAGAAAAGTCATCCAAGCTAATTATTCCAAAGGTTTATGAAGGAAATAAGTAAAGCAGACAGCAGAAAGAGACTACTCCTTAAATCTGTAGAGATAACAAGGCAAGTTTCCCCTCAGCATTAGACCATAAATTTCCCAGAACCAACCTCTCCTCATTTTATTGCTGAGAGCAGCAAGTTTCCTCGAGTTCTTGGTTACAATGGGAAAAATGCAATTAGCACATAGACTGCTTTTAATTAGTATATCCATTCAAAGAAAGATGCTCACCTATCAGGTTGTCATGATAAATAATTGTCCTTTTCCCCTTGATCTGGGTGTGCCCCGCCTGATCCCTGTGGCACAGAAAGGAGAAGGTAGAGGAAGCGTGGGCAGCACTTGTACAACTCAGAGTCTTACACCCAGACCTTTCCCAGGATGAAAACTGGAACAGCAGAGGTGAGAACTAAGAGGTAAAAGAAGGATATGAGGAGACGGGGAAATCTGACCCATTTGTTAGCAAAAAGAAAACTGTAGGTTTCATCAGCAATGAGCAAACTCACTATCTGCTCTAGGCAAAGGAGAGGAACATCTAATTTTCTCTCAAATTTCTCTCTCGCCCTCCCTGAGAAGACGAAGGAGGATTCATGGCTGAGATTTCTACCTTTTTTTAACTCCCATACATGCCTGAGACACTCAGCCCATGAATTACAACTCAGACAGGCTAACTCACTTCCCTAACTAGGGGGTCATCAAGAGCACAATGAGCTGATCTGGGCAGTGAGGCTCTGGTTCCTTGCACAGACAACACAGAGAAGCAGAGCCCATGATTGGATCATCAGAAACAAGTGTCAAATGTGTCAGTTATTGGAAATTTTCTTCACTGGCTAAATAAGGCAGCAATGACAAGTTATCCCAGAGCATCCCCTCATATCCACCACACTCAGTCAACAAAGCAGAAGGGGCAGTGGGAGTTGTTTCAGAGAAAGTCATCTCCCAGAAACCGGCCAGCTTGCAGGAGAGGCAAGAAACGAGGTTTATAGCAATAACAGAGGGGAGAAGACTTGTGCCTGCAACACCAGAGCTCTTCTTCCAGTCTGTTTTGCACATAAATAACCCCACTCATACAGTAAGGAGTTTGTGCCTTCAGACATTCACTGTCCTTGTATTACATCAAATCAGGTTCAGCATTTACAGGCTTTAAAAAAATTCAGCCTAAAAGCAGCACTGGTCTTTTTGGAAGCTCTTACCAATAAGGGAGCCTCACAAAGACTCTTAGGAAGGGGGATTTGCAGGGGATTAGGATTAAGCCAGTTTCAGTTACTGAAAAGTGAACTTCTGCCCAGGGAATTAGGGCTGGGAGAGCTAATTATTTGGCTTCCTTTTGCTTGTATCTTTCACTAGCAAACATCAGATCATGCTAGGGAGACAGAGAAAGGAAGCCAGACCTTCTGGGGTCAACAGGGCCACACACTGCCTGAATGAGCATAACACGAGTGGGAAAAGGAAACCCTCAGAGAATGTGCCCATCTAGACAAGAATCCAAGGGGCAGGGAATAGTTCTGGGTCACTCCCAGGACAAGAACACTTTGAGGCTGAGGGAGAAGTGAAGATCCACCTCCATCACCTCTGTTTGAAGATCAGCACAGGGTCCCTTGACCATGGTCAGTACAGAGATCGTGAGAGCACAAGAGGCACCATCCGAGGTTCACTTGTGGCACAGCTCACCCCACAGCACATCACACATACTGCTGCTGTGTTACGTGAAATGTGATGGCTGCAACCCTAATTAAACATTCATGTGCCAAGAATGGGCTATGAATGTGCCACTGTCTAATGGATAAAGGGATAGACTGGGTTTCTGGGGCTCTGACCATGTCACTGAACTACTTTATGGTGTTCGTGAAGTCTCCCTTCATTTCACGTAACTTCCCATTCTGTTGTCTCCCATTATGCCCCAGATTTTGTCCCTGAAAGTCTCACCAGGTGCTCCTACAGCACCTATTTTGCCCCTACTATTAGAGTACCAATACCTCAGCACCAATATTAATAATTTTCGAATCCACTGTGTGCTGCAGTTGCCTTTAGAGTCTGCAGCACGAAGAACACAGGCCCCCATGCAGACTAATGCTTAGATTCTGGAAACTGCTAGGCAGATTTTGGAGAATACATGAACTAGGGGAGTCACTCAGAGAAATCCAGTCTCTCACAATCCATCCACTCTTTGCAGGAGGGCTGTGTCAGGCATTGCCTTCTGTGCAAAGGTGTTATGGTAATGGAAGAAAATAAATTTGAAGTTCAATTCCCAAGTTCAACAACAACAACAGGAAAGTCTCCTTGTTTCAATAAACTTCCCCTGCTTTTTTGTGCAGGGGAAGTTTAACAGCTGCCCACTGTTTGTCTTTGACTTTCTCACTTGCAAGTCTTTATTTCAAAATCCCAAAGATGGTCTCTTTTGCTGTAGGTACAGAGAAAAGGGCCTATTTAGTTGAAATTAACCAAAGAGAAATTAATTTCATTCATGTAAAACAGCTTATCATGACAAAGTGAAAGCTTAAGCCAGAAAGGTTTCTAACCTCATAAACCACAAGCCTCCAACAAGGGAAGAATCAAGAGACTTTTATAATCCAGCTCTTTGCAAGAACAGCCACTGGAATACATCAGGCCCCCCGGAGTCACCCTGGGAGAATAAAACCACAGCAGAGCAATTTGAGGAGCTAAAACTTAACAAAACTTTTCCCTTCCAGAGCCTTACAAATACTGATTGCTGGAATAATCAGAGCTCGATCAAGTGTAAAGCTCAAGAACTGGTGTCATTCCTGACACTGGACACTTTTTCAGCCAGAATCTAGAGCTAGTAGGTCATTTAGGCATAAATCAAGTCAAATATTTTAGGTATTTGACTTTCAACTCAGACAAGATAGACTGCTTTTTAAAAAGTGAGCATGCATTCACTCATGTCTCGGTAGATGAGGGCCTCGGTCTATGCAGATCTGAGGCATTAAATCACCATCTCTGCCATGCTAAGCAAGGTGAACTCTGCTGTTTCTGCCTCCCAAAGAGGGGTCTGTGCAGATGTATCTGTGTCAGTCTAAGAGAGGCCACACAAGACACCAGCACTTTAATTCCACAAGAGTCAAACCAACCCCACACACCACACTAAGGTCTAACCTTCTAGTCACCTCCTTCATGCTAATGTTATATGTAATTTTACAACAACAACAACAAAGATTAGGAGCTCAGCTCCAGAACCTGCTCTTTGGCAAGAAATGCCACAGCTTTATTACAAGAGTGGCAATTTTCCATAGCCAAATATAACTGCACTGCAGCTTCTTCTTCCTTGCAGATTTCACACGAACATCATCTGACTGATGGCACTCAGCCTCACACATGCCAGGATACCTCTGGTGCTGCATCTTCCCTCTCTGCCTTCCACAGTGAGGAGTTCAAGCCTGCCTGGGGAGACTGTGGAACTGTGTCAAAAATGAGGAAGAAAGGAGAAAATAGGATTTTATCAGACAAATCCACAAATCATCCTAGGCACCTGCTCCCATGATTAGACTTAGAGCAAGCATGAGGCTGTTTCAATTTTCTGCTAATTAGAATTGTAGTCCAAACTGGGATATGAAATAGGGAAAATGCCAGACAGCTAATATGCTGATCATTCATTTCCACGTATGAAGAAGAAAGCCAGCACAGCTGACTTGATTATCACAACACACAGGTAAATCCTCCTGACTGAATATCAGCATTCCCCCCCCCCACACTGGCCTCCTCCAGCTTTAATTCCCACCTCCAGGCTCTGTGTTTTGTCTAGCAGAGAGCAGGTGAGGTTGGCTGTGTGGTCTCATAAAGCAAGGTAATCTTTAGCCCAAACTTGCCTGCTTGATCCTTCTGCCTAACAAAAAGGAATAATTCAGCTTTCAGCCTGGTTTACATGGGTGCCTAGAGGCATCTTGGTTCAGAGAGCAGCAGCTCAAGGGCCCCTGGCAAGCAGGGCAAGAGATGTGCTGCCCTAACTTCCCCAAAACAGAGACTCTGGGGGAGGCATTCACATGCAGCCATCAGCTGTTCTCTTGTTACACCACAGCTTTCCACACGGGCACCACAGCAGCCCAGTGGAGAGCACATGCAAAATGTAGGGATATTTTATATGGCAGGTGTGCCTACCTGCGTAGCTGTGGGCTGAAAGAACTAGAACCCATTCTAAAAGAACAAAGCTATGTCTGTGGGTAAGGATCCAAAGAAAAATGCAGTATTTCCACACTTCCAAACTTGTTTTCATTATGCATTCATTTTGATGGGGATGTTTCCTGATTCCCAAAGCAAGGTGCTAGAGCAGCTACGACCTTAGGACAGCTGGTATGGAAGTCCCTGAGCTGTCTTATATGGGACAGGTTCTTGTCCATTAATTCTCTGTCTCGGGCAACTGCCATGACTATTGCAGTCTTATCACAGAGTCATTTACATTGGAAAAGACCTCCAAGACCATCAAGTCTCACCTTTGACCAGTCACCACCTTGTCAAATAGACCACAGCTCTAAGTGCCATGTCCAGGTCATTCCTGGAGCATGGTGAAGATCAGGTGGTATCTCATTCACCAAAGGGATACTTCACAGGATAAAAGAGCTTCAACTGGGGGATTCAAAAAGAAATGAACTCTATAGACTGGGCCTTCAAGGACTTGGATATGGCTCTCCCAGCTTCCAGGCAAGCATCCAAAAAGAAAGTTCATTCTAGAAAAAGGAGCAAGGGGAAAGAGTTAATGTCTCTGATTCTGAAAAAGTTCAAGGATCTTCAAAGCCAAAAGCCCCAAAACATTTCATGACATGCAGATATGTTCCCTGTCCCTCCCTATCCAAGAGGTCTCAACATCCCAAATCCCCATGTTGCCTTTGAAATAACAGCCTTAACTTACGTGAGCCACTGTTTTCCATACAACAAATTAAGTCAAGATAATTAACGGAAGAACAGTGAATAAATACCTGCTTAGATTAATACTGTTCTCTTTCTCATACAGAGAGGCCAAGTTAGCCCAACATGAATGACCCCATCTATCACTAACAAGTTGTTCCACATTTACTGAAGACTTGATCATGGGTGACTAAGTGGCTTGTTCGAAATGGGGATGGTGTTGATTTGTAAGTGGAGAAAAGATCAGAGACCCCCATTAGTATTCCCCCTGCCCGGCTGCACTGATTCCCAACCATACAGGAAGGAGGATTTTCTCTGTGTTTTTTCACCTCCCTGTCACAACAAGAGTTTTAACTAGACTTCAAGCTATGTTTGGATGCAAAACAGATGTCACTTCCTCCTCACATCTCCCTAAAGGAATTCAGTGCTGTTTTCATGTGTGCTGTCTCCCAGGATTCTGGCAATATCCAATTTCCCATTCAAACACAGGCAATAGAAAAAGCTGAAAGGCAGATTTTTGTGGATTTCCCTTCTGTCCCATGCCTGAACTTGTAACATGAATAAGGCTTTTGGTAGCTTTGTCCTTCCTTTTTAATAACTACTTCATTTAACTCTTACAAAAGCCAGTCTTTCCTCATTGCAGCCTCCTAATAAGATTCCTCCCACATCACTGAAGCCCAGTTGTGCCCAGAAACTGGGTTATTCAGGAAACAAAAGTTTGGATTACAGAACTATTCCTGCTGGCATTCAAAGCCACTGCACCCCACCCCACACAGCTCAGCTTTTCAGCTGGTAGGGATCCTCTTCCATACTTCCAGAGTGGCAGGACAGGCTGAACAGACACATACTTTCCCTCCCAGCCCAGTTTATGTCTCTGGGAAAGTGAAATCTCTTAGGTGAGAAACTAAAATTCTGCTGAGCCAATAAGCCATTCCACCTCATCCAATCACTACATGCCCTTGTCAAAAGTCCCTCTCCAGCACTCTCATAGCTCCTTTAGGTACTGAAAGCTGCTACAAGGTCTCTCCGGAGCCTTCTTTCCATCAGGCTGAACAGACCCAATTCTGCCTTTCCACAGCAGAGCTGCTCCAGCCCTCTGATCATCTCACAGCCTCCTCTGGACCTGTCCAACAGGTCCACATCCTTCTTGTGTTTGGGGCCCCAGAGTTGGATGCAGAACTCCAGGTGGGATGTTACAAGAGCAGAGCAGACACGGAGGCACCTCTCCCTTGACCTGCTGCCCACACTGCTTCTGATGCAGCCAAGGACACGTTTGGCTTTCTGGGCTGTGAGTGCACTTTGCCAGGTCACAATTGAGCTTTTCATCCACTAGCACTCAAAATCCTTCTCTCCAAGGCTGCTCTCAATCCATTCACTGCCCAGCTTGTATTTGTGCTTGGGACTGCACCGACCCATGTGCAGGACCTTGCTCTTGGCCTTGCTGAACGTCATGAGGTTCCCACAGCCCCACCTCTGAAGCCTGTCCAGGTCCCTCAGGATGGCATCCCCTCCCTCCAGGTGTCACCTGCACCCCACAGCTCAGTGTCACCAGCAAACCTGCTGAGGGTGCCTCAGTCCCGCTGTCTGTGTTGCCAACAAAGATGTTAAAAAGTGTAAATCCAATACCAACCCCTGAGGAACCACACTCATAACTGGTCTCCACTTGGACATTCAGCCATTTTCCACAACTCTTTGAGTGGACCATCCAGCCTATTTTTCATCCATTGAGTGGTCCATCTATCAAATCCATGTTTTCCCAGTTTGGAGACAAGGATGTCGTGTGGGACAACATCAAATGCTTTGCACAAGTCCAGGTAGATTACATCAGTTGTGCTTCCCTTGTCCACCTCTGCTGTACCTCCATCATAGAAGGTCACCAAATTTGTCAGGTATTATTTGCCGGTAGTGAAACCTTTTTTGAAAAATTGTATTTTCCCCCTTCTGTCCCAGGCTTCCTTTCAAGCCACAGAGGCACTTTAGCTGTTATGAGCAGCAGATCAAAACCTGCACTGTTTTTTTAATGAGTGTTTCCCCCTTTTATTTTCTAAAGGAAAGTTGCCTCCTTTTCCACATCCAGATGCATTAAATAAAGGAAATGGAGGGATTTATTACCCCTGTAAGTGCAGGGTCTAATTCAGTCTTACCATCTGATTCAGAAGAGACAATAGAGGCAAAGGAAGAGAGAAAGAGGAGAGGCACAGAGAGATGAAATGACTTAGGGAGTTCACATTGGAATTTAGTGAAAGTACCAGGGAAGAGGCCCAGCCCTATGCCCTCCTGATATTGCTCTACTCATCTAACCATTAGACCATGAAATCTCAGTTTTTTCATGGTTGAGAAGAGTTTGAGGGCTCTAAGCAGTAATAATAGGAATAATCCATTTGAGTATCCGAATTACAAACTTTGATTTGGGTTTCTTACTGCAACAGCATAGCTGTGCCAGGTCACAGTGTTTCTGACACTGTGTCACACACAGACATTAGTAATAACAAGCTCACTTCAGCCCACTTCCATCAGCTTTGATGTGTTCTTATACCAAAAAATGAATTTAAAGGAGGAGGGCAGCATTTGGCTACTCAGCATTTTGGCTGCTTTGAATTTGGCTGCTCAGTGCAACCCTGACAGCTTTGTAATAAACACAGCAAATGTTTTAGAATTACAGGCAGGACTTAGTGCTCGTTTCCTTGATCTGGGACTGTTTGATTTCCATTTATCACACTCACACAAAGCAAGGTGTGCAGACAATACAGGACAGGGAGAAGACTTCAAAGCAAATTCCTCTCCACAAGGGAGTGTGGGGTCCCCTCACACCGAAAGAAGCTGTTCCACTTGTCAGGCCAATTAGCTGCAGCTCCGCTGCTTTGGTGGGAGAAGAAGGGGAGAGGAATGAAACCCCGGCATGATTCTTTGAATCACTCCTGAAATATCCTGGGGAAATCTGTATGCAGCAGCATCTCCTGTTTCCTCAGACAGCCAGCCCATGTAAGGAGGCTGCCAAGAAAGGCTGGGTTCATAGAAGGTCCAGTTCATGACTCCACATTGACAAGCAGTGAGAGACCTCATCTAGAGTTTGCCATGGAAAATCAGGGAGAAAAGCGATGCACTTCAACTGCTTTTCCAGACCCCCAAGCCTTAGACAGTTCTCCCCAGTAATAAACAATGTGGATCAGTGATTCACAAGGAGCCAAGCACTAGCACCTGAATTAGAAGTCTTATGAGGAGCGGCTGAGGGAGCTGGGGGGCTCAGCCTGGGAAAAAAGGAGGCTCAGGAGGGTCTTTATTGCTCTCCACAACTAGCTGGAAAGACGCTGTAGTGTGGTGGGGGTTGGTCTCTCCCACCAGGTAACAAGATAAGAAGAAATGGCTTCAAGTTGTGGCAGGGGAGGTTTAGATTGGATATTAGACAAGTTCATTTCACAGGAAAGGTTGTAAAGCATTGGAACAGGTTGCCCAGAGAAGTGCTGGAGTCACCATCCATCCCTGAAAGTGTTCCAAAAAATGTTTGCATATGGCACTTGAGGACACGGTTTAGTGATGAACACGGTGGCGCTGCTGGGTTGATGGTTGGACTTGATGATCTTAATGGTCTTTTCCAGCCTTTAGCAATTCTATGATTCTAAAAGGGGCAAAGCAAACCAACCTCTTGCCAACCATTAAAACAGCTGAAGTAAAGCTGGTACTTGCAAACACACTGTGGGACTAGGAATAGCAGCTATGAGGACCTCTGACTCTCTAGAAACACTGGTCCAAGTGTTTGTGTGGCACCAAGTTATTTCTTAAGCAATCTGCCTCCATGAATATGTGACACTTGGGACATTTCCATCCAAACTGTCCTTAGATCATGAGAGAAGGACCAGAGGAACTGTTCCTCTTTTCAGAAAGGACAAGAACATCAGAGCTGAAGGCTACATAAAGTCAGTCCAGTCCCTGAGCTCCTGAAGAGAACAACATGTTAGTGATTGTTAACATGGCATTAGTAACAGTGTGCACCCTCTTACACAGGGGCAGCCTTAGTGCTCTATTTGAGGCCAAATTTGAGGCTGTCCACAGAACCTCACCCTCTGCAATGGCAGCACCAGTGGAGCTGGAGGTGTTTGAGGCATCCCCAAGAGCGTTCTAAATTTTAGATTGTGCTTAAGGCCTTGCTTATCTCACAAATTTTCACTTCTGCCCATCTATCCCATTTGCCTTTGCTGTAATGCCGTAACACTGATACTGCCTGGAGATCTTCCAAAAAGGGAACTGTCACAGCCTCCTGCAAGAGCTGGAGAGATGCACAGTCACCGTGACTGCAGCACACCCTCCACAGAAACACCTGCTCCAGGTGCCACACCATGCAGTCACCCAGCTCGGGTATGCACGAGCTCCACCAGTGACTTCATCATCTTCAGCTGACCCACGGGATTTCCTACCCTCTTTGGGCTTCACATATTTGCAGTCTGACAAGAAATCTTCACATATTTGCAGTCTGATGACCCATTTTCCTTGAACAACCTGAAAAATAATTAGTGGTGGGTGCCATTGTCTTGCTGTGAGACAACTGGCCTGGCCTTGGCTGTGTGGTTAAACCCTCGTAGCCTTCAAAGCAGCCCTCTGCTACTACGTGCCCATCCTTAACTCCAGAAACTGGACACAAACTCTTCAGGAAAGTGCCAAGAGACCTGTGTAACAGCATGAGAGACTATCAACACACCTTGACACTATGGTCATAATCCATGATTTCATCTATAAATCACAAATACTATAGTAATAAATATTAAAAATAAGCCAGAGAGAGGATATAGCCAATATGAAAACTATGGCTTAGCAGGAGCTTCTCAGGAACACTTCAGTTGTTACTGTACTTCATGCAGAGTCTAAAAGTGACTGGAGGATATCAATCTCCAAAATCTATGGCAAATAATAAAATCCAGAGAGAATTACAGCTTATAAAGACAGGACTCAGCACTTCAAAATATCACCTGCATGCTGAAGCATTCCCACATTGACAGAAAATAACATTAAAGAACAGTGATATTGCACTCTTAAAAGCAGGTCCCATTGTCTGAAGGTACATCTTAATTTCTGTATTATTCATCTTCAGAAAAAGGGCTGTGAACATTTCCAATAGCATGAAGCTGTCTGTTAATTTGATTTCATCCCCTAGATGGACGATTATTGAGGTAGATGTTTGGTCTGAACTCGTAAAAAGATATTCAGGGCTTCAGCTGGGTATATGTGAACATTTCTGCCTGCACAAGCAACAGCTATTTCTCAGGCTGAACTGCCATCTTTTATAATCTTCACTATTGATTTTAGAGTTGGTTAAAAAACTCCTAAAGCACTTAAAAATTCATGTGACCAAAGGCCCCTATCTGTCTTAGGTTATTAAAAATAAAAAATTAAAAACGTGACTGTGCACTTCACTATTGATTTGTCTTATCACTTTTCCTTTTTTTTAAGAAAAAAAGCTTTTTGATAAGCTTTTTGGTTTGTTTTCTTCATTTAAATTTGACACTTTATTTGAAATTTTCAGATTCAAAAACCGGGGTGGGAAAAACTCATAGAAAAAGAAAACAACTTGTAGAACCTGTTTTCCCTTTTATTTAAAATAAAAACTTTGTCTGTTCCTTGACATTATGTTTTACAGTGAGATGTTGTTCCATCACCACAATAATAATTGATACTTTTGAGTAGTCATTTGCTAAATAGCTTTGAACTATCTGACTGGTCTTTTAAGGCTTACATGAAGTCATGGTCCCTTCTCAAGAAGCAAAATGTTCCATTAACCCATTTGCAAAGGAGTCCAGCACTGAACAGGCTGGATTTTATTCCACCAAACCTCCTCCCAGGGTCTGCTAAGCTGCACTTGTGCACAGCCAGCTCTCCCTTGGAAAGCAGAGCCCTTCCCAGGCAAAGCCCTGATTGCCAAAGGCCACGGGAGAGCACATCCAGGCCAGGCAGGGAGGGAGGAGAAGCAGCCGGGGCAGGGGGAACAGCGCGGGCACGAGAGCTCTGCTGCCCACGGGTCAGGGGGTTCCCCTCTTTCAGGACTTTCGTTTGAAAGCTGTCAGAGCCAAAAGAGAGTGGCCTATTCAAGTTCCGAATGCAGAGGGTCTCTTTGGCATAAGTTTTTCAATCAGTAAAAAGCAAATCTTAGCACTGTGTGCAATCCAATTATGGAGGTTTCAAAGCCAAGCAGTGCCACTGAGGCTGTTTAGCCAGACCTCCACCATAACACAGGCCTGAGGTGTTCACACGACAAACCTTTCACTGAAGCTCAATAACTTCAAAAAGAAGTATTCACTAAGCAAACCCTTGCACTTCGGATTGAAAAGCTCTGAACAAGCAAAAAATCTGTGGCATATCTCCACAAGCTACACTAACAGTTAATTGCCCTCCTTGTTAAATGCTCATGTCTTGTTTGCAGTGAGCATTACTCACAACTGGATACAGGCCCAGGCACCCTCTAGCTGAGGCAAATGAGTGTATTTTTCTCCTCTCAGTTCCTTTCTCTACACTTCTGGAATACAAAATGAGATCCACTCATGGTAATTGAGCTGTTGACAAGTCTTCCCAGCCAGGGACATAGAATTAGTGTTGCTAACCTTCATAATTTAAATTACAAACCCAACTGTAATTGGTGTTTTTCTTGGAGCTCCATCTCCTGGAGACAGGTGATTATGGGAGAACCCTTATTTTACTTATGTTTAAAGTACATTTTAGACACCATGGAAAAATCTAGAAGTGCCTTGAGTAACCCCAGCAGATGTATGGGTACAACCACAGACAGATTGAACTAATTCTAACTTATTTCTCATTAAAGTAATTATTATTGCTATAGCAGATGTCATGATTTGCTGCTGTTGAATGTTTGAAGGGAGAGAAACTGCAGTTATCCCCAAGAAAAGTAAGGCTGGGAATATCAAAAGAAACCAAAAAGCTCTTCTTCTGGGGCTGAGAAGAAAAGAGGTGTCTGTGAGTTCTGAGGCTTGGACAGGCACCCCTGGCAGAAATGACACAGGCACCAAGGGAGCGCACATCAGTACTGCTGGTAGCTCTGGGAGATCAAGCATCAACTCTCATCACTGGAAATGTCTGAAGACTGCTTTGCCAAGAGAAATCTTCTCTGGCCAAGAAGATCTAAAAAAATTCTTCCCTGTGAGGGTGGTGAGGCACTGGCACAGGCTGCCCAGAGAATGTGTAGATGCCTCATCCCCAGCAGTGTTCTAGGCCAGGCTGGAAGGGTCTCTGAGCAACCTGGTCTAGTGGAAGGTGTCCCTGCCCTTGACAGAGGGCTTGGAACTGAATGATCTTTAAGGTGCCTTCCAACCCAGACCATTCTGTGATTCTATAGCTCTATGCAGTATCAGCTGAGACACAGAAAAATCAGTATGCTCCTGATCAGAGCATGTCAACGTAGATGCATGTCCTGCATATTAAAAAGTCCTGATATTAAAAAGCAGGTGTTGACACAAGACATGCAAGTTCTGCACAGCAACTGAGAAATGATGACTGCTATAAACTATCGCTGGTACTACTTAATGATGATTCATTAATTGAAATTCATTGATTTGTGCTACTCTATTATTTTAATTTATTATTTGACTTGAACTATTAAGTTTAACAGAAGACAACCAAGATCTAATTGAAGCTTCCATACAGGCTGGTGCATGTGGATTCTGAAAACCAAGACAAACATCTTTAACAACACAGGGTGACCTCCATGGTTTAATAAAAGGCAGCACCAACTAATCTGCAAGAGCATACAGGATGTTCAGCTTTCACATTCCTCACATGTTTTCCTCCTCTGACTCTGCACTGTCAATGTTTGTCTCCCAGTTCAGTTTGCCTTAAGGGCAATATAACAGTCCTCGGTTCCTGCGATGCACGGGGTTAAGTCAGGCCAATTCAATCAGTCTCCCACTGCGCCCAGACAAACAGCCCTCCCCAGGCAGGGGGAACCCACTGCTCTGAGAATGACTCCACACTATTAGTAGCAGTTGACACCCTCTTCTATCAATAAAGGGACATTTTCTAGTATCTGCAGCAAGCATGGAACGTGTTTTCTCTGGGAATTCAGCCTCCCCTGCTCAGTAGGAGAAAAATCTTAGTTCACATATAGCAAATTTCTGCATTATTTTTGACTATTTGACGAAAATTCTATTCATTAAAGGCTTGGTAAACAGATTGTTTCCTGAATTCGAGCTCTGCAGAAGACCATTTGACAGATTAGCTCTTTCTTAGATGCTGTCCCAGGAGACAACGTCGGAGGTCTCCTCTGAGTAAATGCTGATTTTCAGCACTGTAAATGCTTCACCCTTTTTGCTTATTTTTGCTTTCGGTGTGGGGTAGGCAGAAGATAATCCCACATCTGAGATGCAGTGCATAATATCATCATGTTTTTGTGTGATTTTCCCATTTACCTTTGTGCTGTACAAAGTCCCACCTTACCTGTTCAAGTGTCAACACTCCCTGAAAAATTTCCCCACCAATTCTTCACTCAACTGAAATCCCCTTGATAACGCTTGTTCTTCAGAGAGCACATAGCTATAAAAGGTTTAATTGTCCTTAATTTATTAACTCTGATCTTCCTTTATCTCAAAATACAGTGCAGGGGGAAAATAACTAACTTCCACCTATGCTGCTTCTTCGCCAATGGCATCAAATAAGAGTCTGCCGTAAATCTCTAATTTACAAGCACATTTTAAAAGCACCAGTTAATCCTTCTAGGAGTTTAAAAATAAGTTAAATATTAACTTTATATCTACATGTTTTTAAAGTTTATGCTCCTTTGGCTTTTTGTTTCAAAAGTAATTTTTGTGAAAACAATAAATGTTATCAAATAGAAAAATCCAATTTGATTTGGCTGAACCACTGCTCTGTTCTTCTTAAAATTATAGAAGTAATGCATTTAGTTAAAATATATGTAATTATATTTATGTATTGATATTTTTATATGTAATATTTTTTTAAATTCAGATACACACAAAAATTTAAGATTTCCAGAGAATCTTTAAATATTATTTGAGTCTCAATCTCCTTTACAATGGCAATGGACAGTACAAATAGCTCAAAACAGAGAGGGATAAGTGGGGAATCCAGGATTACTTTTAAAAGTAGAGTAAAAAGAATGTATCCTCCTCCTAGAACTGTCAGATGGTATCGGCTTCTGGCTAGATCAGCAAATGGGAAATGATAGTGCAGAATGACAATCTCTAGCTGCACTTGATCAAGACGGCATTTTCAGCAGTGACAGCTGAAAACACAGCAGGATTGATGGGAAAGGCAACCTTCCCAACGGCCTGTGCAGAGGCATTAGGCACCTGTTTGCTTTATTGACAGGGCGGGCTTTGTTTCACAAGAATAGCAGGCATATTTAATCTTCATGTCAAAAGACACAGTGGCATTAAAGGGTAGAGAGTTACCTCAGGAACAGAACTGGAGTCTTTAATCATCCCCATCGCCATTGTTTTGGTCACTGGGGCTGGATTCAATAACTTCACCCTTGTGTTCTTACTCACCACTTCCACCGCGCTGACTCCGAAAGGTCGGGGACTCCAGCCCTCATTCTGAAGGTGGTAATTACACAAAACTGGCAACACCAACAGGTTCTCAGAGTTCCAGGTCAAGCAACATCAGAGAATAAGAAGGAGATATTAATTATAGAGAGTGGATAATTGCTTCCTTAGCAGCTAATCCTCCCATTTATCCACCCAAAAGGTCAGACACAGAAACCCAACACCCTTTCAAAGTACAGTGAATAATCTGTCCTTGTGGCACTACGCCAGAACTCTTGGCTATGCGTTAATCTGGACTACTCAGGGGCAAAGAGGCTGTGTCAGCATTTAGAGAAAATGTAAACACTCATCTTTCTTCCTGGCCACTTGAAATAGGCACCTTAAAACAATCAGAAACAGGCATAAATGCAATTCATCACAGCCCGTTTCTGTTGTTTAGCCAAGACAAGCAATATTTCGGTGTCTCATTATGCAAAGACAAGGCAAAACACAAGGGCTGCCAGTCTGTCTCCACAAAAACCGGTGTGAGGCACGACTATGTTTAAATAAAGATCTGCTGGCTGAGGCATTAATTTCCTATAACAAATCCTATTGATCAACCACCTTGGATGTACAATGCCTGCAGAAAGTCACAGCGAGGTCTTTCAGGCAAAATATTCCTGGTCTTTCACCACTCTCTGAGGAACCCATAGCACCCACCACACAAGCAGACTTTCCCCACTATCTCTAGCCCTTTCTTCCAAACCATGTGCTCCATTTTATTTTGGTCAGACTATTCTTACATCCCCATGCACAGGCCTTCTCCCATGGCAGGCAGAGGGACAGCTAGCCACACAGTGGGGAAAAAGCCATGGGGCCAGGAGACAGCTGGAAATCTGCTCTCTGCTGCGATCCCTTCCACAACTCCTGTATGCATTTTCCCCCATCCTGACTGCAGAACAAGACCACACTTCTGAATTAATATAAAATTAAACCCATCAAATTCACTTTTAACAACTTTGAACACACAGAGGAAGTTCTTGTATTACAATGCTCAGCATTTTGAATCACAAAAGCCCCAAAGTCAGATTTCCTTTTTGGTAAGATTAGACTCCCACAGCAAAGTTTAGTTCCATTCCTTATTCCAAAGCCAAACCATCCCGTGACTTTAAGACCCAGATTCAATACAATATTTGGCTCTCCAATCCCAACTGGAATCCTTACGTCCCACCAAAACACAACCAAGAAGCCAGGAGTTTGAGTAAAACTATGATGCTACTTGGTTAAGATCTAACTTAAGTCTCAGTGCTTCAAAGTTTGTTTGTGACTTAACTAAATTTTCTAGCTTTACTTGGAAGTTATAATTTTTCTTCCCACTTCTTCCTTTAGTCCTGAATTTCCAGCAAATCTCCAGCTAACATGTTCAAGCACATTTTATAAATCAAGAGAAACTCATAGCTAGAAATCATAGATTGTTCATGGCAGTACAGAAGAAGGAACTGACTTCTGGAGCTGTATCTCGTTCCTTGTTGCCCACTAAAGCAACTATAACAACACTGAGCACGGAAGAAGCTAAACTCCAGCCCCCCGGGTAAGGAGGCATCACTGCAAAGCAATATTTTCACACAAGAAACCACCTCAGACCAAGGCAGAGCAAGGCAATTTTGCTTTATCTCCTGTAATATCTGGACTATCAAATAAGGCTTTCCTGTAATATCAAGGCTATCAAATAAGCCTTGATAGATTTTTATACAAAACTGGAGAAAAAAAGTAATGGGGCTCACACAAAAGAGCTGAATGAATGCATCAGGCAGACCACAAAAGGATGTCTTCCATAACATTTTTAAATTATGTCATATCTTTTATTTTATTTGTTTTCAAGAAGTCTCATTTTCCTCCCCACATAGATCACAATATCAATTTGTTACAGGAAAACAGAAACTTTTTGCTTTTGATATTTAATATTGGCAGTTTGTTTGGCTCACATGGACAGTAGTCTAAAGTTGTATTTCTCAGTCCCTGCTCTGCTTGCTGATCAGAAAGTGACTCTGAAGAGCTGGGGAAAGCTGGTGCCTCAGCAGCCGCTGAGATAGAGGAAGAGATACAGCCTGTACTTCCCTCTTTAGTTATGTCTCTGCTGCCTTGGAAAGAAAGAACAGGAGGGAATACTTCACAGCCTCAGATTTGGTAGGACTTGAACTTCCCTTCAACACAGGAGACACCACAGAATCAAACTCTGTAAAAAACAAGTTCAGGTCAGTTTTCAGCTACAATCCTGTGGCAAAAAACTCCACTATCTGAAGAGTGCCAGCTTTGTGTTTGAACTACACATTTAAGGTTTTCCCCCTGGTTTTAGACTTGTAAAAACTCTTTTCTCTCACCCTACTTGTGAGTCAGTCTTTGCCTGCAAGATTCCTCAGAGAAATGCCTTTGTTTTCTTTCCTGTGAGGAAAACGCCTGTGTACAGTGGGCACTGCCACAGCCTAGTAAGTTGGCACTTTGTTATGCTTTTCCACTCCAACAGCTCCCTGCAAGCCATCAGCTGCAAAGCAAGATACAGAGCCTGCCAATTAATTTACTGGGCCATTAATCAATGTATTTTATACTGCTAACTTTCAAACAGATAAAAGCCATGCAGGACCAGAGCAGAGGTGCCAGACTGCCCATGCTTGGCTCAGCTGTTCTTGGTTCAGCTTCTTCCAAGGGTAGAAAGGAATAGGAGAGGTTGGAAAGCATCTGGGAGAACTCCAGTAGATGAACGGTGGTACATTAAAATCAGAGGGTTGAAGCTATTTTACTGCCTCCTCTCCTTTGACAGAAACATCCAATTCACTCCAGAAATTGCCAGTTCTCACTGTGGTTAGTTGAAGAAGTGCCCAGCCTTTGGTTAGGGCAAGTCAAACAGACTGGTCATTCCAAACAGCATTATTTACAATGTGAGCACAAACCAGATGCAGGACAGGACATGAAAATCATATCTGAATCCCAATATCCATGTTTCTGACCTGTATATGCAAGTGACAGAAGCATTTTGTATCAAATGACACTTGGACATGTACCCATCAGGTGACACAGGATCAAAAAAGTCCCTCCAAGACTACCACAGGGCACAAGTCACAATAATAGTTCAGGTGGCCAGAAGCTATTCCCTGTTCACACATTGAAGATGTCTGGGAGCAGAGAAAGTCAATTTTCCTGGCAGAGACCTCCACTGCAGGAAATTCAGGACACCTCTAAATGTCTGACCACAGGTCCCCTGACACACAGAATATTTATGTTTCACTTTCAGCTAAACCATTGGGGCTGGCAAAACTTTACTGCAGATCACTGGGGTGGCAATGAGGTGTGGGAACCCTCCTCTGTCTGGGTCATCAGCATCCTGCACCGTGCTCAGGCTGCGAGGGCACAGGGCTGGGCACAAAGGTGACCTGCTTCAGGCACATGCTGGCAACCACCACCACCCGAAACACAACCCATCCCTTCTGCAAAGGAACCATAGCACTGAACAGCATCATCCTGGGACCACCAATTTAGTGCTCATGGGGGCTGACTCCAGTTAATGTTTACATGGGGTTTAACCTGCCCACTTCCTTCCAGGCTTTTACTACCAGCCCAATCTGAATTTCCACTGTTCACTGACACAAGCGTTACCCGAGAGAGGAGCATTGAATGTCTCCAGCCCATTTACCCTCCACCTCACAAGGTACAGGGGTGGGTCCTGTATAAACAGGTTTTTTGTTTGAGGGCGCCTGACAGAGCAGAGCCTGACCTTTCCCCTTCGGGGGAACAGCAGGCTTCAATCAAACCTTGCTGAGGGTTGGGGCTATTTTCCCTTCTTGAGGGTCAGGGTGATGCTTGAACTCTCCTTGCCTCAGCTTCCCCACCCACCCCATCAATCTCCCCTCTGCCCTGCATGACATCTGGGGCCACTCTCATTTACAACAGCCTTCCCCACGGCTGCATCTTCATGGGGACTTTCCCTGACACTGCTGAGTGCCTCTGTCACTGGAGTGCCTTGCAGTTATCTCCCCTTACAGCAGCAGAACCTACACACTCTGCAGAAGGAAGAAATCTCTTGCCAGATTAACATTTTCCACATTAAAATCTACATCTAGCACATGGCCTGCTCTTAGGAAGCCATTAGGTTGGAACTGGCTCGGCTGTATGTATTGTGTCAGTCCTGCTGTGTACATGGCATTTATAGGTTAAAAAAAGTGTTGATTTTGGCCCATGATAATGTAAATAGGACTCAAGATGGGGGCTAAGAAACTACAGCGCTTATTGCTCTTTGGGGATGGAAAGGGTCCAGCTATGTTTAACCTGAGGCACCATCCGGTTGTACACAGATCATTATCACTGCAGCATCGCTGCCATCAGACCTACATTGCTGTCCACTCACTGAAGATCCAGCCCTGAGAGCTTCCACAATACCAAACACACTAAACCACTATGAAAATGTTCCTTTTCTTCCTTCTGCCAGGAAATACAGGTGCTGACTGGCTGTGTCCCAGTTACAAGTACATTTTTCAATAAGGCTTCTTATCAAAATTACACTTTTCATTATTTCACAGCCAGATGAAGCCTGGCCACTATTCTGGACACTGCTTTAGAGACTGAGAGCTCTTATCAGACTGTTACAAGTTTGGGCACTCCTCAGTAGAGCTGTTGTAATGGCCCAGAGCCCAGAACAAGCTTTTTCCTGCACTGGATGCTCACTAAAAGAAAATAGCACTGGGGTGCTGCCAGGTAAAGTGGCCAGAGTGTGCAATTCAATTTCCTCAGCTTTTGTTTTAGGCAATACAGCCAAGCTTGGCAAACCCTGCTTATTGTTTTTTTCCTGGAAAAATATTGGTGAGGGTAGGTGACAGAGGTAAGGAATGAGTGTTCGTGTTGAGCATGGAGCAAAGCAGAAAGGAGAAGGATTTCATCCAGCTTCTCCCCATTTACCTGTGGTTATCTCTTGGGCCATAGCCCCACAGAGAGACTCCGGATGGGAAGTACCTCAGTGTGTGCTGATGCATCAGGGTGTGCTGGTACCAAGAACACAAAAATGAGTAGAAATTAAAGGAGCCACTGGGTCCTTTGTGAAAGCAAAATCTGGTGACAGTATCTCAGTTTGGGCCAAGCCAAAGCAGAGATGTTCCTGTCTCAGAGGTGACTCTTGAAAACTACAGGTTTTTTTCTTCTCTATTCTTTTATCCCCCAAAACCTCTATCTCTTACTTCCACAAGGATGAAAAGACTGATCTCAGAAAATGAAGATCTGAGCCCAAAGCATTGTGCTGAAAGAGCCTACAATCTCATCCCAAAAACAAATACCAGAATTTCTGAATCTAAAATCTTACGTATTTGTGGATAAGGGGACACCATAAACACAACTTTCCCTACAGAGATACTTAAATTATCGGCCTCTTCTAAAAGAATGAGATGTCCAGATTATTTCTTCTTGCTCAGCCACTAATCATCCACATACATCCATATAATGCCAGTGCCTCGTTAACTTTTGCTGGAGGACTGTCTCTTACTGCCCAAAATTGGTCTAAAAGGCAAAAAATAAAAAAATTTTAAAAAAATACAGCAGGCCTGGATGGATCCCACAAGCTGAGAAATCACAGGTTTTTAGCTCAGAGAAATCACATGCCACCTCTTGCTACTGCATTTGTTCTTCAAAGCTACTATTGGCTCTCCTTCCTCCCAAATTAGTGGAACCACTATGCCAGGCCACCTGGCACATCAAAATTCGTCTTCACATTTCATTATCCAAGCCACTGACCCCAGTGTTTCCTCCCACTGACTAATGAGATTAGCCCATCACCTTCTAATTGCAGCAGTTACACCTCATCTGCTTTACAGCACCCAAGAAAACAAATCCCCAGGTTGTTTCAGAGTGAATGAACGTCATTCTGCTCTTCCAACAAGCAGAGCATTTCTAAGAATAGGGGATGGCACATCCATCAAAACAATGAGTAGAGTCCTTAGGATGGAAAGTGAAAAACAGAAAACCCAAATGCACTCATCTCAAACCACTGAAGCCAGCAGGGCCCCTGGGGCTTGTTTAGCTGCATCAAAGCAGCACAAGGAGTTTACCTGGTGTTCCTCAGAGCAAAAGAGCAACTGTAAGGCTTTTAATCCTGCACAGGCATTCCTTATAAAGACACTGACACAGGGTGGTATTCCGGCTTCTCATCTCACACCTCTAATAGGAAATTTCCTGGAAAAAAGTGTCCTAAAAAGACAATCAGAAGGAACCAGCAACCATGGATGGGATGCCAGTGATCTCTAGAAGTAGCTGGAATGCAAGTCAGACGATGAATCCCCTAGAAGTCCAAAGCAACAGCTGAGGTGAGAGGAAGGTCTCTGGAGCAGTTAAGGAAAACAGAATTCCACTGCTGATGGTACAACCTCTGCCTCAGTTTCTTCATCTGCAAAATAATGCCACTGGTATTTATTCTCTACTGCCATGAAGGATCAGTGATCTCTAACTCAAGTTCCTCTTGATAGATTTATAGAATGTGCTTGAACATGTTAGCTGGAGATTTGCTGGAAATTCAGGACTAAAGGAAGAAGTGGGAAGAAAAATTATAACTTCCAAGTAAAGCTAGAAAGTTTAGTTAAGTCACAAACAAAAAACACCTGGCCCGTCTTGCCTTCAAGGCACACCAAGCTCCTAAGGTGTTTAATTGGCAGCTTTGCCTTTTACTACTGCAAGTTTTAAAGTTTCCAGAGCAATCCTAAAAGCCTCATTAGACACCAATAATTATTTATCCATGAAGATATAGCATGAACAAGCCATCAGAGTGAGAACAAAACAGCTTTCCTCAGAGCCTTGAAAATACACCAAGTTTTGCCTGTGCCTGGGCATTGGGAAGGCTTGATCCTCCCCTCATGTGGCCAGGCAAGATTAAGATGGAGAACAGTCCAGGAGAGTAAATTTTCACCTCTATCCACCAACTTCCTGCATGCTCAGTCTCTGTTTAAACACACCATCAGAAGGATATTTCCCTAGCTCTTCCCACCACATTTCTATAATAAGTGTTCCTTCCCCATGTCTTTTCTCCAAGAAAACTTCCTGCCCTCATGGCACATCCCACAGGGGCTGGAGCACAGCTGAGCTCTCTTATCACGTGAGCCAGACACCATCTACATGCCAGCTTCTCCACAATGCAAATCAGGCTCATTGTCACCAGGGGGAAAAGACCCTAAATGAAGTGATTGCCCCTTGACAGCCACTCCTTCAGAGTAGAAAAGGGTGTTGACCTCACTCTTGCTCCACCACCACCAGGCCAAGAGTTCATGAAAAGACCTGATTTCTCTCCACATCCATCAGTGCTGCTGTAATGCCGAGGACATACGGCTGGGATGGAGGCAGCTCTGATGTTCTTCAGAAAACTATCCTAGGAAATGGGCCAGAAAGGCCCTGAAACAAGGCATCAGGCATCTGGTCAGCCTCCCTCCCCATCCAGCATTCTGTAGCTTGGGCTGCTTTGGCCAGCAGACACAGAAATGCAGCTCTGCACTAAGCCACCAATACCAACAAGCCTGAGGAGGGTTTTATAGGGCAATTCCACATCCAGGCATGGATACAAGGGTAATACCTTCTCACTCAGGGTACTAGCAGCATCCTGCAGCCCTCTCTAACCCTACAAGAGAAAAGAAGTTTTCAACCAGCAGAAAAGTTTTGCAAAAAGGGACAAGTCTGAGTTTGGACAGAATTCTGAAACCTTAGAATCACAGAATCGAATGGACCTTCAAAGATCACCAAGTCAAACTCCCCCAAATATTTTCCACTAAATCAGGTTACCTAAAGCCTTCTCCATCATAACCTTGAACAGGGATGGGGCATCCACAGCTTCTCTGGGCAACCTGTTCCAATGTCTCACTACACTAATCATTAAAAAATTCTCTTATGCCTAGTCTAAATATTTCAGTTTAAAACCATTACCTCTTGTCCTATCACCACAGGCCTTGGCAAAAGGTCTCTCTCTGTCTTTAAGTCCTCTTCAAGTACTGAAAGGATGTGACAAGGTCTCCCCTGGGGATCAAGGTGTGTTTGGTCCTTGATAAGACAAAAATAAAGTTTGGACCAAGATAATTCTGATACTGCACTGGGGAGCAGAAGAGGGTGGGCCAGAGCTGCAGTGGTGAAAAAAGTAGAAGTGTTTAATCCTCTACCACCTTCACAAAAAAGGCGTGGGGACACTAGAAAAGGTAACATAGCCCACCATCAGGCCAAGGTAACACAGCCCACCATCAGGCCAAGCTAACAAACAAAATGCTCCCACCAGCCACATCTGCCTGGTAAAGGCAGGCAGCCACCATCAGCCAGAGGCTGGCAACACTTGCTGCAGCCATGTCTTATCAAAAGCATTGCAATCAAACTTCACAGATGTGGAGATTGAACCTTCTGAATGCTACTTTTGAGCCTACTCCCGTATTTGGGGCTGCAGCAGTGCAAATAAAGGCATCCTTTCCAAGAGAAACTTCACCTCACTAGTCACAGAAAAGATCACTCACCAGAATGCAGAGGACAGACAGGACTCTCTATCTAACCATCTGCTCTGAGTTATCTGTCTGCTTTGGGAGACCTTTCTGTATCAGAAATTCTTCAGAGAGACAGCATTACTGAGGGAGGAGTACACACATCCTTCAACTTCTCAGCCCCCAAACTATTTAGAAGCCACCACAATTCAGGTAACTGTGGAATCTTGGCTCCAAGAAAACCAGCAAGGACTCAAGCTACAGTGAAAGACATGTGGAGACAATCAGGAATCATGTAATGAAAAGGGACAGGCATGAAAACAGAGGCAGAGTCCCTCAGACCTCAGGCTCTCACAGGGAGCTTCAGGGCTGTGCAGGCAGGGACTCAGGAGGTTTGTGACAGTCTCTTTAATCACAGGCTCCTCTCACACTTGAACGAGGCTTGGGGCTACAGCCTCAGACTTCAGGACACCCAAGGATTGTGGCTCCAATTGACTTGATGATATTTCATGTCACTGCATGTGATTTCTTTCCCACATGCCTCATTCCCCTCTGTGCACATAAAGGATGGAAACCTTGGCAAAAAGACTGAGAGAAATTCAGGGTGGGCATTAGTTACTATTTTTGACAGCAGTAAAACAATATATGAAAAGGGTTTTTTGGGTTTTTGTTTTGGTGGGGTTTCTTTGCTGCAATTTGTTTTCCCTGAGTTGCAGCTTAGAGGGGGGAAAAAAAGAAGACAATGCCCCATCTGATGCCTGCCTGATGGAGTGACAGAGGCTGGCTCTGCCACAGCACTGCAGAAGTTGAGCTTTTGCAAGAGTATTGTTTTTATTTCAGGAGGGGAAAAAAAAAAAGGAGGAAATGAGAAATCCCAGAAGGAAAGGGTCTGAATGCTTCCTCAGGCTGCACCATGAAGAAAAGAGATTGCCATTGTCAAAGGGTGATTCATTGTTCTGGTCTTTCTGAGAAACCTTAAAATACATCCAGAAATGTAGTAAGAACAGAAAACAGATCTTTCTTTGGCTGCCCCTCTGCAGTCTGGCTGGTGAAGCACAGACTATAGCTTAGCAGTGCTAGTTATCCTGGTTAACCCTTGTTCTTGATAATCACATTTCATAAAAATGTTTTAAAAAAGAACAAAAAAACCCCAAAACAAAAACAAAAACCCCACCACTTTGTACCCATCAGCAGTGGGCATATAGAGAAGGCAACTTTCCCTCATGTGAGTAGCTCCACTGGTTTTTACTGAATTATTCACCAAGTCAGGACTTCTCACACCTTCAGCATCAGCCTCCAGGATAATCAATAGCAATTAGTTACTACAATAACAGACAAGGCTCATTTTTCCATTGGTGCCACTTTCAGACACCACACCCACAGTCTGCTCTCCCTGCCAGATTGCTTCAAGCACAAACTTCCATCCAGGAGTCAAGCTCCAAGACCAGAGAAGTAGGACATACGAGAGACGCAAGGGCAGAAGGATCTCCTTAAGGATCAGAAAATGGCTTTTAAGTCAGGACGCAGTGAGATTCACCCTTCTTAGCATCCTTAGCAAGCCTCCATCTCATGGGAGCACCTGGAATCAGCCAGGGCTGTACCTCTAATCTCCCAGAGCTAAGGAACCTCAGCAAGAGGAAAAATTGCTGATAAGAGAGATAGATAGATAGATAGATAGATAGATAGATAGATAGATAGATAGATAGATAGATAGATAGATAGATAGATAGATAGATAGATAGATAGATAGATAGATAGATAGAGTGGATCCCAGCACAGCACCCCCACAGCTCAGCACCGCTCCTGAGCCACAGCATCTGCCCAGGAGCCTGTTGCAGGCACAGCCGTGCTGCTCTCTTGCTGGCACTGGTGTCCCCAGAGCCAGCTCGGGGCTCCCAGTCCCACCTGCTTGATAAGGCAGTTTGGACAGTCCATGGGTGAAACCAGCCTCCCAGGAGCCAAAATTGGCATGAACAAGGACAGACAGAACACACACAGGTCACAGGTGAAAAGGTTTGTCCTTCTTTGTCCCCGAAAAAGAGCTTCCTGTGTTCAGATGTTGGGGAAGTTGGTGTGAATAGATTCAGATTTTCTGATCTGCAGATGACAGCAATGCTGAAAGGCAGAAAAGGATCGTCTCCTGGCTCACAGGTCACAGCAGTGACAATTGGCCTTTAATCTTGCCTGTAACAGGCGACTTAATCGGTCTTGTACTCCAATGACTTAAATCAAGATAAACGTTTTAAAACACCTTATCATTCCTATTGTGATACCACGCTGACCAATGAGCCTGTTTTTCACCCCTCAGCAGGCTTTGCTTGAGCAGAAGTAATCACCCCCAGCTCCACCACACAGATGTAGGAGCGCTGGGAAAACGCAGAAGAGGCTGAGTGAACAAAAGGCACTTCAGGCCTGCTGGGGTCAGAATGTGTGTCTGTACAGGAGGTTGGACGCATCACTAATCCGGCTCTGTTTCTAATGACATTGGTTCCCATTACAGCAAAAGGAGATCCATGGCTTAATTTGCCAAGGGGACCATTGTCATGAAGCTTAGGGAAGCAAAATAATCTTATCAGTTTGAACTTGAACTTTGCCCTCCAATTATATGGACAATGTTTATGAAAAGAGAGATAAAGTGATTTTCATTTATCCAGCAAGAAAAATGGATTGCCTAACACCAAGCATTCCGGTTTCTGCAGCCGCTGATAGACCTTTACAGTCCAGCCACTTGGCTGTACCATTGCCAAATGCACTAACTACTATCTGTGCACATTAACTCTGGACCAAACCCAGGGCAAATGGCACCAAACACATTTATAGTGCAGCTTATTGGTACAGCAGAGTCTCTGCTCCTGTAGTAAAGCCAAAGTGAAAGTCCAGGGCCTTCAGCTAAAGACAAACAAACCCAAAGGGCTGACAGAATCAGAAAAATTTTTCACCCCTTCTTGCTGAATGTCTCTCTGCATCCCTCTCCAATCCATCAGCTCCCCTCAGCTGCTATAGAGGCCATCCTCTTCTGGGAGATCTGCATCCCCCACATTGCAGCTAAAACAAAGAACATTATGGCAAATAACAGCCAGGCTTCATCTATTCTTTTTTCTATAGAATTCATTCCATCAAAGTTGTTTAGCCGAACAAAACCCCAGCGCTCTCCTTTATTGTGAGGCCAACAATAAACTAACATGTGAGCACAGCGTGGGTCACAGATGTGCGCGCTCCGGCATCAACGGTGGAGCCACTGCCTCGCCCGATTCACTTTTATAAAGCTTTAACCTCTTTGAGCTGGAATTCAGATGAGCACATAAACCAGGAAGCAAAGAGTGTTAACACAACAGAAGTGGCCCCTGTACAAAGGATACATGAAGAGACAGACATGCTTTGGAAACAGTCAGATCAACAACCTCGGTTTCCAAGGGGTTACCCACACAATAAAAATCCAGAGAGAAATAAACTGAACAAATCCCAGAGACTCTATTTTTAGCAATATCACTTGCACTGCAGGATCTTTATTTATGCCTTTGAATAGACACATTTATTTTATTTTTAGTTCTTCTTCTATGAAAAAAACAGAAACAAGCAAAAAAAATTTGGAGGGGAGAATGTCTTCAAAACTCACTTTTAAAGACCTTTTAGAATGTGTTTCAAGGATCGACCCCAAATTTGTAACCCAGTTTTAAGTACTTTTATCTCATCCCAAATAAAGTAACCCTCAAAGCATGACTGCTGTAGGGGGGGAAAAAAAGGAAATCACAACAACAAAAAAAAGCAGACCCTTCTCACAACTGCACTTTATGGCTCAGATCATATCTGCCAGCTGGAGGTTTCCTATGATATCAGCCTCTAGCTCATATTACACACAAAATACAGGTGTAATGTTGCCCTTTCCTTAACGCACTGTGCCTGGCTGTGATGGAGTTAATTTTCTTTGGTAGCAGCTTGTACATTGCTGTGCTTTGGATCCACAACTAAAACAATACTGATAAGATATTAATGTTTCAGCTGTCGTTGAACAGCTTTTGCACCACATCAGCACTTTGTCCCTCAATCTGCCCCCCACAGTGAACAGATTGGGGGATGCACAAGATTTTGGGAGGGATAAAACCAGGCAGGCGACCCCAGCTAAGCAAAGCAGCGTCCCATGCCAGGTAGTGTCATGTTCAGCAACAAAACAGAGTGGAGTGAGGTAAGTCAGCTTGGGAACTGACTGGGGATCAGTCGGCCTGTGGGAGGCAGTGGGTGATTGTCTTTGCATCACTTATTTTGCTTTCTTTTTAATTTCTTCCACTTCCCTTTATCTCATCTAATGAGTTTTCTTGCTCTTATTCTTCCCTCCCTCTTTTCTTTTCCTACTTGGGGGTAGGAGGGGGAGGCAAGCAAGCAGCTGGGTAGTGCTTGGCTGCCTACAGGTGTTAACCCACAGCTCTTAGCTATGTGCACTTGACTTTGCAACTGAAATGTTCATCTTAACCTGTGCAGTCCATTTGCACAAAGGTATTAAAATATTGGAGAAGGAATTGTGTACTGAGTACCATGCATTTCTTCCCGCTTATCACAGCTTGAGAGAATAGACAAGGGGCTGCTCCTGGAGAAACAGGTAGATACTGAACAATCTCTGAAGCACTGGGCAGTTAGAGCTCCTGATGCCAATCTCTCTGCCTTGGATCCTCATCTGTGCAGTGCAGGTAACATTCCAGACTCCTTCCAGAATCGTGAGTACATCCCTATTAGTACATCCCTCACAAGCAGAATAGGGTTTAAATAACATAATAGGATTTAAATACCATTAAACGTACAGGAAATAAAGCCCCAGGGCCATAAAGTACTGGAAAGATGAATAAAACAATTTTAAGGCCACTTTTCTGTGCCCAACACAACACAGGAGTCCCAAGGAAGTAGAGAAAATCTATGTTCTCATTAAAGAGCAATGTAAAAACCCAAAGGGCTCAAGTAGCTAAAACTACCTTAATTTTAACATTTCATAACTTCCAAGTGTTTGATTTGAATAATAATACTGTTATTTGAATGTTCCACATGAAAGCTAAATGTTTTCAAAACCCAAGTGCAGAATTTTGTCCCATAGCACCCTACAGGCACCAAGGGGGCCACAGCAGCACTGCATGTACAGGCCCCACACAGACCACAGGGTGAAGAGATTTCCCAAAGACTGAGACCCAAAACAATAATCCATAATGCAGCCATAGGAGCTCAAGTTACCACCTATCACTTTAATTGCACTAAGTGTCTGCACTCTTGGTCCAATACAACTTTTAAGTCTTAGCAAAATATAGAAAACAGGGGAAATGAATGTCAGGAATTGCACCTGCTGTAGAGCACCCTTAATATCAACACCAGTCCACAGTGTGATACAAAAATCACAGAGGAAACATTAGCAGAAAATCCCCACACTGCTGTGTTTGTTTTCATATTTACCAGTGGGAGTAAAAGCCCACTTTAAATCCTTGAGGCTGATGCAACACATGTTGATAATATCCTAGCAGCAAAACCACAGGCATCTGATAGCAGATGAAAATAAAATAACACAAGCACACAGGGGGTCTCAGACTAGGTGGTCTGAATGGCCCCTTCTTGATAAGCAACACTCTCAGGTACCCAGTCTGTCAAGGATTTAGTGTATCTCACCTGAAGTCAGCTCCCTCTCACACCCTGAGGATTTTGATGCTTTTATGGGCTGCTAGAGGAGTGAAAAAATCCTTCTCCCGGCAAGTAGTGTGTTGATATCAGGTCAAAAGTTGGTGCACAAAAGTACATAGTGAAGTTCTTTGACTGTAAATGGCTGATGAACCTCCTCTGGGTTTCTAGGCCTTCTTCTCTAAATACAACATTAACAAAAGGAAATATATTTTTTAAATCTTTCTTCCTCATTGTTAAGGATGTGGGATACTTTGCCAGCAGCTGGATGTCAGCTCCCCTGCCCACCACAACTAAAGTGTTTGGACAACATCTACTGCAAATTCTTTGGCAGCATCTTCATCCATCTGTTCATTCAAACACACTTCTGACACCTGAGCACTCAGAGGGTTTGCCCAAACTGCAGGTCACACACACACTGCTCCACCTTCACGCAAAGATCCAGATGGATCCAAGAGAATTACTGAATAGCAAGCCTCAAGATCCAGAGGAGTCCCATCAACACCAACACCACAGCATCAACGAACATAGTTCAAGAGCACAGAGTATATCTGAAAAGACTCAGCCAAGATTTATTTTCCAGCGCAATTCGGAACAACCAACCCATCATTGTCTCTCTGATGTGAGAAGACACACACTGGGCTCCAGGCCGCCAGGCACTGCACAGGCTGAAAGAGCAGACATTCATAGTTTTAATTACTACAAATGAGTTCATACCCTTGGTTAGTGAGCTGAGCCAGGCACATTTGGATTAGCCTAAACCCAGGCTGAGAGAGTCAGAACTCACCATCCATCCACAGGCAAGAGGAGCAGCTAAGTAAATACATTAATAATAATAGTAATAGGTAACCCAAGCAGCTCTCTTAAACACATTCCCAATTACTACTTCTACAGTAGTTTTATTCATCAAGAAGATGAGTTGGGATTAACTTCTGTGCTTCTGTTAATTCCACACAGCTGAGGCAACTTTTCCAAGTAAGCAAAGTTGCCTCACAATACACCAGATTTTGGCCCGTGGCTGTCTTTTGGAAAGAGCACAAAAATCCCAGACAACAGCAGTGCTGGATCAATGAGGCACAGCCCTGGCAAGGACACAAGGAGCCTTGTAGCATTATACCAAACCAACCTGACCAAAAATCCTCTGAACCACGCTGAGCAGCACATTGGGTCTGATCCTGCAGGCAGCCACACACCTTTCAAGGGACAGAATCTGTGAGGGTCTTGGGTATCTATAGAAAGAAATTTCAAGAGCACAAAAAACCAAAACAAAACAGAGGTAGTTGCTTCAAATGGTGCCCCCCTGCCGGGACTGGGATTGCTATTTTGGAACAGAAAAAAAGTTCAATCTGTACCTGCACAAACATGCCAAGCATAAGCAGCCAGTCTCAAATCAGGCATGTAAACAGCCCTGGTGTTGGCCAGCTAAATCACAAATGCACACCCACCTAAACACAGCATAGGCCATCCTTCAGCCCTGAACACGGAGTACTTTGGGAGATCAGGCCGTGTTTAAATTAGCATCAACAAGAGGATCAGCACAAATGCCAAGTGTAAATACAGTTTCTCTCCTCCTGCAGAGACTAAGCTTATTCTCCCCACCCCTCAGATTAAACTGTGAGTTTAGCTTCTGAGTATTGTAGTTGAAAAAAGGATACACCAAAATTCTCTCTTTTTTTTTTAATTGACCAAACTATTTGTGACATATAAAGTCTGCTTTCACAGCACTTCAAGTCTGGGAACATTTTTACCTGAGGACATAAACTGTTGCTTTCTTTAATTCTGCAGCATTTGCATCCCTAATAATAGACAGACAGGAAGAATGCTGCAAAGAAAATTTCCCCAAATAGTCTGTGCATCTAGTGGGATACTGGGATACTTTGAAGTGATTAAAATTACCACAGTAGATTTTTTTTCCCCTTTTTTTGTTAATCATACTAATGAAATAAAGTGTTCCTGGTACTAACAAAAGTTTCCATCAGTTTCTGGGCCCCTGCAATTAGTAGATGCCGTATAAATATTGCCAGTCATCACACAGACGTGGGGATCCCTGAGGTCCCTTGGCTCTTGCTCACAGCTGTGATGACTAAACCAGTGGATTTCCATATGACAGATACACACACATGGCTCTTGAGCTTGAAGTCATTGCCTACATGAGGTTTCACACAGACCCTTCATGAGACATCCTGGCACCCACAGCAGCCCCCATCCATCCCTCCCAGACCGTGTCTCCTTCCCCTGGTTCCACAAATACCAACCAGCAGCTGCTTTTTGCAGCAGTAACAGCAGTGCCCCGATCACAGCACAGGGCCGCAAACACAAGGAATTGGAAACACGTGTTTGTCTTCCTGAAGCTCAGTTTGGTCCCCTCAGCTGTCAGTAAAAGTAAATGTTGAATATTTTTAGAGTCAGCAGGCACAGAGTCCTCCCTTACAGCATTTTCATCACAACTGCTGGGAAATCCAGTATTTTCAGGAGCATGCCTCAGGACAGGAGTGGGCAGAAAATTTTATGTTTGCTTAACATGGTATTTGGTCTTGGTAACATGGTTTGGTTGATGCCATAAAGCTGCATCCCCACTGATAAACCAGAACAACTCTCTCAGACACCAAAATAGCTCCAGCTTCTGTGCTGACTCTTTCCCTGCTCTCCCAAGAGCAGCAGATCTGGCACTCTATAACCACCCAAACCCCTACTGATTTCCTGTTCCAACACCTCCCAGCTCTCTGTGGTCTTTAGACTCTTTTCCACTGACAAACAGACATGTGTGACACAAACCCCAGCTGCAGCTTCCCCCTGTGACAGCACCTCAGCCGTGGCTCCCAGACACAGCCACCCCCTTCAGCTCCTGCCCCATGCAGCCACATCTCCAGAGCATCACCAGAAGAGGCCAATGATGGTTTTAAACCAGCTTTGATGAGGTTTTGGATTTTGTCAGCTCTGCAAAGGAGAATTTCTCTACCTCAGCACAGGCAGCTTGCCCTCAGTAAACCAAACTGCAGCCCAAGCAGCTGTGATGGATGGGGTGGCACACACGGCCTCCAGCTGAAAAGTAAAAGATCACCTGGGGCAAGGACCCCTCTAAGCAGCAATCTGAGGTCCATCCTACCCCACCATTCAGAGCCCTTCCCCAAGACAAGGTATGGAGGTGGCCTGGATTGGGCCCAGGCTTTAAACAAAGTCTGAAGCATATCTGTTTTCCCCTGGGGTCAAAAACTCAGCTCTCATTACTGAGTTACAAATTCTTTTCCAGTGTGGTGGTGTATCTGCCTTTCTCTTGAAAATGCCCTCTTTTACAGCCTGAAACCTTCAACACACTGAAATCCTGGATCCCCCTTGACACCATGGACCCATTCAGAGCTATTAGGCATTCAGAAGCTGTTAGCATGTAGATTTTGGTGATAATTTGGTGAATGGAGTTGTCAAACAAATTGCCTTTATTATGGACTGATTAAATGCAATCAGGGAGAAGTGCCTTACCCTCCCCAACTCCAGCCCTCATCAGCTCAAACAAACACACTGAGCCAATTAGCAGGGAGGTGGCAAAAGCAGCTTTCACTTGAAACCTGATATTCTTGGGGAAAAGAAAAAAAAAGAAAAAAAAATCCAACCACCACCACTAACAATAATAACAACAAAAAATCATTGTGCTTTCAAAGCCAAGATGGGCCTCCAGGGAGAGGTTCCAAAAGGTACCCAAGGCTCACCTGCAGGGTGTGGAAGGGAGTTATCAGTGTTCATCTGGCTCGAGTCCAGATCTGCTCCCTTAAGTGAAATGCTGCTCACATCCAGTTTGTGCCAAAATCTAATGCAAAGAACATAAACATTAAAGCAGGCCGAAGGGGAGCAGCACTACTGGGGCTGGTTTTTCCTTCAGCTGGGTTCTCCTCTGCCAGAAAAGGCATGAGTTCCCAGCCAAGCTATTTCCATGCCTAGAAACCTAAATTTTTGGCTTAGGTCCTTGTGGATTCTCTGATGTCTGTAAATGCTTGAGTTCACAACCCTTCCTGCAGCAGTGGAGGGACCTGTATCCATTAACATGAAACTCATGGCAATCACATAGATCTGATGCCTCTACCCTTCTGCCCAATATGCTGAAATTACCTAATGAATGGGAAAATCCTTGAGTAGAACTGGAGTACGGCATGATAATGACGTAAGTTTAATTCCTTGAAGGTATGCAGCTGGAAGTTAAATGGTCACCTTGGCAGCAGTGGGCAGAGCAGAACTTGATACGCGTTTGCATGATTTAGCTTCAGAGACAGGAACATCATGGCTGAGCAGAGAGTACACACAGGATATGAGCAATAGCTCTTGACTAAGATTTCAATGCCTGCATTTAAAGTTAGAACCAAAACCTACTCTTGGCCCCATTTTCATTAACCTTGTCCCTCTACGGAGCAAGGCACATGGATCACTGCCTCCCAGAGTCTATGCAGACCAGTTACGGCATAGCTTCCCCTGGCAGGGCAAGGACATTGCTTTGTCTTGAACTCTTACTAAAAATAGAAAGATCCTAAAACAAAGGTGAAGTTTTATCAAACAGCAAGGATTTTCGAGAATTCATTGCTGCTACTGAGATTAGGACTAGAGGTTTACAGTTAATGTACAGAGATTGAACGTATCAGACTCTTACCCCACACCTCATCACAGTCCTCCAGTATGACCTTGAACATAGGGGGTAAGTGACACATCAAAACAGCAGGTTCTAAGCCTTCAAACAGTCCCGAGCACAAGAACAGATCACAGAATGAGATTAGACCAAGAGTCCATTCTACAAGCAGCCACAGAGAAAATGTCCAGGTCTTCTTAAGAAGTGGCTGCAAAGTGCCTGATAACTCCACTCTTTCCCTCAGGACCTGCTTCCTACCCCCACACCCTGCTGCAAACATCAATGTTTAAAGAACTATTAAAGAAAACAACTTCAAAACTCTTCACATAGTTCAAATACTTCACTTAAAAGGAATTTGAATTCTTACATCTCAGATTGCACTAGTCCCCAGCAGGATATGCACTGCTCACGTTCACGCACTGCTCGTGTTCACGTTGTGGTGTTTGAGCTGTTCAAACAGGAGGGATGGAGCCCCAGCGTGAGCCCATGTGCTCAAGGGTTAGAAATCCCCACCAGCCCCGCTTGGGCTCTCCTGTGACAGGCTCAGTTCACCACATCTCTGGGCATCCTCTCAGGGTGTGCCTTGCCATGACCTACATAAAAATGAAATCTTCCTGTAGCCAAGAGACACGTACCTTGAAGACCCAGCCAGTGGGAGAGTACTGGGAGCAGTGGGATGTGGCTGGGTGTGAAGTTCTTAGTAAATCTTTTATCCAGCCCCACTGCGGAGCTGCAGCATGACAGCCAGGTTGGTGCTGCTGGTTTATAATCTGCTTAGAGCTCAAGACTGGTTGTCCCTGAGTTTTCCTTCCAGGGCTGGGTCCACACACTCTGGCCCACCACCACAAGGCCATGACCTATTACAAAGAGCAGCACCTCCCTGGTAATGCTGAGTTGAACCAGGCTGAAAAGCCAGAGAGGTTTTGCTGCTAAACAAGGTCTACAGGACTAAGTTTGAAACCCCCATTCTTCCCCAAAGAGCATCACCTGCTCTCTCTGGTCAGTACTGCTATTCATTTGCAAACTGGAACAGCCTTTACATCCCAAGGAGTTGTGTCATCTCCTTGCAGCAGTAACTGCTGCAGAAACCTCTGTGAGATCTGAGCAATCCTTACATTTGTCAGCAGTTAAAACCAATACAAATCCACTCATCTCCTTGGGGTGCAGACAATTTATGTTTTGGATGCACCACCTCTAGGTGGGATGGCATATGGTAAAGCTGTAAGGCTTCCCCAAAGATGTTCACCTGCTCAATTCCAGCCATGCCAGAGAAGAACTCAGAACACCCTGAAGTACAGAAATGTGTACATGAGACCAGAAATTATCACAGTCAAATAATGATAAAAGGCTTCCCCCCACTCCCATTCCCTAAGCCAGTTGATAATTCAGTTATAGGGATAACAGTGACAAACAAGATGCTCCATCAGGTGGGAAGAGTTACCTGGACCGCTGCTGCTTCAGAGAGGCGCCTGGTGCACACCTCAGGCACTGGAGGGAGGCGAATGGGGTCTTTGCAACATGTGCTGGGGAAGCATAAGGTGTGATTTGGGAAATGCTGTAGCTTTTCCTATTTCCCTTTCATCTTATGGTTACTCAGCTCCCGAACTTAGAAAATTATATTTGGGCAGCTACACACTGGGTACACCCCTTTCCTGCAGCACATTATGTTTCCTGTCCTGCAAGGTACAGTCAGTCCAACAAGACTGGGGACATTCGCCAAGCCTGCTATCAGAAAACATAGGTTGGACCTGGCAGAAGGTTTCCACCGTTATGGAAACTCATGGGAGGTTGTGCTGTTGGGATTACAGACCCTGCTTCAGAGTGCAGCCTTGCCACACACATACACAGGGATTTAAGCTACCCCTCTTCCCCCAAAGCATGACAGTGCAGTTGGATGTTACAGAAAATATTATTTTGTTATCAGCAACTTTCTTTTCCATTTTTTAAAAGAACAGCATCTGCTCCCCCTCCCAGCACCACTGAAGCCTATCGAATTTCCTTCCACTGCTCCTGCTATGTTGTACAAACACAATGTAAAGCACCTTTGCCCTGGGACACCTGTACACATTTTAACGCTTGGCAATTTGGCCTGGCTGAGAAAACTTTATCTACATTTCAGAAGGACAACTCCTTTCCCCACTGCAGCTTTTGCTCCTGTCATGCTCACTCCATGCACCCCTTCTGCATCAACTTGCTTGCAAGCAGGAGCACAGAGAAAGCTCAGTGCCAAGAAAAGGATAAAAGCACACTAGAAACAGGGAAATGCCTCAGTCTTTTCCATTCAGAGGCAGATCTGCCTTGAATGGGAGCCCCCAGGACTGATCTGCCCCCAAAAGGGACTGAATCACAGGCAAGCCAGCCCCCTTCAATTCACATTAAGACTTCAAGCTACTGTATATATCCTTCCTCCCCCCCCTCCCCGCCATCCTCCACCACAAGCTCCTCCTTTCTAACACAAATTTCTCTCAGCACACAGACACATGCACTCCCAGGCAGTGAGCAGCAGTGCTGGGATGTGTTGAAACACAAGTCCAGTGAGGTTCAACCCTTGCAAATGACACTTTTTCATCCGCAAACTATAATTGGCAGCTCTTATCCACTACAAGAGTTTTGCAAAACACCCCTAAAGAGTATGCCAGACTAGTTCTTCACACTAAGACCCAAAATTAGAACCAATATCCTAAAAGTGGCCCTCACTAGGCATTCCCAAGCAAACTAATCAACCCCGCTGAAGTTGCTAAATGAGATCTGTTACATTTTCATAGATCCACATGCACATTCAGAAAGAACAGAAGCAGAAACATAATTTTAAAGTGATTGATGCAGCTATAGAGTTATAAAACTTCTATGAGACTCCAGATTTTCAAAGTATTTACCTGCTGTGTATGACTCAAAACAAATGCTATCAACATTTGTAGATTCAGAAAATATTAAAAAATGAGACACTTTTTGTCCCAGCTTAAGAAAACACAGGCTCAGAATATAATTCATTCTGTGCATGCAACACCTCCTTTATCTCAGCTCAGGGGACTTTTGAAACAATCAGGAGCTGTATGATAAGAGGTGGGAATCTGGCCCTCTACAAAATAATTTAGGCTCGCTATGTAAGCTTTAATTTAGGTCCTAAACCTTCCCAGTCTCCTAAGCCACCTCTTTTCACTCCTATGAGAAACACAGCACAAAACCTGCTAGAAACTTACACAAGTTAATACCCCTCCTGGTACAAACTTACACAAGTTAACACTATTCTTTTTCTTCTTCCCAAAGTTAGTCAGACTAACTCTTTTGCAATAGTTTTGCTAATTATTGACAAAGGCTTTTAAGAAACTCAAAATCCTCTTACAAGAAGACACTCTTCATCTTTGGCTCAGTTTGAAAAGATTAAATTACTCCCCACATAGCTATCCCGGATCTGCTCACATCCACTTTGCCTGAGCTGCTCCTGAGCGCTGGAATCAGAGCTCCCGTGTATGAGCAGCACACGAAAGGATCGGCGCTTCTCCCTACCTGAGAAGTCTGCAGAAGTCTTGGCAAAGTTGCTGAAAGCTGTCAAGCACATGAGTCCCAGGAGGAAGGCGGAGGTGGGAAACACATCTGGGCAGCACATCCTTAGGTGTCCTCACGGCTTGTTTTCTTCCAGAGGAAAGGAAAGCGGTTTCTGCCCCAGCCCAGCACTCCTCATTGCCCGGAGAACAGTGTTAGTCCCATGGCTTGGAAGGCTCGCAGCCAGTGGCGGGGAAGGAAAAGCACTCGGCACACACACACACACACACACACACACATCCCTGGGAGTGAATGAATCCCGGCTGACGAATGAGACAGACCTACCTGAGCCTTGGTGGAGTTCCCAGGGTCCTAAAAGCCACCTCTTTGCCCAAATTTGCTGCGGACTGTTCGTGTGCAGCTGTCCAGCTGTGGCACTGCGAGCTGCTGGGGGACAGTCAGGGAAGGGGTGCCCCGGGGGGCTGGGTTGGAGTAGCCCGGCTATTGTTCGATCAGACATCCAGGGCTCTTATCTCTCGGGTGCAGACAGACAGAAGGATGAGCAGAATTTTCAAAGGAGGGAGCCCAAAACAAAGCACCTGAATTCACACGGATTTTTGGTATGATGAGTATTTGTAGCTGCTGCTGAAATCAGTGTAAGCAGCAGTGTCCTGCCAGACTGGTGACAGGACAGTTCTGTGTCCCCTGTTGAGAGTGATCCTACAGCAGAGGAGACTTTGCACAGGCCCAGGGATCAAAGCCTCCTGAATCTCATTGCAGGACTGGGGCTGGTATCAGCCACATATCCAAAATCCTCCTTTCTTTTGACAGCAGAAAGCCCTGCCAGGCTCCCTCTACCCCACTAGACCCCTCTATCCTGCATCAGACTCAGCAGAAGGTTTGTTTTTCAGCAGATCTGAACCTGTGGTTTTCAGAGACTCATGGAATGGTTTGGGTTGGAAGAGACTTTATAGATCCTCTAACTCCAACCTCCCTGCCATGGAGGGAGCATGAACCAATATCCTAAAAGTAGCCCTCACTAGGCATTCCCAAGCAAACTAATCAACCCCGCTGAAGTTGCTAAATGAGATCTGTTACAACCTAGACCAGGTTGCTTCAAAATCCATCCAGCCTGGCCTTGAGACCCAGGAGTCCTGGCTCCTTCCACAGCAATTGCTTTAACCTCCAACTAGCATGGCCCTAGAATGCTCACTGAGCACTGCTCACCCTGCAGAGTTAAAGGAAGGCTCCAGCTCACCTGGAAGCACATCCAGTATTTGACTCTGCCTGATCTTCATCCATATCCTGGCAGCATCAAGCCAGCCATGTTAACTTCAAAGAGCTGAGCACTGGGGACATGGATGACGGGTGGACTCTGAGGTTGCTGGGTACAGGAAGGAGGTCCTGGGCTTTGGTCACCAGCCTTAGCTGCAGCTCAGGCATATGTTTGCTTGTAAATAATGGACACATCCCACATATCCAGGCTAGAGCAGAAGCTGAGTGTTGGTGCAGAGAGCGGAGGATGTATTTCACGGGCAAAGCTAACACCAGACATTTAGCAGCCTGTGTATCCGTATATCCAAACCTATGGAGCAGCACTGTGTGGGACTGCCAAGGGGAGATGGAGCCAGGCTCACACACAGCTGCTCAACAAAGCTGCAGCTCCTATCCAGCAAAAATAACTTCAGTGGAAACATCCAAGGAAAACCACAAGTGGCTTTTACTCCTCTGCCCTGTTCATCCATATGGAATTAAGTGAAACTCTCCAAAAACATAGACCTTAAAGCTAAAAACAAGTGTAAGAAACTTCAGCCCAAAGGGCTCTGGGTTTTTTCAGAGTTGAGAGAACCTGTAAAGGGTTTCTTATGCTGAAATGTCTAACAATGTTTCAGCTGTTCTCAGATGAATATCAGACTGGCTGCCTGATTATATGTGAAAGACATTTTCAAGAGTGCTGCCATGAATACCAGGGTAATTTTTTCCACCAGAAGTCTGTTCTGGGATGGTCTGTGTGCTAGAGGCAGACCCCGAGAGGAACTGCAAGTCCTGTGCCCATTTGCCTTCTGCCCATACAGCCACTTGCTCAAGTTCCAGCCAGCCCCACAGAGGACAAGAACAGTGTGGTAAATCTGAAGTCTGAGCTCAAATGCTGTCCGTGACCACGGGAACAAGAGGCTGTCCTGGCCTGAACTGCACCTAAGCACCCCCTTCCCACACCACCTCTCTGCACACCGAGGGTCTCCAGTGAAGCTGCAGCTGAGTATCCTCAAGGACAGTGGTGACTCTGGGTTGCGCTGACAGCACAGACACAGCCTGAGGTCCAACACGCTCTGTACAATCCAGCCCCAGTCCCTTCTCTCTGCAGACAATTCTGCCACCTTATTTTTTTGCAGAGGGCTGCTTAAGCAGGATCAAAAAAACGAGGAACTTCTATAGGCTGCCTTGCTTTTTATTTCACCTGACACTTCAATCCCACCTGCCAGACCTATCTGACACATATTTTTCCAGGGCTGACCTCAGTTTTAAAGAGAAAATACCGGGAGATTTGACTCCTGGCATCTATGCATAATTCTTGTCTCACCTAGTTCTGCTGCCCTTGCCAAGAGGAAGATTCACCACTGCTGCCTTATAGGCATGAGATAACCATACCCATTACCAGATTATCAGTCAAAGCTCCTTATCAGCAGGACAAAGAAACAATAGGACCCCTGGAAATTTATCAGCCTCTGGAAAAGGGAAGCATTATTTGCTGAAAAGAGCCCACCCTGTTAGCAGGTGTTGATTTTACTGATTAAAGGGTAATTAGGTTTGGCTGACTCAGTATATGGGGAAGAAAAAAAAACTTCTGGTGACAAAGGGTTTAAGGCTAAACATGGGCAGCGTGCTTGAGCAGCCCTTTAGGTTATTGTGAATAAAATCAAACCAAAGGAGAGGAAGTTTACATCAGTGTCCTGCCCTGTGCGGGCGTTGTTTTTAAGTAAGTCTGTAAAGATGCCTTCCAAAAGGAAAGAAGAAAAGAAAAATTGGCCTTTGAGAAACGGGCAATTCAGTTAAAGCCCATCTCCATAATGCCCTTATTCCCGGGGGAATGTGGGAACATCAGCTGTATGTTTGGAAGGGAAAGAGGCCACCTGTCCCAACACAGCACAGACAAAGGATGTCTGTCATGGACAGACTCATGGGGTAAACATGAATCAAGGGGACACTAAAATGGAACTTTACTTTTAGGAGTAACAGCCCTTGAAATCCATCCACGCTTTCAAATACGTCTCTGGGGATAGGTAATAACACACAGAATGATACACGTTCTCTTGGATCTCTTGTCCCAAAACCACCCAGAAGTGGGAACAGGCCACTACTGATGCAGTCCAGCATCACATCTTAGCTTGGAGGAATTATATTTGCTCTCTTTCCCTCCACAGATTAACAGTGGAGAAGTCCCACTAAGTCCAAAATGCTTAACGACTGTACCTCAGTCCTCCTTTTTGACTGTGTCACTTCAGTGCATTTTTCTTTCTCCTCCCATGATCCTCTCTTGCAGATCCTTTCCTCCTGCTGCACATAAAACTGCAATATCTGAAACATGCATGCAAATTCCCAGAGTGCAGTTAAGTACAACTGCAAGTGGGGAAACTGAGGCAGTGAGAAGGGAAGCATTTGTCATTCAATTTTGTGACCCCCAACATTACCCAGTTCAAAAATGGTAATTTTTGTTAGGATGATTCCCAGTTTAATGCTGTATGTGATGGTCTGGCTTCCTTCTGGGGCTGATTTTTGGTAATGCTTTCATATTTTTTACTGACCCTGAACCATTAACTTCTTCCTTGCTGATTAAACCATCAACAGCCAAAGGCTGGTCAGTAGAAGAACGGGACCAGAAACAGCTTTCAGCCAGAGAACCAGATGTAGGATTGAAGTCTTGTTTGTTTAGACAGCCACAAGCAGATTTATTAGTACAAATTTTCTAAGACTAGGTTTCCTTTCTAACCCTAGTAATATTACTGACTTCTTACTGTTTTTCCCATAAGGTCTCTAAGCATTCTCCAACAGGCTGCAGTTGCATTCTGCCACTTCACACACGGACAAAGAACAGTCATATGTTTGAGGTCACTACTTTTTCAATGTCAGCCAGGGGAAATTGCCAGAGATAAGAAAATATTAAATATTTTTTAAGTCCAGCCAGAGCTCTTTCCACTTGGCCACATTCCTTCTAAATGAATGTAAATTAATAACAAAGTATATGTGTATTTATACCTACAGAAATATATGTAAACTGGGTGGTCAGAACTTCAGTATAAAATAGCAAAGTTTCCCAGCAGAGTACAGCTCTTTGTTCTCCCTTTTTTAAAAAAATTTTTCACCTAAGAGTGTATTATGGAAACAGATGGGGTTACTCATGGAAGTAAGCACTGTTTCCTTTCATCAATTTGAAGGCAGAGGACTTCACATAATGCAGTTTTGCAATACAACACCAAGTAACTCACAAGTAAAATCCTCCTCTCCATATTCAATGCTAAACAACAGCTGTGCAGAATATTCAAACTGAAAAGCCTTTGAAGTTTTCACATTTTGTGTCTCTCTATCACTTCAGTTTACAAAACGAACATAAAATCTGAAGGACTTTGCTCCATACTGGGACAGGTTTGGAGTAGGGGTAGTGCTTCAACCAAATTCTGTATAGAGCAAAAGACCCAAGTGATGCACTTATCCCACTGAAACACTGGGAAACACTGAACAAAGTGGTGCAAAATCCTCCAATGCACAAAAAAGTCAAAAATAAAATATTTAGAGACTACAAAGTGATCCACAACAAAGCTGAAAACTTTCTCCTCATGTCACAACAAGTAATTGATGTTGAAACGTCTCTCAGCTGACATTCTCTTTATTATAATGATTCCATGTTTTGGGTTGGAGGATGCTGTACAGTCTGGTGATTTATCTAGGACCTGCATATCCAGTTGAGTTTAGCTGGTGCCTTGTGCACAGGATGTCCTTGGGTTAATCACTGTACTAGAACTACAGAAATTTGGAGCCATCTTCATCTTTGCACTACACCACAAGTCACATAAGGGTTTAAAGAGACAAGGATTTGAAGGATCAAAGTTCCTCAGCTGTGAATTGGGTTGCACCTTTTCCCTGTGTCTCATCTGTCCTGCCTGTTTGGATTTGTTCCCTGAGATTTGTTGCTATGTTGGCATGTAGCACCAGCTCAGACCCTGAAGTTCACTGACACCTTCAGGACCTGCACTGTCTTCTGACATCTACAAAGTGAAACTATTCTCCACTTGACCTGACTCCTAACTCCTCTTCTAACAGTTTTTCTAGGTAGATTTCTCCATTAATTGGATGATGGTAGGTACTGGCTTTACTATTTTCCACCTATCTTTCCATTAGTACATTCAGTAGCTCCCTGGAAGTGCTTCTTAGATAAGAGGCTGAATTTGACACCTGAAGATACCTGTCTCTGACCTGGCTGGTCTTGGCTTTGAAGAGCAGAGACATCCCAGCTGGTTCAATGTATGCAGCGGTATGTTTTTCCTATTATCTCACCTATGATAATCAAGGGAGAATTGTCTCAATCCTGAAGCTATGTAGGCATGAGTCACGTCAGGTTACAGACCCCTTTTAATCTGGAGCTCCACTATGTTCTTCCCTTTTTTCCTGTTTCACTACCAACTCACAGATAATTTACATTGTCCTTATTTCCACAGGAGCCAGTTCTTTCTCAGATTAACTTGTCTAGAAGTCCTCCACCTGTCCTGTGGGAGTAACACGCCATGATGTTATTTGATAAAAAATAGGAATCATCTCAACATTCATTGTTAAAATGATACCACGGTCATTTATCCCAAACCTCTGTACTCCACTTGGAGGGCATGCAAAGGCAGTAGCATGAAGGACAACAAAAGAGTCCTTCAGCACTCCCTCAAGTCCTTCTGCCCCTCATGGGCACACATCCTCTACACACAGCCCATCCTTATGGAAACTACTGTTATAAATTACACTGGAAAAGCCATTTTTGTTGCCAGAGACCTTTCCCACAAAAAGCATTATCATGAAGCCTTTTGATAAAATCTACATCTATACTAATAGGCTGAACCATATAAGGGTCTGGACACAGGCACTGCCACTCACCTTTTGGACTAGTCCTTGGTTCAATTTTGACCCAGGCCAGCTGGCATCCAGAACATTTCTGAGCATGGCTTGGGAGTTGGCAGGAATTTTGGCCGTTCCCAACAGGCAGGAAGGAATCCTGCTTTGGAGTTCAACAGCATGAACACAAGCAGATAATGTGTTCTAAGAGATCCAACAGTGTTTCAGAAGTTTGTAATAGCCTTGGTGAAGACACAGTGGCATGGACTGAGAACTGAAAATTAACCCCGGACCCAGGGCAGACTGTCTGCCAGTGCTACAGCATCTTCTCCATCCTGCTACCTTGGCAAGCCAGATCAGAGCTGCCCAGGAATGACAGTGCATCCTGCAGTCTCCAGACTCCAGCACACCTACAGCCCAGGTTGCTATGTGTTCATGCTCACGCCTATTTACAGCAATCAGGAGGACAGAACATTCCTTCAGGAGCATTCAGCTTAAATTTGATCTGGAGAAGTCAATGAAAAAACCTTTTGGCTTCCCTGGTTCCACCGTAACTTGGCCTGATCAGCTTTTGCCTCAGACTTATCATTGCCTTGGAGCACAGGGTATTTCCTTTGGTTTTGTACAGACAGCAAATTACACAAAAAAACCTCTGGCTCACAGATCACAAACTGGTAAAAAATCAAAGGGAATCAGAGGAAATGCATTTCTGCTGAATGGGGAAAATTAATCCCAAGTGTAATTTCACTGGTATCAGTGCAAATTCAACAATAGACTACATCTACCATTTGCAAGAAGAAGTTTGTGTTCTCCTTTCATAGGTGCTTAAACACACATTTTCCTTCCCTCTTTTAAATCTTTTCCATTTGAGAGAGTTGTTTCAAGAGTAACCATATGCTTTCACATGCATTTAAGTACTCATGCCAATAATATCACCAGGTATTTGTTTCACAGTGGTCCCAAGAGACTATCCAGTGGCCAAGTCCTGGTGTGCTGGGCAGTGCAGACAGCACTGACCTATGTCATCTAAAATAGCCCAAGGAATTTAGAATGGCATTGAAGTCCAAGCCACCCAAACCTCTGCACTCAGTAGCCACAACACCATCATTAGGGAACTCCAGTTAACTTGCTTCTAGAGCAAGAGATGCTTCCCAGTGCAGAAAGCTCATACTGAAATCTGACTGCAGTCACTGTCTCTGGGTGCCTGGCTCACACACCACTGATACCTAATGTGGTAACAATACTCACCAGTCCAGCAACAAAGGATGCACAGGAAGGAAGGAAGGAAACTTTACGGGTTTTTACAGCTTTTTTACAAGAGATTTGCAAATGTCAGAGCTCACCAGGCTGGGTAGTGTCTGGACTGGCAGCAGTGTTATGTGCCGAGCTGTGTGTGTATGGGCATAGCTTAGAGGTTGCGTTCATCCAGGGACTACATAAGACTAGTATGAAAAATGGCTTTTCTAACACAAGTAACTTGCCTCAGAAACACCTCAGCAAAGGTCAAAAGAGACTAGAGCCCACTTAGATTCCAATATCTTTTCAATTTTTGCTGGACTGTCTCTTTGTGAAGATTGACAAGCCAGCATCACCCTCCCAGCCTTTCCCTGCCCAACACTCTGATGCTGTGCTCTGCCCTGTCCTGCACTTATCCCCTGGGTGCTGTGTCAGGCACAGCCCTTCCCTGGGCATTCTCAGCCTCAGGTGGTGTGGTCCATTGAGAATCTCTTATATTTATTACTACACTGCTGGTAATTTCTTGCTTCGCTTGCTAACCCCATCTTAGACATGCACAACTAACTAAATTCCCTTCTCCTTTCCCACAGTGGCAGGTAAAATAATTTTTTTTTCAGTTCATTGAATCTATCCCAACACAGCTCACCAGCTCGCCTCCACATAATGCTCCCTCTGCAAACTGTACCTTCTGACAGTAGAGGAAAAGCTTTGTCAATTAAAAGGAGTCTGATTTGAGGCAGTTTGGTTTTCACCCAAAGAAGATTGTCACAAATGCTGCTGTGGATAACTAGGAGAGCTGAGAGCTTCTTCAGCTGGTTTAGGAAGCCAGTGTCCAGAGCTGCTGCTGTTTCTGTGGTGGAAGAGACAGAGACACAAAGCTTGTAAAGCCCAGTTCTCAGGTGAAAGCCCTCCTGTGAGTCCAGAGGGAAGCAAATTGAGACATAAAGCAGCAGTTTCTCTCTCCCACCCATCTTCACACAGTAGTACTGCACACAGCTGAACCAGTGCAGGGGTAAATAATGTTACAATATCTAAAGGGGTTTTGTAAAACAAAGGATATTGGATCACATTTTCTCTTCAGGTTAGTCACTAGTCACACAATAATGAAGAGCAGAAGCTGATTGGCTTTGTTAAAAATAATGAGAAGCCGTGACTTTGAGCAATTTGATCATAACTTTTTACTTGCTTTTCCTCCTGCATGTGGAGGTTCAGAGAGTAGATATAATTTACCATGACAAACCACCAATATTAATGCATTAATCAAGAAAACAAATGGTCCCCCTCTGAAATCTCCTACCCACCTAGAGAGACTAATGGGGTTATAAATAGAGAAAGAACAAATATTGACTCTATGAAACGTAAAGGTACCTGGGAGTTCACCCATCAGTCTTTAGATTACACTTGCCTTTCAAGATGAATGGGATTTCTTTTATAATCCATTTCAATTGGGGTTTTTTAGCATCTCGGAAAATAAGAGAGGGACATCAGTGGTCTCTTTAGGTTCTGGTGTTCCAGACTGTTTCTGAAGGACACTACCTCCAATTTCTGGAATGAGGTAGATGCTCCCAACCCAAGACATGTATTTTAGTTTGAGATAAGTACTGGCAGATCTGCCTGGGCTGGTCAATGAGTTATTTGTTTGACAGTGGTTCTGGTGTAGCTTTCTGTAGGATGGCTCCAGAACTCAGCCTCCATCACTCAGGCTATAGAAACGCAGAGGCACAGACACTCCTTGGCATCTGAACCCATACAGGACTCAAGAAGACACAAGAATTTACTGCCTAAAGGAAAGACCTCTGGCATCATTAACTGAACTTAATTTTACTTTGTCACACATTCTTAATAACTGTCCAAACTTGTAACATCTCACTCATTTAACTTCTAAAGCAATTATATACTTGTCTTCTACACTGATTACTGGATTATTGGATTCATTTCAACATTGGCTTCCATATTAGATACAATTCCACCTTAAATCGTCTTACTAAATCAGAAAATTAGGAGAATCAAGTGTTTCATGAATGCTGAGACCAGCCAGTGTTGCTGTCCCTTCTGTAACCTGTAAGGGTGCTACACATCCCAGAGGGAACTGAATTTTGAGTGGGGGCATAATCAAGAGCAAAAGACCCAAGAAAAACTAAAAAGCCAATCGCAGCTCAAATTCTCAATGATCTGAAAACACCACAGATTCCAAGAGGAATTTGAAGACACTTCTGACTCTGAACACAGAGACAGCATCCACTGAGGCACAGGCAAAGCTGCCAACAGGCCAGTTCACAGTTCATATATCCCCTGCCCCCAACAGAAATCATTGGCGCACATTTTTTTTCTTCTTCCATACAGGTTATACAATACCAATTTACCCTCCAGGGCTGGAATGCAACCAAGGGAAAAGGAAATGGAAGAACAGAGGTGTGCAGGAACACGGCGGAGATGTGCTGTGGAAGCCATGCCCACTGCCAGAGGCCCGGGGGAAGCCTCGGGCCCAGAGGAGCAGATGTGACCACTTTCCCAGCCCTGCACATGGAGGAGAGAGCATGCATTGGCCTGGCAGGGTTAACTGCTCCAGCAGGATGCACGCTCCAGCAGGATGCATGCTCCAAAACAACCGAGGCCTGGGGCTGTTTTGACAGAACGAGCAGAAGATTTTCCAGCCCATCGCTTTCCTGAGCTCAGTGCTGGGATGCTGTGTCTGAAGAAGAGTGCTCTCTCTCCTCTTTGCTTGCTCTTCAGTAAGGTAAAAAATGTAATTGGGGATGCTTGATGGCCACCTTAATGAGCAGCTGCTCTATGCAGAAGGGTCTGGCATCTGACATCATTTTAAGCAGTATTTTGGGATTTCTCAGATTATTTTCAGCTAGGTTAACTCACCTTAAGTTAACCAAAAACTCATGTCTCATTAAAGGGAAGCTTCCAGAAAGACTAGAACAGATATATGATTGTTTAAAGGTTCCGATAAAATCCACTATACTCAAACCTTTCCAGAGCAGTTTATAGAGCTGCTTTGGTACCTGGGATAAACAGGACACAGAGGAATCCAGGCATAGCCTTGTGCCCATGCTGACACAGGTTTGCAAGACAGCCTGAAGAATGCAGATACCTCTGGACAGTCTGAAAGGAGCTACATCTGCTCCACCAACCACCGATAAGGCTACAGCAGCTGTGAATAGCTTGACAGGTGTTCTGAAAAGGGCACAATTTAGAAGATGAGGTGGAGAGGCCCTCCATGAGCCAATCCCATCTCTTTTGTAAACTGGGGACATCAAGCTGCCTCCTCTCAACCCTGAATGGACAACAAACCACATCTCCAGAGCAGCTCAGCCCCCTGTAGACATCTCTTTCTGTTTAGAGACACAGTAATAATAACAGCAGGTGTTGCCACTTTTTGCTGTGTTTCCTATAAAATGACATCCAAGTTCCCTTGGGCAACATGAAAATTCACTCCCTTCTTCACACCCTCTGACAGGCCACAGACAGTTGTGTTGGGGCTGCTGCAATGTGGCTTCAGGTGTTCAGAAGAAATCTCTGGGATTTCAGATTGCAATGCAGACTGTTTTGGAAGATGATACTGACAGCCCTGATCCTGGTGGTGCTGGGAGTGAAGCACTGCATTCCTGGGGACATGAGCAGGTTAAATCCCAACAGGATGTGTTAGATGCAGGTAGGCAGGTCAGCTCAGGCCGGTACAATCTGTTGGGCATCTCCACACCAGAAATGTGCACCCCTTCCCTACCTTCCAAATGCAGCATATGGTCTGAGAAGGTCTGTTCTTCAGCCTCTGTTACAATAGAGACGAGTTAAAGCACAGAAATAAAAAATGAATGGCTCAGAGTGACACAAAAAGGGTGGAGCAACACACAAGGTCTCCTTCCTCCTTAAACATCGGCCTTTTCTCCTCTAATGAGCAGGACCATCATTCAGTGAAATCTTCAGCAAGGAAGTGCAAAGAGGGGTCAGTTGTACTGCTGAGCTGGGAGAGAATCTCTTGACGTTATTGATACATCCGCAAGGACACATGAAGGGATGAAGACAGGTCATTGAAATGCCAGTGTCAAGAGACTTGGGGTTGAAATAGGCTGGAGGTGGCAGTATGTCCAGCTGGATAACTGAGGGTGTTTTGGGGGGACTGTGAGCACTGCTGAACTGCCACGCTCAGTTTTGAAACAAATACCTCAAGAAGGGTATTGAAATAAGGGAGAAGACTTCAAAGGCACTGACATGAAGGGTGACATTTAATGGAAGATCTTGGCCACATCCTACTTCCATAGATGAGAGGGGATCAGGCTAAACATTATTTTCTACCTGTCTGCATTTTCTTCCCAAAGAAACTCAGATGTAAGTAGTTAGGAACCTACTACTTACATCTGAGGTCATAAGTGACCTTCCCCAGGACCAGACATGAGGAACTAGAAATATGTCCAACTCAGTCAGAATTAATTCAGACAAGTCCCAAAGTCTGTTAAATCACAGAATAAGCTGAGTTGGAGGGGACCCTCAAGGGTCATTGAGTCACACTCCTGGCCCTGCACAGGACAATCCTCAAGAGTCACACCATGCTCCTGAGAGCATTGTCCAAATGCTTCTTGAACTCTGCCAGGCTTCGTGCTGTGACCACTGCCCCAAGGAGCCTGGTCCAGTGCCCAACCACCCGCTGGGTGAAGAACCTTTTGCTAATATCAACCTAAACCTCTGCAGGCCATTCTCTTGAGTCCTGTTACTGATCACCACAGAGCAGAGATCATTCTCTGCCCCTCTTCTTCCCCTCACCAAGAATTTGTGACTGCAGTGAGGTTTCCCGTCAGTCTCCTCTTCTCCAGGCTGCACAAGCCAAGTGCCCTCAGCCACTTCTCACACGGCTTCGCCTCAAGGCCTTTCACCATCTTCCTTGCCCTTCTTTGTTATATTCCCTGAGAACAGTGATGCCTTTCATTTATGAACCTCATCCTACTGCTGTGATTGTAAAGTGATCCCTATTTTCATGTTATATAGGCAAGAAAAGTAGGGAGGCAGCCCTATTCCTGCTCTGTGTGATGTGATAGAATGAAGAAACTTAAGGTGAGTGTCTAGCACCTCTGCTTCAAACTCAAGAAAACTGTTCCTGAAAAAAAGAAACCAAACAACACATGATCCTGTGTCTTGATGCCAGGATGCCTCAACAACCCACACAGGAACTGGGAAATACCCAGGCACAAGGTTCTGGGCCCGTAGGGCACCTCAGGAGAAGTGAGGTTCACTTGGGAAGCCCCGAGCTCTGGGCAGTTCCAGCCCATCAGAATGGTTTTGTTAGCTTGCAATCCACAGTGGTCAGTCAAGGAGTTAGAAATAGCTCCCTGACACTGAAAAATCCAATTCTCTTCTTTAAAGACAGTTGTGAGCTACAAATCTGCAGTTTTCCAAGTCATAGCCCACACATCTCCTTACTGCTGTTTTGTTATCTCCCCAATCACCATTAAGTTATTGGAATCACCCCTACATGATAATTCCTCACCCCACGAGATATATTATTCTACCTTTTTAACAGTGCTTACATAAGGGACAAGAACAGTAAAAAAAGAATAAACTTGAGAAGGAGTGGTGTACCCAGTGCTGGTGGAGATTTTTTTGTATTTTAAGGGTCAGAGTGCCCTCTTCTGTTCCATCCATGCCCTGATTGTTAACTCACTAACTGTAGATTGTAGAGAAAAAATGCGACTTGCCTTCTGCACAACTTACCATCTTGTAAAGCACAGTTAAGAAACCAAGAACCAGATTACAAAGGAAGAAATTACTCTTGTAGATGCGGGGGCTCGGGCAGTGAGCTGCAATGAATGAAAGGGTTTGAAGGAACATCACCGGCAACATGATGGATTTAATTAGTTCATGAGGTCAGGGATATTTTGAAGTGAATCTCTGAGAAGTTTAAACAGTGAGGTGTTATTTTTAAACCTGCATTTAAAATTCACCTCCCTCCTGCTTCTGTAGCTGCTCATTGAATCCAGACTGACGGCCAAGGAAACCTGACTGACACAAACATATTAAAAGTACCTCAATAGTACTTTTGCATGTAATAATTTCTAGACTAATCTTGGTGAAAAGCACTGGAACTGTGGGATATCTGAATTATGGACAGAGGTAACATTCGCCTCGAAAAAAATTTTAGTTGAGTGTTTCTATCATGAAGACACACAGAAGTGTGTTTCTAGAAAACGTATCACCACTTTTATGTGGCAAAGCCAGGATTCATAAACTGTGGTGGATCCCTGTGATGTCCGAGGAGCTGTGCCCACCCTGTGTTCCCAGCGCCCCCGATGATCCCAGGGGATGTACTGGGGGCTCCAGCTCCGCATCCCAGTGACAGCACCTGCCCCTCTCCCCTGCTTTAGGGCCGGGGTCCTTCTGCCACACCCAAAATCTCCCTGAGGGACGGGGGTGAAAGGGGCCGCTTGTTTCCTTTCATCCTTAAATCACAGAACGGTTTGGGTTGGCAGGGAAGGGTCTTTAAGGCTCCTGCCTTGGGCAGGGACACCTCCCACTAGACCAGCCCCATCCAACCGGGCCTTGAACACTTCCAGGGATGGGAAATCCAGAGTTTCTGCGGGCAGCCTGTTCCAGTGCCTCGCCACCTCAACACGAGGAAACTTTTCCCTATTACACTGTCCCAGTGCCTCGCCACCTCAACACGAGGAATTTTTCCCCTACTACCCTGTCCCAGTGCCTCGCCACCTCAACAGGAGGAATTTTTCCCCTACTACCCTGTCCCAGTGCCTCGCCACCTCAACACGAGGAAACTTTTCCCTATTACACTGTCCCAGTGCCTCGCCACCTCAACACGAGGAATTTTTCCCCTACTACCCTGTCCCAGTGCCTCGCCACCTCAACAGGAGGAATTTTTCCCCTACTACCCTGTCCCAGTGCCTCGCCACCTCAACANCGGCGCCGCCGCCGCGCTCCGTCCCGCGCGCTTTGTCCCCCCGCGCTCGCCGTAGCGGCCGCGCCGCAGCCGCCATGGCGGCCGCCTGTGGGAGGCTGGTGCCGCGGGGCGCCGCCATCGCCCTGCCCGGCCGTGAGCACCGCCCGCGTCCTCACCCTCAGCCCCCGGCCAGCCCCGAGCCTCCCCCCCTGCCCCGAGCCCTCCTCCTGCCGTCCCTGGCCCACAGAGAGGGGGAAGGAGGGCTGGCCTGGCGGGGGGGCGGGTTGTGGTGCCCTGTCCTGCTTTGGCGGGGGCGGTTCAACTTGAAATCCCGGGTGCTTTAAACGTGGTTTTGTATTTTACAGGGTGTTTTTCATTATCGGGGTATCGAGCGAGCAGCAATGGAAAGCCACCGAAGTTCCAGCCGCCTCCGAAGCCCGTCATTATTGACAGGAAGACGCAGAAGGAGGAGAGGAGGTGAGGCCGTCCCAGTGCTCACCTGAGCTTGCAGAGCCTCACCTGGGCTTGTGTCATTGGTTACTATGTGAGCACTTACTTAAAAAGCTGAGGCATTATTACAAGAAAAAAGAAAACCAAAACAACACAGTTTGTAAAGTTTTAGCCAAGACTATTTGTCTTGAAATACGTTCAAAACACCTTAAAATACCGTTTCTGGAGTTTCTGAAAGCAGTGAAACATGAAAAAAAGTGCAGAGTGGTAAATACTTTTGAAAATTTGGAGTTAATGTGTGAGATTCTGTCTGTTAAAGGCATCTCTTTAGCGTGCCAGGGGTGACGGGGATGTGGGTCCTGGGTCTGCCTTTGCCTTGGACCTCGAGATGAGTTCTGAGCACGTTCATCACTGGCTGTGACACCGACCTGGTGTCACTGGTAGCCTTCATGAGATGTCTCATTCTGGGTATTTCTGATGCTACCTCAGCCCGTTTCCTAGAATCACAGAATGGCTTGGGTTGGGAGGGACCTAAAGATCATCTCGTTCCAACCCCCCTGCCGTGGGCAGGGACACCTTCCACTAGACCAGCTTGCTCCAAGTCCCATCCAGCCTGGCCTTGAACACTTCCAGGGTTGAGGCATCCACAGCTTCCCTGGGTTTTAAACCCAATTTGCACTGCTTTAAATGACCCAGTGGTTAAAACTGCAGAGCTGTGTCTGGAAGGAGAGTGGTAGTACTTTATTGTTCATCTTTGTGTATTCATCCTCCTTTCCCCAAAAAACTCACTGAACTAGCATCCAGGCAGCCCAGGAATGGGAAAAGCATTAAAAACTGGGTTATAAAAATGTCCACTTTGCCTTCAGATCTGTTAATGGAAATATCTTTAAGAAGTGAAAAGTCTTCATGGCTCTTCTAGGAAACACTGTGTTTAGTGTGACAGCTGGCCCACAAAATGATGTTTTATCTTCTTGACCTTGTGCAGCCTTGAAGATCATGGGTAGGTTTGGTGTTTATTGCCTGTGTCGCTGTCTGTGGACAGCAGCACCAGCCAGAACCTCTGTGCTGCCCCCGCAGCCCCCATAAGCTTTGTAAGGCAGATTTGCATTCGTCCTCCTCTCTGTTGGGCACTTCTCTCCTGGTCAGATCCAGGACTTTTAAGATGCATCTGAAAAGTGAATTAAATGAGTCCAGCTTCCATCAATCAGCACTGAGGCCAAGTGGTCTTGCCATCCTAACCAGAGTGAGCACATCCAAGTGGTCTGTTAGGAATGGCCCTCAGCTCAAGCCAGTCCATGTCAGGAAGTGTGCCTTCAACTCAGCAGTCAGATAGCTGGGCTCCAGGCCATGGGCAACTTCTTGGCGTGGTTTCATTTTTTTGTAGCAGAAAATAGTTTTACCGGTCCCTTTAAGCTTCTGTAACACAAAAGGACTTTTGTGTGGTGTCTCCTGTAGAATCAATTTGTGAAAGCTATAACAGATTGTAAATGGATTGAAAACTAGATTGTTCCGTATCTGTTATTACGAAGTCAGCAAATAGTAAGTGTTCTGTCATGTGGATTACAATTAAACCTTGAAATAACCTGTTCCTAAGATGTGACAGCACTAACTGAACTGTCCTCTTTCAGTCAGCTCCTCTGAGACCAACGTGTTACTGGTTTGGGAAAAAATCTTCTTAAAAGAACAACAACAACAAAACAAAGGAAAAAAAGCCACAAAAAGACCCTCCAAACCAACATCAAAACCCTACAAAAATTCCTTTTGGATAACAAAAACCAATCATGTAACAAAATTGGTGACTTCATGAACTGCAGTTCATATCTCTGGAAAGGCAACTGGTGGTGGTTAACCAGCTGGTAATTTTTAGGCCAAGTACTTGGAACTCTCTAGTATTTTTTATGCAAATACTTTTGTTTCGTACTTTTAAAAGTTTGGCTTTTCTTACAGGTTCCTGAGCCCTGAATTTATACCTCCCAGAGGGAGAACAGATCCTCTTAAATACTATATAGAAAGAAAGGATATGATACAAAGAAGAAAAGTGTTCAACATCCCAGAATTCTATGTTGGTCAGTAACAGCACTAAAATTTTCACAATTTTGTCAGTATTTTACATTGTGTGGGGTGTTAGAAAGTGTGGTCATATGTAGAATAGCATAAAACAAAGTCTCAGGTGTGTTAGATCAACTAGGATGTGTTTCTGTATGTAGCACTTTGTATTTTAATCTCATATTTACCTCCAGAATCATTAAAAGAATAATCCTAATGTGTTCCTTACGTGGGTTTTTTTCAATTCGGGCACTTGAGCATATGGTTTACCAGTAGAACTAAAGAAAAGAAATAGATTAATTATATTCATTTCGGATAGGAAAGAGCAAAAAAAATAAAGGCTAAGGTGGTTTGTAGCTAATCTGCAGAATCACTTCAACCTATATCAATTCAGGTCACATTAGCAGTTTTTCCTGTTTCTGGCAGTTCTGATGGAAAACAAAATATTTTCAAAATGCACCTGAATTGATGCACTTTGTCTGACTCTTCCCACATTTTGGTACATATTAACTGGGACAGGCTGTTTATTTTAATCCCTTTTTTTTGGCAGGCAGTGTACTCGCTGTGACGACTGCAGATCCCTATGCCAATGACAAATCCAACCGGTTTGTTGGGATCTGCATTCAAAGGGGAGGGAAAGGACTCGGCGCTACCTTTGTCCTCCGGAATGTCATAGAAGACCAAGGTGGGGTTTCAACTGTAGCAATTATACCACAAGCATTCAGCAAAAATATGTAAGTTGTAGAAATTTAGTCCATGGAGAGGAAAACAGCAGATGGAAGTGACATTGTGAGTCTGCCTTTTAGAGTACTGTGCAAGTTTAAAACTGGGTACACAGAAATGTTGATGTGCTCTGTACCTGAAGTCATGGAGCTGCATAGTAATTTTTTTGTTGATATACTTGGTGATTTTTAGACATTCTGTGGTGGTTGTGCTTATGTCTGAGCCTGGGCTGCCTCTTGCCACGTGAATACCAGCCCAGTTTGAGCACTGAGTATTTGCATGAACTGGGAACGTAGGTGTGAACTGTTTAACAAGCAACAGATGAGCAGAGTTTTATCATAGGTTGATATTCTGGATTATGACAAAACTGGGGGCAGTGCAGATAGTGGAGTTCTGCGGGCAAATCTGAAAGGGGTGGGCGTCTTTTCATATACGCTTACATGCACACTGAGATAGGTGATAACAGCCATTGTAACCAAAAGGGAGTAAAGTTTAAAACCCAAGCTCATCTTCCTTAAATTCGAGCCATTCCAGTCTCTTAAACCGTTCTGTTATCAAAGATGTGACCTACAAAGAAAGGTGCAGACACAGTGCACAAGTACAGTCACAAGTGCACACAGCACTTGCAGTGCTCTGAGAACTAAAAAGCAGTTTGTAGTGATACAGGAATGTTTAACTGAAGCAATAGTGCTTGGGTGTTAATATTTCTCCTGAATTTGGTTCATTAAACCAGGCTTTCTGTCCCTAAGGTGTTGAAATCTGTTATGAACTGTACAGTCCTCAAATCCAGGCGATCGAGGTGCTGAAGCTGGAGAAGAGGCTGGATGAGAACCTGATGTACCTGCGAGATGCCCTCCCCGAGTACAGCACCTTTGATGTTAATATGAAACCCGTGCCTCGTATGGACCACGAGGAAATTCCCGTCAACAAGGTAGGAGCCGCGTGTTTCAGAGGGAAAGCCCAGGATTATTGACATAGCTTCCATTTATGACTGCTGTCCTGGCAGGCTGTAGCAGCTCTTTGCTACATCAGTTACCAGGGTGACAAGAGTAGGTAAAATCAGGCAAGTGTTTGTGCCATTTCGATAGGGAAAGAATGGTGAGGATGGAAACACCTACCCTCCTCAGGAGTTAATTTTGAAGATGTGAAGAGTAGCGGCCTCCACATTCCTCTGTAGAACTGTGCAGAGAGGAAAGCTTTTCTTACAGTAATGTTAATGTGGTTAGTGTGATTCGTGCAGGAAACAAGGGAGGAAAGATGGAAGAGTCGCCTAAAATCTGCGTCTCAGGGAAGATCCAGAAACCATCAGATCCTGCCAGAGCGTTGTGTAGAAACTCAGTACGATAATTCTTCCCTTTCCCTCTCATGCACCTTTTATTTTTCCTTCATAAGGAGCAAAACTACAAAAGATGAGTTAGCTTCAATTTATGTTTCAATTAAGGACTCTGTGATAAATCAAGACAGTGTTAATTAAGTTTTACAAGATACTGTGAGAACGATCATATAAAGTAGTAGTTCCTTAACACACTGATAGATTGGTCGGTTTTCTCTTTCCTCCTGTTAGAGCAGCAGTTATCTCACCTTTTGCTAAGATCACAATAAAAAATATAATTACTTAATACCTCTTTTTTTTTTTCATCTTTCGCTCTAGCTGCAGGTACGAATGAAACCTAAACCGTGGTCAAAACGGTGGGAAAGACCCAAATACAATATAAAAGGAATAAAGTTTGAGCTACCGGAACATAAAATGAAAGCAGCACAGAAGTGGAGCCAGCCGTGGCTGGAGTTTGACATGCTGAGAGAATATGATACTTCAAAAATAGAGGAAAAAATTCGGAAAGAACTGCGTGAAGAACTTGAAAAATAATAATGTTTTTTGCAGTCTAGAATGACTGAGAAAATTAATATTTTTAGTTTCCTGTATGGATGATCAATTGTCAAGTTTTGTATATACGCGGGCAAAGCAAACAATAAAGTTAACCTTTCCAGATTTCAAAGTGAACAGATTTCTGTGGCTCAAGTGTCCACTGCCCTCCCAATGCTAACAAGTCATTACAAGGAATCTTTTTTCCAGAAACAAACATCTACAGAGCTAAATGGTGATAGAACATCAATCACATTCTTGTCATAGCACAAGGCTGGTGCTAGAGACAAGCCGGGATGAGGCAAAGCAGAACAAGAGAAAAGCAATGAGATCATGAGCTTGTGGTGATTGCTGACCAGCAGTTGCATTTTTGTTGGCATTCTGAGAGGAAAAGCAGCAGAAAGTGATTATTAGAAAGCAGCATTTACAACATAAATCCTAAAGCTACTGAAGGTTAATGGAGCTGGGTTTTTTCATATATCTTCATAACATTTTTGTCACATGTGGAAGAACTGAACTGTAAGAGTCATTACCACAGTAAAATATTTTATTTTCAAAATAAAACGAATTATTTTCAATCTTTTGTTTTTAATACTGATCAAGGCTATTTACAATTTTATATTTTTACAAAAATATATTTTTAACTTAAAAAAATATAAAAAGAAGGCATTGTGATTAAGTCTGCAAGAGTTAAATTCTAGTCCCAGAAGATTTTGGAGAAATAGTCACAAACATACAGGTTCTGTGATGCACTACAGTTTTTACAATGAAGCATCACTGTTACTCTATAACAATATTTATTGCAAATATACAAAATTACAAAACATTAGAAATCTGATAAGGATATGAAAAAGTAAAGTTCTGTAGAGCTCACTGGGAAGCAAAGGGAGATTTCTAGAATTCCAGTTACTAGAAAGTAACTGAAGTTGTTCTGTTCTCCTCATCATCACAATGTCTGTGATGGAAATCCTGACTCCTTACCTGCACACTGACCCCCCTGTGTGTCTGTATCAGGGGCATCATGAATTCTTGTTCACCAGGAATGGCTTCACAATAACTACCAAAAATCACGGTGGAGCACAGGACAGAAGAGCTCAGTGGCTGCTGAGTCAGGATGGTATTTAGCAATTAATACTGAAAATAACTGGTCAAGTTGTCTACTGGCTAGCAGTGATAAAGTTCACGGGCACTTTCTGTTTGCAGGACTCCTTCCAAGAAGGAAACAGCAGTAAAGCACTGTCACACATTTCAGAATGCCTGAACCATTGCTTTGACAACTGCAACTTCTAAATACTCCCTAATCTAGGAGTAGATGGCAGTAAAAGATACTTGGGAAAAACACCTCATATATTTAACACCAAGACAGTGATTACCGCTACCTCTTTGAGTAGGCGGGATCCACTAATTAAATTTCATATTAGAACTGGTTTAGTGTGAATAGCAGGCTTGTTTCAGTAATGTAAGCGTTGCTTCAAAAATTTCTATTTTGCAATCATTGGTTTAAGGTGCTCAAGTTTATGTTCTTCAATGAAGTCTTCTGCAATATGCAGAGCTCCAATTTTCACCAGCAGGAGAAGAACTTCTTTTGTTTCATCACTATTTCGGAATAAAAAAGGAAAGAAAAAATTACAGCAGCACTTCTGTGAACCTGTCTAAAGTACCATTCTTGTTTCATTAACTTGGCTACTCTGATCATGAACAGCACCCAACATCAACCACCTCAAACTCTCACAGTAAACAAGAACTGCTGGAGTGCTCCTTCACATTAGACTCCATCTTTCCTTTTAGATATATATATATACACGTCATGAGCATACTTGAAAGTGTCAAATATATGGCATTTAAGGAATTTTAAAAATTCTTAACAGGGAGTATTTGGGGAAGCACTTGACTCCCAAGGACAGCCTCATCTGTTACCTGTGGTTGTCCCTGTGCAGCGCACGGGCACATTGCAGCAAGTGCTGGCTGAAGTTCAGTAATTCAGGGAGTGTCGATCCACCTTTGAGATCTTGGAACCACCTTTCTGGGAGGCATGCAACCACCTGCTCACACAATAAATATTTGGGAAAAGCTTAACACGTATTTCAATTTAACCAAGTCACATCACTTCTGACAGGAACCTTCTGGCAGGTTCAGTCATCATTAGTCTGCTTTTTCCTTCAAACCAACATTGATTATCTCTCCAAGCAGTTACACCTAAGAACCTACAGACCAGTATTTGCCCTAAAATGCTCTTATGCAGCAAGGTTGTTAAAAGAAAACATTAAAATCAAATTTCAAATGTTCAAATTTTATTTTTTTAAAATAATCCATCTTCAGTTTTGACCCCTCTTCATGAAAAACAAAAGGCTTTTACTTTTAACATACACCCTTCTTCCAATGAACATTATCTTTTACCTTATTACACTTTTCTATATTATCCGGCCCTAGGGGTGTGTTTAGGATGTTCAGGAGAAGGTAACGATTCAGCAACTTGCTCAGCCCCAAATCACGGACCTTGTCTTCCTGGACAACCCCATCCCAAAGAACAACATTGGAGAGCAGCTGCAGTAACGAAGAAACAGAGAATCTGTATAGCTCTGGCTGTAAGTCTGGTAGAACAGTTTTACGAGTTTCATGCAACAAAAATATAGATAATACGTGCATTCAATTCAAGCCCTCAAACCCCAGAATTTACGCTTTCCAAACTTCTGGTCAGTTAGCCACTAATTAACTGCATGTAGTAAATAACCCAATTAATTTTACAAGTGCATCTATATATATATGTATACGTACATCTGTATATGTGTGTATGTATGACCTCCCAAGGCTGGGAAGAACATTTTACCCTTCTAGAAGGTTTAACATTTGCTAAGTACAGAAGGCAACCAAGCAAACTGTCAGAAAATCCAAGACAGAAGTGAAAAAGTTACTACATCTGCTCAGGACCAGACTACACACAGTCCCTCATAACATGATGATGCTATAGTTTGTGGCATCACAAAGATTTTTTTGTAGTTCATGCCAGTATTGTGAGGCTCTCTACCTTAACAGCTGACCAAAACCGTCTCTCTTGAAATTTTGAACGTAGTGATGACTCGTCTTCCACAGTGCTGGTCGTGGGAAGAGAAAGAAAAGTTAAAATAAAGATTCTTTTTTGTTTGAGTTAAAAGAAGATAAACAGACATCTGATCTCTCGGACATGGATATCTACAATATTTCATCTACATCTGTAGGGGGGAAAGGGAGAGGAACTAAAATAAATACAAATTTATTTGTAAGTCACAGCTTACCTTTTAGGATACAGAGGAATAAAGACATCTTCCTCTACAGATTTCTTCATTCTTAGGACCACCATGTTCATCAACTCCTATTAAAAAACAGTTATTAATGTGTCCTCAGAAGAAAGACTTAATATTCCATTTCTAACAGCTTCAATGGTTATTCAGTTCGTCCAGAGGCCTGACATCTTAGAGATAAGTGCAGCTGCCATTTGCATATAACACACATTGAGACCCTGAATAAAAAATAGAAACAGCAGACAAATCACAGCTGTAATTATCTATAGGCTTAGCCTAGGGGGTTTTGCTATATCCCTAAGCTATATCCCTAAGTGAGGCCTTTTTTTGCACATTAATCTGCAAGGTAGCAGGAAAACTGCACAGATTAAAATCAAAATAAGTTACACCCATGGGATCTCCATTAAAAGATGTGAAATCCTATGTTAAAACAAAAAAAAAATCACTATAGCTAAGATAGTATGCATTTCTGGGCAACTTGTCTTCAGGTGCAACAGATTGCCACCTACATTTTTTTTAAGCCTATTTATTTATTTTAAGTTCTGGCCAACATCAGTTTTATCATTTGACTTTAAGCCATAATTTCAAAACAGCAAACTTTGGAAGGCATAAACATTTTCTTTAAAATATCTCTCTTCATACTCAGGGCCCAAACATGCATCCCACTTCACCAGTTAATCCATCCTGTTTTCACTAGATAAACCTCCTGATTTATATCAGCATAAAACCAGAATCAGGCTAAGAAGGGCTTGCTAGAGTGACTGTGTATATAAAAGTAATTATTAAAGGATTGCTAGGATTACATAGTAGCTTTTCTCTTCACCAATTAACCAACCTTTGGGGATTCTCAAGTTTTAAAATTCTAGGCTTACTTTATAAATAAAAGCTTAAGGAATGGACCACTGAAGCATTACTAGCATTTAAAGCTGAAATTTGGAAAGATAATTAAATGCAAATCACTGTTATTGCAGTGAAGAAAGATTAGATCTAGAAACAGATTCTGGACAGATACAGGCAGAATTTTTCTATGAACAGGAGCTAATTTCTGCCTCAAGGGTGTCTCATCATCTTCAACAGGAAGAGAATCAGAGAGCTGGAAGTTTAACTGTTAAATCCTCTTAATACAAAGTGACAAAATAAACAAGTAATCAGTACCAACCAACTTCAGGAGAATGTTCTCAGTGCCCATAGGAGCACACACAAAATTACCACAGGAGCTTTTACCTCTCTTGCTCGACTGGACTCATTTTTGGAAAGGATTTGTTTTCCAAAGATGTTATTGCAAAGCTGTACAAGGTTCTTTGTCTGAGAAGTAGATAAAGGATCCCACACACTCTTCACAAATGCTGAAAAAAAGTAGGAATTTATTTCATTCATAATATAAAAATACTCATCTGCCCTAGTTTCAAGCCATTACAGCGTAACAGAATAAACACATAAAAAGCTCAGCCTCCCACAACAATCTTAGCCTCACCCTGTGGAACTACACAACCATTGCATCTTGGAGCACAGTGATATCACCAACATTATTTGATATTATCACTTTTATTTAAGGTTTGATTGCATAGCTGCAGTGAACATTTTCAATACAATCTTATCATACCTGTAATTTTGGGAAGAATCGTTTTTTCAATCACTCTAGGCAAAACTTCTTTATCATGATCATCATCCCTTTTCAATTCAGATACATTGTCTGCATCACTGAATTCTTCTATAGCTCTGAACCACAACATCTCTTCCAGCTCTGTAAAGTTCTGCTGAAAGATGACTCCTGTTAGTTGTTCAGCTGGTCAGCATTAAGAGAAAAGCTCTATCCAGTAATATCCCGGATTCCCACTTAATTTCAGATCCACCCTCATCACTGAATGGGCAAAACAGCAAACCAGGAAAACTAGATTTAAAGCTGGAATTTAACGGGTGTGATTGTTCAAGCGTGTTCAAAGAACTCAGGAGAAGAACTATTTTTACAGGTGGTGTTGCAAAAGGGGCTGGAGGTAAAGGAAAAAGGGAAAGTTAAGAAAATTCCACAACATGCTTCAATTTTTGAGACAACACAGTAGCTTTCTTAATTTCTAATGCACTGTGATACGTATAGGGGGAAAAAAAATCATTTTTCATATTAATACATAATACACACACATACAATTTTTGAAGAAAATGTCAACTGATGCACCTACCTCAAGGGGATTCCAATTTATTAACTGAACTCTGATCAAGGGGTTTAATAGCTTAGGCAGGCAGAAACTGATGTAAGCATCACAGTAAGAGTCAGGAAACTTCTCTTTCCATTCCTGGAATTTCAACAGGATTTTTCTGATGTCACAAAAATCTGCATGTACATCTTCAAAGATTTTCCTACTATCCTCTAAAACGTTATCTACGGATAATATTCATTGGGAATAAAAAGAAACAATCACAGAACTTATTGAGGAATAAGCTAGAGAGTTTATGCATCTACAGGACATAAGAGATATTTTTATGAGAATTGTATTTGTTATTTATCTTTGACACACCTGATACTAAAACCCAGCTTCCAGGAAAACTCAGAAAAACCCAGAAAAAAATAGATACTTTTACAGATATATACCTCTATATATATATATATACAGATATCTATAGATAGATCTTTTTTTCTTAAAAAAAATTAGAAAAAAATAGTGTCAAGAGACCAAGGAAAGGCAAGCTTCTTCATGATCTATTTCACAGATTTATACAAGCAGTATGTTTCAAACTTTATTTCAGACATGAAAATCATTCTGCTGTTGTGTGAAGAAAAGGTATTATGCCTTTCCCTATTCCTCTTCATCCATTCACTCAAGATAATTAAAATACCAACCTTTAATTCACTCTCTAGCTTCAGGAAATAAATGGACTGAACAAAACATCTTGCAGCACTGCACCGAGTACTGTCAGATCAGCTTTGGCATAATCTGACAGAGCTTACCTCTAGTTTAAAAAGCCATATGTAATGCTGCCACCACATAACTGACACCAAAAGAAATCTATAACCATTCATTTATTCTTCCCAAGTCATTAGTCAGAACTGCCTGGGTGCTTTTTTTTCCTACAGTGTGCAACTAAAAACATGGAACTCAAATCAAGTATTCCTCTACCTTTCCTTTAAAAAAAATCATTAAAGAAATATCAGCAAGAGATCTTGTTCTAGGACATCACATTAGGACTGTCACCAACCTCTGCTCTTCTGGAACTCGTCCACCTCTGTGGGAGTCAGCTCCTCATCGCTCGACAAGCCCTCGTGGTGATCTCCTTCTCCTGACTGCTCTCTCGCCTGTCGCCTGCAAGTCCTGCGTTTTGGAATGAACTCAGATGAGTTATCCTCCCCCATGTGTGCAGGAGAAGGCTTAAAGAAAAATCATCCAACTTCGACAATGTACTTAAAATAAGTCGTGAGAACAACAGCCTAAGGAGAGGCAATGGGGGAGCAACAGTCACTGTGTAACCAAAAGGACTCCTGAACTGTGGAAAAAGGACGGGATTTGGGAACCGACATCCAAGAGCTCAGAGCAACATCTCTGACCTCCCCCAGGAGCCATGCAATAACCTCCCCTTCACCTCATCACCACCGATGGGGCTAACAACTCATCCCACCTGCAACACTGAGCATCTGGCACGGAACTGGATCCTGTCTGATAGTTCAGTGTGCAGTAAACACGGAGCCCTCAGACTGTCCTGTCAGGCCTGCATCACTTGTTCAACAACCTACCTGAAAAGGGTCAGAGCACCCATGTGCCACTGGGGTTCTAAAAACTATTGCCAAGGAAAACAGGCTTCAAAATCTGTGGCTTGAATTTCTGCCACACGAAAGTGATACATGATATGGAAGTGACATTGCATAAATAATTTAAACAATTATTTACATCAATTAGCACTAAAAGTTAACTGCTTTGAGTGGAAGTTGTTACTATTACACCACTTTTCATCCATTAAAATTCCAAAATTTGCTGCTTCAAAGTATAGTTATGAGTTGAGGTACCACTGCAACTGTAAAACTTTCAAAGCTCCCAATAAAATAAAAAAATTGGTACAAATCTCTGAACATCCAAAATGTTCCATCTGTCTGACCTACACTGATAGCAGACCTGGGGCTAGAGGTTCATTTGCTTCATTCACAACCACATCTCCAGCAGAAACAAGTCTCCAATTTTCCTATTTATACAATAATACAAAAATATATTTCTGTAAAAGTTCATAATATTATTAATTAAATCAGGAAGGAAAAAGCTTTCCTCATGGTTTTGTCTCACGACTTTTTAATTTAAAATATCCAGCTCTATTAGCATTCAGGTTCAAATCAATATGAAGAGAGTGACATTAACACACAGATGGCTTCCAAGTACTTCAAGTTTTGGACAGCAAACACTGAAACATTTTTAGTGTAATCTCATTCTGTAACCCTACAGATTTACATTCATGACTGCAAGAATGACAGGAAGTCCATGCACAGCACATTTATCAGTTAAGTTACCTTCGATGCTCACACATTTCCAGAACCTGTGTCTTCCCACCGCCTTCAATTCCACCTTTGGTTGGTTTGTCGTTCCCACCTATGAGAAGACATAAACAGCCAAAAATAAAGTGGTACTTTTTTAAAGCTCCTATTTTCTTTCCAAATAGGAAACAAAGAATCTCCTTCTATTTTTTTTGATTTGGAAAATTGCCAACAAAAAAACCCAATCTAATCAAAACTCCAACAGTATCCAGAGTAAGTCAGCATAGATTCCTTGTAGCACTAATAACTGGCTGATATGTGCACAACATGCCAAAGAAAAAGAAAAAACCAGCCTTTCCACTCTATTAAATACAATTAGGATCATAAAAACAATGCTGTTTGCTGCTATATGTGCAAGCACAGTCTCATTTGTAATGAGCTGGAGGCAAAATCATTTTAATAGCAACTCTTACTACGGCATTACCCTGCTCTCCTTCCACCTGCTGTCTCTGCTACGCCATTTTACAAAACCATCCAGGCTGCTACTTTCTCTCATCAGCAGTTTATCCCCTGAAGTGAGAAGACTGAACCCATATGATTTAGTATTTACCAGGATCCAGTGCATCTGGCCTCCATCTGTTCCCAGCAGCTCCAAGCATATTGCTCTCAGCTTTGCCTAAACAGCTTTAAAGGGTTTGGTTTTGGAGGTCTGGTTTGTTTGGGTTTTGCAAATAGAAGCAGCTAGAGATTCACGCAGCATACAAACAATACCTTGGTGCAGAAAGAAAATAATGAGCTGAGAAAACTGTACTAATTTTTCCTACAGAGACTGAAACACCGTTTTCTTTAAGATAAAACCTTTACACAAAGTGGCTTCTCTCTTCATGCTCTGCCACGCGTGTGTCACCTCCTGGTTGGAAATCTCCAATCTCAGCACACACACAGCCTTACAGACACTCTGAGGTCACTGTAGAAGTGATGCTGCCCATTATACACTCTGCTTTTTAATATATTCATGGAATTCCATAAAAAGAAAGATTTCTCCTACTTAAGACCTACTGGAAAGCTGACTCCCATTTTTCTTTTTAAATACTGATGGGAAACTGAGTAACTAAAAATTGGCAAGGTACTTGGTTGTGTCATATTCAGAGAAATTAAACCAGAAAGAAACAGTCTCATGGGCATTACTGAGGTAAGAATTTCAAATGAGGTACAGTAGAACACACCTACTGACAATGGAAAGGGGAAAGGAGATCAAAGGTGAAAATTAAAATTTAACCCAAAAAATAACTCTATTTCTGCTCAAAGACAGAAGTTATTTTCTCACTGAAAATCTGAACTTCATACTAACTTGTCAGATGCTGGATATAAGCAGACTCATTTTTCAGCTCCTCTTGCCTTCGCTTTGATACTCTCACGGCTCGTTGCTGAAGAAGTGCATGCACAGCCCATTCCAGTTCATTAATGTTCTCCAGCTGAAATACAGTAAACACTCATCAGGTTTTCTATTGATTTAAATCTCACAAGAATGAACAAAAAACTATTTCCATGGGTTTTTCATACAGCTGCGGAATTAGAACAGAAGTATCAAAGATTGACAAGTAAGTTCCTGGTCATTGAAGCTTTTCAGGCTTTTTTTATAAGGCTACAAACTAAATGCCCGTTACACATCAAGGACTAAGACCTCATACAAAAGTGTTCACCAGGACACTACTGGTGTCTCTTGTTTAATTTCAGTTTGGTTTTGAGGCACTAGCCACTGAAGAAAATGTATTCACTAGCTAACATCTCTTCTCTTCAGAGTTACCTGAAGAAATTCACAACTGTGAAGTGACACAAAATTAAATTAAAATTAAATTTGATTCTGATAGAACTGATTTTTAACTGGGTGGTATCCCTCATTTTTCATTGACAGAATACACCTTTATCATCTTAAAAAAAAAGAGGAAAATATACATACTTTTTCATTCAAACAGTTTATCAAGTTTTCTACGTATGTTTTCATGGCCCTGTAGAATTTGTAATTCAGAGCTGCGTCTGAAGACTTCTCTAACTCCTGGACAGACATTTTTGAGGTCTCAATATCCTCCATATATTTTTCATATTCTCTCTGGTGGGCACGGTGCACATCCTGTAAGGATGTTATCCTAAAGGAGAGAAACACAGACAACCAGAACTATTGCCAACTTAACAGCTGATGCATTCCAAAACATTTTTCCCATTATAATCACATACAAAATCTTTGCCTGTGCTAATAATAGCACTTGCATTTGACCTGAGCAGCACTGAAAGATTTACCCATACCAACACTTGCAGAAGCACAGGGTGTGGACAAACATTATGCTTTGGAGATCCAAATGTCATTTATGTGGTGCTGGTTTTGAAAGCACCACTGACATTTTACCTGGACTCCTCAACACACCGTACTTCCCAGAAACATAAAAGCCAAAATTACATGATATCACATTATTAAATGGATTCTACCCAATGTAATCTGGGGAAAACTACAGCTCACATTAGCACGTCCACACCAGTGTAATGGAAGTTGCATGGACAGCAGTACCTGTAAGCATTCACAAGGTGCGCACTGCTAAATACAAACCACCTGAGAATTCTTGGTAGTGTGTGACAAACTCCACAAACTTCTGTCTACAGCTGTCACTATTAAACAGGCAGCACAGTACCATTTACAGATATCACAACTCTGCTTCGTCTCTTTTTTACCCCTTCCCTCCTTATATATCCCAAGTGTTTGCCCAGCTTGAGCAGGCCACAACTTATTTCACCTCCCTGAACTGAATACTTCCCAAAGAAAATAGTTGAACTAAACTGTTGTGTTCTGCTGTGCTACAAATTAAAAAGAAAAAAGAATAATCTATTTCAGCACTTATTACGTTAAAAACATCTACAAAGTTTACACCGAACAGGTTCCCCTTCCCCTTCTTGCTGTTTTCCAGACAGGTTTCCCACTCTCGACAGCTGTATTCTTATTTTACCTTATTTGATTCTGTACGTAAATTCCTGCTTCAGTTAACTCAACTCCTTTCAGATAATTAAAGCTAAGAAAGCACACAATTCCACAAAAATATTTAGTCCAGCTCAGTTTCAATTCTCTAAACAAATGTGTCAGTGATGGTCTGTACAAAGCAAAGATCATACAGAGAGAGCTTGGTGCAAGTTCACAGCACAATCTGTGTTCCAGTTGTATTAAGTTACTTGTCTAAACTTATCTGAACAGCTGCTTCCCCGTGCTGGGAGGGATGACAGGGGATGCCTTACCTTGGGATGCCTGACCCCAGCTGTCCTCCCCACACACCCTTGAAGAGGTTCCCACGTCCAACCCAGGACACTTCAGCTGCCCACATGGCAGCTGAGCTGCTCAAGAGAAGTCACAGCCTGGCACACAACTAAAGAAAAAGATCCAGGCACGTTCTGAACAGCCTGCAGAGAACTTAGGCTGCTTCAGGAAATACTGGGCTATTTTTGCAGCTGGTATAAGAACCACCACAGGAGGGGTGGGAGTGCCAACTCCACCTGCCCCCAGCGAAGTTCTGCTTGCCGGGCAAACCTAACATCGAGCCAAGGCTCCTGTCAAAAACTGCCAGTATAAAAGTATAAAAAACTGTTGCCAAATAAATGAATTTAATTTCTAGAGTTCAAGTTGACAAAAACACTCTTGGAAAGTCCAAACACTCCCCTACAACACAGCATTGTCAAGTAAAGTAGAAAATTTGTAGTACTCCATTAGACATCATTACACATGAAGACAACCCAAAAAAGCCCAACACTCTGGAAAAAAAAGTAAGACTTTGAAACTGTTGTCTCATTCTGTGACAAAAACTCAAACAACTCATAAGTTAAGGAGTTACCTTTCAGTCAGTCGCTTCTTCACAATTTCCAAATTCACAGGTGGTAGAGAAACAGAGGTATCAAACTTGGGTTTGGCTGGTTGATATTTACACACGGAAGCATCATCACAAATTTCCTACAAGAATGAAGTGTTCATTTTTAATACACCATTTACACAATTTCTCCCTTTGCAACTCTACAGATCAACAAAACATATCATTTGAATACTGGGCATCTGATATAAAGATACCTATTTCAATCACAAAAAAAATCCAGACAAAACCCAATCAATTCAAGCATGAAGTTCATAACTAACAAAGTCTACTGCTAAAAATTGCTGCTATTTACTGAAGAGCAGAAATAACTTTTCCATAAACAAGTAGAGTATGAGGACCTAAGATCACATATCATACTGGATTTGAACACCAGTCTCAGAAAGATGTAACATTTTTCCATTCCTCTACTCCCCAAACTGGAAAAATTACTACAACTGTCAGTTCTGACATAAAGAGCTGGTTACTCAGATACTCCTAGTCTGATCCAGAGTAAGTGATCCAAGCCAGAAACGAAACTTCCAGCACATCAGAATATAGTTTATTTTTGCCAATTACTTACTGGAGAAAGACAGGATTCTGCTGAACTGTGAAGTGAGCTCTCAAATTGCCACTCAATAGAAATTTAGCAGAATAAAAGAATGATTTTTGCTTCGCAACTTTGCAACATTTGTATTATTTGCATGCTCTTGCTTTCATAACCCCTTGCATGGCAGCAGAAAAATCAGAGTTCAGAATTTTCTTCTCTGCTTCTCATGGCCTTTTACCACAACAGGTACCTGCCTTTGGGGCTGACACCACCACACGGCTTCTGAAGAGCCAGACAGATTACATATTTTCATTATCATCTTTCCATATTTCTAATCATCCTTTCCCTGAAGCATCAGGGAATAACTTCCTAAAATTCTCTCTAATGAGAGGGCAGGAAGAGATACACCAGTACTTCAGACAAGCTCTCTTGCCTATGAGCAAAAAGCAAAGTGGTTAGGAAAGAATGTGTCACCTGAGAGAGTTTAACAGCTTTCTTTATTTGCTGTTCTTCCCACTTGGCTTCATCGTCACTTGATCCATCACCCACAGACACTGGAAGTTAAAAGAATCATTATTAGACGTATTTACACCCTTTATGTTTTCCCCTCTCCTGTTCTCCTCCATCTAGAGCAACAATGGGTCTCCCAAGCAATACTGAGAAGTGACACACAGGAAAAAAAGGAAGATGAAAAACCTGCAGATGGAGGACTGCAAAACTGAAAGGCAAGGAAGGCTGGGAAAAGGCTACTGGGATTTGTAGAATTCACATTAGCATTAATTGCTTCTCAGACAACTACTACTGCAGTAGGAGGCACACAAACATCTTGTTTTTATGTCTCAAAGCAAAGCTGTGTGTAATACATGTAAACAAGAGTGTAAGTATAGACTGTGACATTACACCCAACAAACCCTTGAGCGTTCCAAAACATACACTCTACTACAGATACAAAAATACCTCATTAGCATTAATTTGAATGGCAGATTCTGCTCATAGTTATGCATTCCTTATGGCCCTTTTTCAAATAGTAAAGTAAACCTGTGCTTCATAAACAACACTATAAGCAGCTCTGAGAGAATAAAAGCAATGGAAAAGCCAGTTGTGTTTTGCATGCTGTAGGTTTGTTTACTCCTGAAGGGCTGGAATGCTGGTTTGTTTGTTTGCTTTTCATTTTTCAAAAGGAGTCATAATGTCAGTGCAGGGAGAGCACTTGGAAGACCAGACCAGAAGCAGGAGGCAGGACTTACAGTAATTTTATTCACAGTAAATGTGTCTTCTACAAGGCCATTTTTTTGCAGTCAGCAAGGCCAAAAATCATCTTGTAACCATTTCTTAAAGTATCCTGCATCACCACAAGTGAGACCTAAACCAGGTAATGACCCATATAAACCTCAAGTACCAACTGCACAGCCTTTTCGCAAGAGCCCTGAGGAGTAAAGCCTCACTCCTTACTGGACAAGTCCCACATGGTTCCAGACAGCAGAACAAAGCCTCTGGGAGAAACAACACAAACTCACCCATGTCTTCAGTCATCCTCTGCCTAAGAGTTCTCATTTTAGGAGCAAAATCGAGATTCTTTGTTTCAGACTCATCTTCACTCTCTAAATCACTGCTTCCTCCTCTCCGAGGGACCTGAGGACTGTCTGATACATCCAGGGGAAGATAATCAGCCTCTGTCCTGGCTAAGTGACGCTTCCTCCGAGCAGCCTCAGCGTGAGCTGCACTGGGGATATTGCCTGCATCAAAGAGAGAGAAAATCTAAGCAAAAGACTAAAAGCAACACTGTATCTCCCCTAATGCCAATTATCACAACAGTTCAGCACCACTGTACAACTCTGGATACAGAACACAAGATGGTTTTCTACTATGGTTACATGTAGAATATAAGGAGACGAAAAAGTGACTCTCAGCCTCAAAATGAGTTTTCATTTTCATCTCATGAACAGAACTGTACATCACTGAAGAGGAATTTTCTGCTGCCTTTCATCTAAAACCAACAGCCATAATTCCTGATCCATTTCCAAAATTAACACAGAAATACAACAAATGTTTGCAACTAAAAATATGGGGGAACCATCGCTATCCTTCCAGAAGGGTAGCCCTGACTCAGGATAAACAGATGCCTACACCTTAGGTGGTTTAAGCTGAGTAGGACTCATCCCACTTAACTTGTCATGTACGTCAAAAACAGAATGTTCTAAAATAACTTTCTTAAAAAAAAAAAAAAGAAAAGCCAGGGAACTAACTTGGTGATAAATCCTTCCTCCTCTGTGGAGAGCTGGGTTCATTTTCAGAGTCTGAGCTGTTGTAGTCCTCATTCAGTGAAGAATAAGTTTCATCCTCATTCTCCTCCTCCTCCTCTTCATGAGTACCTTTGGTGTTGTCAATTCCAGGCTCCAACTGACAGATTTCTGCATTAGGGAGAAAAAAGGAAGGATCCATTATTTCAGTTTCAGCTGCTGGAATATGATGTGCCATAACTGGTTACCAGTAATTATTTACACATTGCTGCAGCAAAGACTGGTCACTTGTCTGTCTCCACCTGTCCTCAACAAAACATGTCAAACTGTAACATTCCAAAACAGTCACTTACAAGCCAGTTCTTGTATTGAATAAAAGCATCTTTGATGATGCTTCCCATAGAAAGACTGTGAGTCCTTCTGAGACACAGAGCATATTTACATGCACAAAAACAATGAGATCAGCTCCCAGATAACAACTAATTAATATTCTGATTGCTTACAGCATATTTGGATTCTTGACTTGAAAAACTGCATTTAGAAAGCACTTTTGTTAAAGCATTAACAATAAGGGAGCTCTCATCTAAACTATAAATATTTGTATCTGTCTTGTCTCCAGCTATTATCAAATTCCTTAAAAATATTGATTTCTCTTCATCAGCCACTACGTTTTCAGTAAATCAGCAGATTACTGAACACCAGAATGTACCACCTTTTATAAGAATATGATGTGCTTTTATAAGAAGTTACTAAGAAAATTTACCATCTCATCTGAATCACAACCTCAAAGGGAATTATTCCTCAATCTGATTTATTTTTATCTAACATTAGCAAATATGGTATATCTGTGAATTGACAGAGATGTCAAAAGGGGAATACAGAACGAGAACTTTTAGACACGTTTGTAAAACACATAAACCCCAAATATTCCAACAGGAAATTTATCACAGAATGGTTTGGGTTGGAAGGGGCCTCAAAGATCAACCCCCCACCTCCATGGGCAGGGACAGCTTCCACTAGACCAGGAGCTCAGAGCTTCATCCAACCTGGCCTCAAACACTTCCAGGGATGGGGAATCCACAACCTCTCTGGGCAGCTGCCTACAGTTCAAAGAAACCAGGGATACTGCCAGAATAATCACAGCTATTGACTGCATTCAATTAAAATATTTAAGTGCTGTAAGAGCACACAATTTAATAATGTTTACATTAAGTTTCATAGAAGAAAATGCTACCAAGCTCACATTTTCTCTCAATGTCAATGCTCAGATCAAACTGCAATCTGACAGCAATAAGCAGAGGATACCTGGCCCACAGTTTGAAAGATATGATGTTGAAGTATAAATTTATCAGAACTTCGTTAACTCTGATGGTTCTGCATAACCAAGTTTTCTCAAGAACAGCATCCAAGTTCTTACAATCTTTTACCACTGTCAAACTGAAAATAATTTCAGCACAAATACATTACAATTATAACCCTGTAAACTAACATTGTAAGTATAATTCTGGGTTCAATTAACAAGTAAAAAACATTTAACAGCAGTATTTTTACATCACTCTTTATAAAACATTTAACTAAAAGAGAACTTACTTTTGCTTTCTTCAACTTCTGTCTGTGCAGGCAGTCGGTTTTCCTTCTTTTTGATTCTAAAGGTTACTTCGTTGAAGGATGGCTTTTTAACTTTAAAAAACTCTTCACCTATCCAGATAACACAAAGTGATTCTGAGTAAGGTTAATAAAGCCAACAATATACACACATATATGTATGTGCTACATGTAAAAGTGCATGTAATTTCTACATGTGCACAGCATAACTTCTGAATCACAGAATCAGTGAGGTTGGCAAGGACCTCTGAAATCATCCAGTCCAACCTATGACCAAACAACAACATGCCAACAAGACCACGGCACTAAGTGCCATTCCAGTCTTTCAGCTCTAGCTGGATTAATCCTAAGTCTTACTATGGCTTTATCTCTCATGATCCATCACTTCTCAGTTAAAAAGTGTGCAGCTTAGCCTCCTCAACACAGCAGCACTGCAGTGCTGAAATGCAGGGTCTCCTTGCAGCTTGTTCCCACCAAGGCGGCCACATCTTGTCATCAACCAGAACAGCAACAGCCCAGAAGAGTCAATTAAGCATCTAGGTTTCATTTATTAAGTTTGTTTATCATTAACTAGTCATGGAAGCACACAGTACTTGCTCTCTCTGGTTTTCTCCAGCTGTAGGAAGATTTCAAAAGCTTTCCAGCCGGAAGAACATGGACGTAAATAATTGTCAAAGTACTTTTCACAGAATCACAGAATTGTTAGGGTTGGAAGGAACTTCTGGAGATCACCTTGTCCAACCCCCCTGCCAAGGCAAGGTCACCTGGAGCAGGTGACACAGAACATGTCCAGGTGGGTTTGGAATGTCTCCAGAGAGAGAGACTCCACAGCCTTCCTGAGCAGCTCTCCCAGTGCTCTGCCACCCTCAAAGTAAAGAGGTTCTTCCTTGGGTTGAGGTGGAACTTCTTGTGTTTTAGTTTATGGCCATTGCTCCTCATCCTATTGCTGGGCACCGCGGAAAAGAGTCCCGCACCATTCTCTTGGCACCCGCATTTGAGACATTTAGATGGATTGATGAGATCCCCTCTCAGCCTTCTCCAGACGAACCAGGCCCAGTCCATATTTCAGCACGGGTTTATCGTGCAAACCCTCCCTGACACAGCACCCGTGGGTGTTTATAGCGAGAGGCGGGAGGGTGCCCAGCGCGGGGCTCGCTGAGGCGGGAGCCCAAGGCAGCGCGATCCCGGAGCCCCCGGCCCTGCTCTCCGGGACACACACAC
>VYZT01035254.1:291713-390387 GCA_013400735.1 Pomatostomus ruficeps
GCGATCCCAACGTGGGTCCCGGTGCGCAGGCGCGGTGACCCCGGCGCGCCGCGCCCCGCCCGCGGGTGGGAGGGACGGAGGGACGGAGGGGGAGAAGGGGAAGGTGTCCCGTCAGGAGAAAGTAAAACGCTTTTTTGTAATTCATTGATGCCTAAAAATGTAACTTGTGTGAGAAGCCGTGAGCCCCTCAGCACAGGGCTGCCGTGCTGGGTGGGTGCTCCCCCTGCTCCGCAGCTGGGCCATCGAAAGCTTGTGGGGTTCTGGTATTATAATATATAATTTATAAATAACGTATGAGAATACATTATTTCAATATGCATACTATGTATGTAAATTGTATAGCTATAATTAGTAACGAATATTTATAAACTTTTGTGATTGCTATTATTATGTAAATGAGTAGTAAATTGAAATGTAATTGCTAATGCCCAACTACACGTAAGTAAAATAGCTATTTTCGAATTAGTAATAGCATACACTAATAACAAATAAATACACCTTATAAGGCCAGGTTGGAGGGAGCTCTGAGCAACCTGGTCTAGTGGAAGGTGTCCCTGCCCATGGAGGGGGGGTGTTGGAACCAGATGATCTTTAAGGTCCCTTCCAAGCCAAGCCATTCTAGGATTGTATGATTATTATAAATGCAAAACTGATTCTGTAGCTTGTTGTCAAAAAGCAATCACACATTTTTCTCCCTTTCCTCAGGCTGAGCTCACAGAAGGAGTCAGGCAGGTGCCAGTGCTGGTGGAAGCGGAGGGGAACATATGGCTGGGAACAGAAGGAAGGTGGGAATGTGACAAGGGATGACAAATTGGTTTGCTTGGAGAGGAGTTACACTGTAGCTTGTACCAGCCTTTGATTTCTGCTGCTGACTTGAGCTGTGTGTGATTTGCTCAGTGGAAAGAAAGTACATCCCACTCCAAATGAAACTATGAAACCAGGCAGAACAAGTCCTTCAAGTAAGCCTTTGTGTCCCAAGAGAAGTATCCAAAAATAGCAAATGTTTGAAATGTTCTTGCTTAAATTGCTCCACCTTTCTGTCCTTCATCTGTAAGATGAAGATACTAATATTAACTTGCCTCAGGAATCTTGTGAAGAAAACGCTGCATTTGTGAAGCACGAGTTACAGTAAGAATAACATAAAAACCCAAGAGAAAATCAACTAAAATATATTTCTATTCAGCACTGCTTCTGCATGGTTATTAAATAAAACCCAAGGCTACTTAGTGGATAAGGAAGATTATAAAAACTTTAAAGTAACGATTCGGGAAGCACAATTTACCTTGTAGCATTATTCATTTTCTGCACTGAAAAAGGGTGGGGGTCTAGTGGAAAAACCAAGTAGTTATGCAAATGCTGAAATTAAACCTGTCCATGCATATGTGCTTAAATTGACTTATTGCAGGCTCTGATTCAAAGCTGCCTTATTGCTGTGGAATTGATACGGACTTCCCCTGGGTAGTTTCTCTGACTGAAGGGTGAAGTCAGGGATAGTCTGGGGATGGAGAGGTGTATTGAGTTGCTCCATTGTGACCTGGACAAAGCAGAGTTGCTGATACAGATTTACCTGGAATAATGCCCGCGAAGTTTTCTGTTTCTCGTTTACCACTCCAGGACTGATGAAGGCTTCACCACGCTAAACAAAGATCTTGTGAGTTTTACTAGGAACCTTTAACATCTTTATAATTGTGACAGAATCTCTGTATTAGTGTTTCTTCTCTTTCATCTGATTTTAAATCCTGTCAGTCTAGTGAGTACTACTCAGGCAGGACAGAGCTGGCTTTTTGTAAGACAAAACGGCCCAGGACCTCTGCATGGCAGAAACAGGGGACACAAATCTCGTGCTCTTTGTCTTTACAGCAGGTTGAAACTGCCGTGTTTGCAGTTGTCCCTCCAGTTAATACGCTCACAAAGTGCCAAGATACTAATCTAGGCAGTGGCATCCAATCCATGATGATCCCAGTTCAGAAGAGGAAAAGCAAATTCAGCTGCAGCAATACAGCACAGTATTTCTTGGAAGGACTGCCAGTGCCAAGTGCCAATGGATTTATCTTTTTAGGCAGTAAAAGCCCTTTTCCTGACAATGCTGACACAGGACAAAAGGATAATTTTGCCTTAAACTATTTAGCCATAAGGTTAAAAGTAACAGATAGACAGGTGAGGATTATTTGTCAGAAATATTAGAATAATTTGTTCTTAAGTGTTTTAGTGACTCTTCTGCCAAACCATTCCTCTGGCAAATGAATTTTCAGAAAGACTCGGAGTAGATCAGTGAAGTAGATCAGCAAATTGTTATAGATTTCCCTTTCTAAAGCAAGAAGCAGGATAAAAGCAAGACAAACTTCGCATGAAAATTCCAGCAAAGCATTAATGGCTGATAGTATCACCTCTTTTCACACTCCATTGATTTCAGATCTGGCTTGAACTCTGTTAAACTTTAATGTCAATGTAAGTTACAAAGTGACTTGCTCTGACAGGCGTACCTCTGGTCAAAACCAACTTTCAACTGCACAAAAACCCCATAAACCTAAGAGGTCAACTTCGTTTTGGGGAACGACTGCAAAACTAGATCCAACCCCCTGAATGCAACAACTATGTCACTGATTTGAGGTACAGCACAACGTTATTACTTGCAGCTGCTGGAAGAATTTGCCTTTGCTTCCGTTTTCATGGACAAAGTCCAGCAGGGTGTCAGGCAGATGGGGGCAGCAGCACCTCAAACTGACAGCATTGCACCAGGCAAGCAAGAGCCACAGCCAGGGGAAACTTCTGTGTTCCATCAACACAGGGCTTTTGTGTAGACTTCCATAAACTGGCTTAAACCCACAGTGATCTGTTTGCCCTTTCAATTAATCTCTCTTTTTATTACTTTTGTTATCAATAATACATTTACTGTTTTACACTTTTTTGCCTACCTTTATCATAGTACTTACTTATTTTATAGCATGCCTGCATCTTTCCAGAAATCTGAATCTGAAAAACTTTTCTTTTCACAGCAACTCACAAAACGTTCTGAAATCTGAGAAGATTTATTTCAGATTTTCACAATATTTATGTCATTCATCCCTTAAAGGCAACATGTAATTCCAGAGAACCTCACAGAATTTAGTACACCAGAGGTACACTACTCAAAAGTAGTACTGGTCCACAGAACCCAAGGGTATGTTCTGAAAGATTTGTGAGAAAAAAAAAACACATTTGTAGCAAATGCAGTAGGGATCCCAGCCTATTTGGATTAGACTGGCTTCTTGGCTTGCATCAAAACTTGAGTGTGGAGAAACAAATGCATCTGAAGTGAACTTGCAACTCTGACTTTCCAAGGTATTATTTAATAATTACAGCATAAGGATTGTAAAATTGAAACAACTAACCTTGCTTAACCCCATTACTCTGCTATTGTCAGCACTTGGCACTCGTGAAATTCCTGTGTGCTTGAGCATTTCTGCCTGCCTGCACTGCAGCTAGGGAGAGCAAGTAAAACCCTTGTGTCTGCTCAGCAGTTGGCAAAATTTTATTTGCCATAATTCAGTCTGCATGAGTCAGCACTGCCTCCCTTCACAACATGGTCTGGCCTGTCTGGAAAGCTACTTTCTCTATGGTTACATAGATGTTCTGTAAATCTCAAAATAATTTCAGTGCGGTAGGCAAAGAAGCCTTTGCCACACTGAACAAATACTGTCCAGCTCCCCATCCACTACTAAATAATATCAGTGCTTGGCAGGGAACAAAGTTGGGACATGAATATTTTATTTTATACAGCTATGAAGTAATAGAAAATCCTGCAAAATGAATACAGTAGCCATTTGTTATTTTAAAGCCTGTGTGGGCTTCTGGTTCAGAATCCAAACCAACATCTCTAGAAGTTCTATTTTTGATGCAGCGTGTGCTTTGTGCCTTCTATGCCTTTTTGATAAATTGCTACTCAGAGTTAATATCAGAAATCCACCACTCCTGTTCTGTTAGGTGTGGAAAGCAAATATTAACTTGTCCTTTTGCTTATCCCCTTGTCTTTTACGCCTCCATTTTTAAATAAAGATGTGGGTTAAAAGACAGTTTCTAGCATTTACTCAAAGGGAAGAAAGCAGTTGGAACACTGCTGTAAATATGAAACCTGCAGCAGCACTGAGGGCTCATTGCTTCTGTGTTCACTGGAGGGAAAAAAGAGGAGGTGCAAAGGAAAATCTTGCACGAATAATAGAGACGAAGCTAATAAAGGAGTCAGAGCTGTCACTCATCAGTAGGTGTGGCTGTTCCTAAGTAGTTCTTTATAGCTGGGACAACAAGCTGGACTCTCCAGATGAGGAAATGCCACTCATTAAGAGGCAAAATTAAACAGGTCACTACAGGAGGAATGTGTGCAGGTCACTATTGGGCAATTACTGCTTTTTGACCACTCAGAAATAGTTGTTGCTTTACGTTCCTCCATTCCTGACCAGTAACTGTGCACAAAGCATGACTTATTCTTGCAGTAACTGATTTCTGGTGTTCATTTGTGTTCTGGCTTAACTTTATGTGTTTTAAATATACATTTGCAGGAAGATATCTGTCAACAAGCTTAGACACTGCCTGGTCAGCGGGCTTGGACAGGGAGCTTAAAGCATTCACTTCTGGTGTGTTTTCCTGCAGTAGAGCAGAGAAAATAGTGCAGAGCAATATTATGGAGCAGACAGAGCAGAGAAGTCATGTTACCTACTGCCACTCAGTTCAGGCTAAGCAACTTTATTCATGATTTTTTTTGCTGTCAGTGGAGATCTTTTCTTATTAGTCTAAAGATAGCAAAATTGCTTGTATCAGGAAACTGGGGGCAGAGTACAGATAATGATCAAAAAGTAAAGCCTTAACGTGAAAATTGATTTGCTTTTAATAGTAATAGTTTCTCCATCTTCATTGTATTTTGTTAGGTTTTGCTGCTGTATGGTGGTTTTGACTCAGATGTGAAAAGGAGATGATGGAATCATAGGATGGGTTGAGTTTGACCTTAAGGATCACCTAGTTCCAACCTCCCTGTTGTGGGCAGGGACACTTCCCACTAGAAGTGCAGGATAATAAATGATACCATAACAATCCTAGAGGATGAAACATTGCTTATAGTAAATCCTACTTCTTCTCTGCTCCTCCCACACTTTTCATCTTAATTGGTCTCCTCTGAGTAGGTGCTGTGCTGCAACCCTGCCCCTATGTCTGGAACAAGGCTCTATCTTATCATACCATTGGTTTCTTCTCCTTTCAGCTCCCTTTTCTATTATCAGTTATTATTAAGCAATTTCTCTTACTTTAATGGCTTTTTGAAACAAACTAATTCATTCCTGCAGTTTTAAGCTTCTTTGCCACTGTCTACTCCTTGCTAGAAGGGTACTGCCACCAGAAGGGACTTTTATTTCACCTGGTATTTGACATCAGCCCCCAAAAACACGTTGAAGCTTACAAAAAGCACTCTCTCCAAACCCTGAGATGCCCAAAGGCAGTATCTGCAACAGTGCCTCTTAAAACTCCACCTTCATAAAATAATGTTTTTCTTTTGAACCTACTTCAAGCAGTAGTCAAACTCCGAGTGGAAACAAATTTCATTCTCCATTTTAAAGACGTAATACTAGTTTGTGCCTCAAACTAATAAAGATGTAATACTAGTTTGTGCCTCAGACATTACTAATAAAACATCTCTGTAAGACCCTTACATTGAGTAAGAGTTAGTTCAGCTTTAAGGATGCATTTTTTTTTAGCTGACACTAAACTTTGGATGTCTACATACCCCATTTCCAAGGAAGAGTGTCTTGAGGGGCTGGGCATTCAAATGTGTGTGGATAACAGGTTGTAAGTCCTCCTCCTCTTCCTGATAATTAATTAATCTTACAGATATTTATTGTTTTAGTATCTCTGATCAGCTCCTGTTCATTGTGATAACAAAGATGAAACAACACTGAATTTGTGCAGAATCAGAATACATAAAGCTTTGATGTGCTAATTTTTTGTACCAGGTTATCTCACTAGGGAGTCAGCTGAATTTTTAACTCCCTACAACTCCTCCCTCCCCAGGCCACAGGTCAAAAGAGGTGATTCTGAGACCCTCCCGGGTATCCAGCTCTGGGGTCCTCAGCACAAGAAAAGTGTGGTCGTGTTCGAGCAGGTCCAGTTCAGTCCATGAAGATGCTCAGAGGGCTGGAGCACCTCTGCTATGAGGCAAGGCTGAGTGAGTTGGGATTGTTCAACCCAGAGAAGAGAAGGTTCCAGGGAGACCTTATTGTGGCCTTTCTGTACTTAAAGGGACCTATGAGAGAGATGGGAGGAGGTATTTTCACTGGGTCTCTTTCAACAGGAGAAGGGATAACGGTTTTAAACTGGAAGAGAGTTTATTTAGGTATAAGGAAGGAATTTTTTTCCGATGAAGGGGGTAAAACACTGTCAGGGAGGTTGTTGATGCTCCATCTCTCCAAACGTTCAAGACCAGGTTGGACAGGGCNCGGCGGAGCCGCCGCTCGGGGCAGCGCAACAGGTACGGGGGGCGCGGGGCGGCGGGAGTGCTGCGGGCTGCCTGCCGCCGGCCGCTGTACTTATCTTTTATCCTTTACCAGAGTCCGGTCTCTCTCTCTCTCTCTTTTTTTTTTTTTTTTTTNTCAGGGAGGTTGTTGATGCTCCATCTCTCCAAACGTTCAAGACCAGGTTGGACAGGGCTCAGAGCAACCTGATCTAGTTGAACATGTCCCTGCTTATTGCAGGGGTTTTAGACTAGATGACCCTTAAAAGGTCCCTTCCAACCCAAACTGTGCTAGCATTCTGACATTTTCCTGGCTTCAGTTTTGTCTCAAGGGAAGTATTAGGCAGCATGTAGTTACCTCGCATGAGGTACATTGCTGCTTTCCTATATGGATCTCACATAGCATTAATAAAGCAGATGGGTCACTCCCATCTGTCATATTTACAGAATCAAATATCCCAACATCCTTTATACAATTCCTGCTTGATGTACTTTGTCACCTCAAAGCCAGTGGCTAAGCACAGACATGGCCCAAGTTCATTAGCTTGTGGGACCTGGCAGTAACATTAATTACAGAAGAATTGAAAAGTCACCCAGTTCAATGTTCAAGGCAGGATCAGCTGTATTTACCAAACTCCTCCAATATCTGTTTAACCTGTTCTTAGAGACTTTCCTTCAGCAATTTTTACACTGCCCTTCCCAATACTTAGCTACTATAATCAGGAACCTGATCTGCTTTGCCTTATGAGAAGAAACATGTTTGTCTGGTTTACTGTTATCTTTATCCTCTCTCCAATGGCCTTTATTAATCTGTAAACTGTTATGCATGATGCAAGCACTTGTCTTCAGTCCAGAGCAGGCTGGAGGTGTTGCCAACATAACAAAGTCACATTTAGAACTGCTGTATCACTATTATGTGTACTAAACAGATTAAAGGCTGCGTGTTAAGAGGTGTTAGAAAGTAATTCAAGCAAAAAATGTCAGATGAGAGACTTTTTAATTGGGCTTCAGAGAAGCCTGTTCTTGACCCAGGGCTGCTTTGTTATCGCAATCAATTATTTGGAATTATATGAAGCAGTGCTCATGAAATCTGCAGATGACTTCAAAGCAGCCCAAGGCCACCTGGGCCCCTTGAATAACACATTTTAATCCACCTACACAGCAAATATCTGTGCATCAAAGCCGAGGTTGTTGTCTGTGCATAGGATAAAAATACAAAGCATGTTTTGGGGCTGGGTGTGAGGAAGGAGAATGCTGTATCTTCAAAAGCAGTGAAACAGATGAGAGCTGAGGAGGTCACGAGGGGTAAATGCCTGAATGCTGCCAGTGCAATGTGGCAGCTGCAACAGCAAATGCAAACATCAGGTGTGTAAGCACAAATACTGCCCAGTGGTATGTGCTAGGATGTGGCCATGGCCATTGCATGGCACAGGAACGGGAATGTTCTGGAATCACCGTGAATAATAGAAGGTGCAACAAACTGGAAAGGCTCATTAGGAACCCAGAAGAGTGAGTCGGTGGAAAAATCTGCTCTGTATGAAGGTGATAGGTAATTATCTACCCAGGAAAAGCATAGCAGGAAGGCACTGTAATCATCTGTGCACGGTGAGATCCACTCTCTGGAGAAGGAAAACGTTTGGTCGTTAAAAATTATGGCATTTTTCACGTGTTTCCTTCCTAAAGGATTCTTTAATTTTTGGAAAGATAACCCCCTGAAACCCTACGTATTTCAGTACGCTGAGCAGTGCCTGGCGTGAGCCCATTTCAGCTCCTGGTGCCAGCCCGCTCCGCGCTGGTGTGGGGGCTCCAGCGGGACACGCTTCCCATGGAAAAGCACCGAGGCTCCTGTTACCTGCTCCCAGGGGGAAGAATTGTCTTAATCTGGGAGCTTTGCCTGTGCACAACAGACGCCACGGCTTTTCAGCTTCAGATAGAGACAGGACTGGGATACAGCTGGAAAGCTAAAGGTAACTTATGGAGCAGATGGGGAGGCAGCGGTTGGAATCGAGTGAGGCAGATGTGAGCGGGGACGGGGTAAATCCTCTGTCAGTCGGGTCTCTAAGCAGTAGCTGTTACCGTGCAGCAAAGGCACCGACGGGCTGGGTGCCGACATGCCCGGACCGCGGCACTGTTTGGCGAGGCTGGCGCAGACCCGGGGGCTGCACTCCCGGGAGCGGTGACCCCTCCACCCGGCTCCGAGAGCCCCGTCCCGGCCGCGGCGGGCCCGGCCCCGGNAATTTTTTCTTTTTTGGGGTGGGGGTGGTGTCTGGGGCTTTGGGCGGTAGCGGCGGTGGCTCCCGCTGCCGGCGCTCGCCCGCGCTCCCTTAGCGCGCTGCGAGCGGAGAGATCCCGGTGCCCGCGCCCAAGCAGCTCCCGGAGCGCCCAGGGGAGCGCCCTGCCGAGGTGAGGTGACTCGGACGCGTTGATAGAGCCCAGTTCCTTGCGGTGATGGTGATTTTGCTCCGTCTAGTTAACTGAGAAAACACGGAGTTTGGAGAAACCGAGCTGCTTTATGCAGTTAAAGTTTGCAAACTGTTCTGTCTGTAAATAGGCTGGCTTTTCTCGGTTTCGACTTCTCACCGCGGCATGTCGTAATTCAGAAAATAAGATGAGACTGAGATACGTGATTCGGTTCCCTAAGCATTAAGGTACCATTTTGAATATGGTAAATGGTTTTCACGGCAGCTGGCGCTTTGACATCCGTCACACTGCAGAACTCAAAAGTCGATCGTGCTTTAAGATAGTGCTTTGCCTGTGTTCTTTGAAGTTATTCTTGCAGCGGTTCTCTTAAACATCAGTTGGAAATTCCCCATGTGAAACACGGGAATGACAAGTCTGAAGCTTCTTTGCCCTTGTGTCCAGGCTGCCCCATCGTGTGCCTCGCTCTTTTGGGGAGATGATGTTTTTTGAACTCTTTTGCTGTTGGCGCTGGCCTGTGGTGGCCGCAGCTCCCCCGGCGGAGCGTGCACAGGAAAGCTCGGCGGGTGTGTGGAGCAGAACGTGGTGGGGGTAACATCGGTGGCACATAAATCGCTGCTTGCTCTCAGAACTTCTAATCATTCATCTGAAATTCGCTTGTAACAAACATCTATATCCGCTGATGCCACGGTGATACTTGGAAGTAAGGAGCGGTAGGAACTAACTGGGTATATAGCTACATGGGCTTCGTTCTGCTGCCAAACCTGGTTCGTTCTTTTTACCTTGTTTCCACTCTACCTCCCCTGTTTTGTTTGTGTGTATTTTTTTTACTCTGACTCAGCTGGGAGGGGCATTCACACCACCGTACCTCTTGAGTATTTAGAGAAACCCGAATTCAGACTCCGTATGATGTGAAAAGAGCTGCGTGATGCCTGCAGAGATGGATTTAGGCTGCTCCGTGCTCTCTGTTGAACAGAATTTTTTGTCAGATTAGCCTCCTAACTCAGATGCCTAAATTAGATCAAGTGAATATGCTTATCCTGTTAATTACTATCCTGAGGGAATTGCATTTACTTTTTTCTCCTCCATCTGTACAGGATCTGGGGTATGGGACGTGTCCCTGGCTGAGTTGTAGCTGCCACTGTAATAGAAACAAAGAGGATGTTCCTGTGGCAGTAACAATAACAAAATGGGGTCCCTATGGTCTGTTTGTGCTAATCCTAAAAATAATAGGGCTATCTACCATAGGTGCTTGTCAAAGCACCAAAGCTTTATGGGTACTTATTTTTTTAACCATTTTTGTAGGTAGAATGAGATAGGTCAAGGCAGAAGTGACATGTGGATGATTTTGAACTGTGTTGTTGAGAAGGCTTTATTGAGATTCAGGTATTACAGTGATTTGAACAGCAGCACTCCTTACAGCAGGATTTTTTATAAATATTTCTGTTGTAGTCTTTAATGTTGATAAGTGAATCCATTTCATGCCATAGGAAAGAAGCAGTTCTGGGAAATGAAGCTAAGTCTGTAGGTGATAGTATTTCTTCATTGAGCTGCTTGTCAGGAGCTGGTGAAGAAAATGAGGCAGCATTTGGGAAGTGAAAGGTGATGTGCATGCTTTGCTTGGGATGTTATCGGAAACCTTCACAGCCTCTGAAAATAGGCATCTGTCAGGAAAATACCTTGGGATTAGTTCCTGAAAGGCACTGTAGTCCGGATTAGTTCCTGTCACAAATTGAGACAGATGTCTCTGGTCTGAGAGATAACCTGTTAGTTAACAGTTTGCAAGTAAATTATCTGCTGTTGCCTCAAAAGATTTAATTTGATCAGCATGCAAAATATGTGAAAAAAGCATTTCATGAGATTTTTCTTTTAAGGGCCAGAGCTGTTCTCTTTGCCTTTTAAAAACTGGTTGAAAAATTGGACATCTTTATTTGTAATGTTAATTTCTGGCCTATTTTCACTTGAAAGGAAATATGTCCAATATCTCCAATATATGTTTTTAAAAAAGCTTTTAACTGCTTCCATTTGTTTTTGTTTACCTCAAATGTAGTTATAGAACAATATTGTTTTAAAGGGACTGCTGGAGGTTGTCTGGTCCAACCCTATGAAGAGCATGGCCAGCTCAGGTCAGGTCACTCAGAGGCCATGTCTGGTTGTGTTTGGATTACCTCTGAGGGTGGAGATCCCAAAAACTCACCGGACAGACAGCCCTCTGCATTTGGTTCCCACACTGGCTTAGAGTGCATCCATCCCATTGCCCAGGCTGCCAGTGAAGACATTAAAGAATACTGGCCATGGTATCAGCCCCTGGGGAGCATCCTTAGTTCCAGCCAGCTGGATTTGGGACTACTGATCACAGCCCTCTGAGTCTGCTGCTCAGGCAGGTTTTCCACCCAGTTTACTGTCAACCCTTTCAAACTATATTCCACCAGTCTGGCTCTAAGGATACAGTGGGAGACCTTGTTCAAAGCCTTTGTAGCGTCAAAACAAGTTGCTGTGCCCTCGTTCACAGAGCCAGTCACCTCAAAGATGAGATGTGCCAGGTGTGGTTTGTCCTCTGTGCCCACATGCTGGCCATTCCCCATCACCTTTTTCTTCTTCAAGCATCTGTAAGTGGGTCCCAGGAGGGTTGCTCCATAATCTTTCCAGGAACTGAAATAAGACTTAGCAACCTTCTGTATTGGTCAGCTGTCCCTCTTGCCCTTCAGAAGGAGGGTCTGATGTTTGCCTTTTTCCAGTCACCAAGACCCCCCCAAAATAACAGAGCTTGGTCTTACAGTGACATTAGCCAGTGTTCCTGGCAGCACTGGGGCTGCGATTTGTTCCATGTATACGTATGCAAATGCTCTACTTCCTTGTTTTCAAGTTATTTTGACTTTCAGAAGCTGCTTTCAGTTCAATGTAATGTTAAATCTCTTGGCAAAGGATATTAGATGATGTATCCTGCCATGTTTTTAAGCTTTGGGGTGAAGCTTGGTGTAGGCAGTCGTTCTGTGAAATCATGAGAGCAGTTGGCTGATAGAGAGTTTGGGGTGTTGCTTGCATTTGAAGGTTTCCTCTATGTGTCTGAATGATGTGGGAAAGTCGGTAACCCTTCTTAGGCTTTTTTGTCTTAAGCGATGATTGGTGCTTATAGAGATAACAAAGATAAAGTCGTGCTAATTAGAGAGTTCTCTTTTTTTATGACTGACTGACCTATTTCAAGCACTATGGTTTGTCGGTAAAACACTTAACACAAAGTGTACTTTGAGGTTCAGAGGTTGAACCTAGATATGGGGTGAAATAAGGTCTTTACTGTATTCCTTTTACCTTAAAAAACACACTATCACCATTTAACTTCACCTTTTAAAATTGCACTTTTCTTGTGCACCCTGGTTGTGATAGATGACACATCAGGCAATTTTGAGGGGAAACATTCATGTTAGAGTGCCTGCTTGGATTTCTGGAAGTGCTAAGCAGCTGTTTTAAGCGATCATGAAATTTTCAAATGCTTAGTTGCAAATATTGCCGGCACCTGAATTACCTCTGGACTGGTGTGTCTGTGATCAAAATAGAACTGGGAGATTTATGTCTACGTGTAAGTTCAAGTTCATTCCAGTGACAGACCAATGTAAGCCAAAACTTTAAGCCAGCTGTGAGCAGTGGAGCCTTGTTTTCTGTGGCATTGGCTGTCTGAGTTTGATCAGATGTGAGCTTGTGTTGAATTTTTTCTCGTGGTCAGTATATTTAGAGCAGCTTTTAGCCGTGTGGATCCTCTGGTGTCTAATATTGGTACTCTAACATACAGCAGTCTTTCTCTTCCTTGAGGGCACAAAATCTGGTTGTGCCCTCTCTGTCTGGTTGCCTGTTTCCATGAATATTGTAGGCAAGATCTTTGCAAAGGACACCCTTCTTTTAAACTTGCTTGAGGACACCCTCCTGTTAAGCTTGGTTCATGTTGGGTGATGGGGTTCATCAAAGTACATGTTAACTACTCAAGTCTCCTACTATGAGAAAGGCAAGCTAAGAATTTAAGCATCCTGGTTGCTTAGTTACTATAATGTTTCTGCTTTCATTAATTCACTTGTCAGGATGGTGGTTTTTTGTTTCTTGGGGTTTTTTAATTCTCGGATTTAAAGATAAGTCTTTAGAAAACAAATACGGAATTTTATTTCATGAGGAATTTTAGTTCATGAGGAATTTTTCTTAGTTCTATGCATACAGTGTTTCATTGCCCTTTGCAAGAGGATACAGGGACTGTAGTAACTTGTTTTTCTGGTATTGTTGTGCCATTAGCACCAAGTGTTGTAAAGGTGAGGACTAGGTCACATAAAAATTATAAAGTAAAAATGGAGCTGATGAAATGCTGTTTTTTCTTCAACTTGCGACTATTTAGAACTTTGTTAGGAACACTTTATAGGAACACAGCTTGGCCAGGTTGGATCCTAGAGTTAAAATAATGGATTGAACATTAATATATAGGTGAGCACATTGTTGTGTAACTCTTACTTAAAGAACAGCACATGGAATTCAAATTATGACAGTAGCAGCACAAAGCATTGGAATTACCTAATAGAGGACAAGTACCTGAGTACTATTTTTAAACATTTTGGCAGCTACAGGCAGTTGAAAAGGCATGGTTGATCCAGAAAAGTCACAGCTTCTTTGGAACAGCGATTCTGAGAGCAGCCAGCTTGGCTTGAGACACTTTGATATCGGATGTTGTTGCTTCAGAAGTAGCAGGTTGTTAGTAACACAGCTAATAATTCTGAGCTGGCTCTACTAGTGAAAATGTTCAAGGCTGATGCAAGTGGGGCTTGTGAAATGCTGTGGCATCAGTCATGAGCAGTATCTGCAGTTAGTGATTCAACAGCACACACATGAAGTAAGGGAAGAACAGGAAATGGGAGTTAACTCTTCTTTGTTTCTAAAAATATTACAGTTGGAATGTGGAAAAAAAACCTATTATGGCTATACTAATAAATGTATCAAAAATCAGAGCTGATTTAAATAATACTTTTAGTCTTATCCTTCAAAGGTCAAGAATTTTACTAATCAAAAGCTAGAACTTTCTAGCTTTTTCCACTACACTCTTACAACTTTAAGGTAAGACAAGTGTCTTTCCAACTGATATACTTCTGCCCCTCTGGATTTTACATGATATTGAGATATTTATCTAACACAGATGATAATTGATTCCCTAAGATAATGAAATTCAATTGTGGTGGCCAAAACATTATTACTGTATGCTCTAGAGCTCAGTGGTAAAGGTTTCAGAGAACACATTTCAACTGGATGATTTCAAGAACTGGTCTTGATAATATAAGCGTGGATGAGACTTGCGGATGGAAGTGGAGTCAGGAGCAGGAGGCTTCATCTGGGGCAGGTGAGAGGTACTGTGGCCACACAGCCTGTGTCCTGGGGCCACCTCAGGACCAGTGTGCTGGTCCCAGAGTCCCTGTGCTGGGTGGGGTCTCCATTGCACCCACACTCTTGTGTGTCCCCCTGGGGAATTAATTTTTACCCATCGTTATCCAACTGACCAATTCCTACCTAGTTATTTTTTCCTGTTTTGGCTGCCTTATGCTGATCTTTGCTTCTTCTGCCACGAGGTTTCCCTGTTTTTTGATTCATCAGCGATAGACACCATTTCTTTGTTTTAAAGGTCTCTTGTGGCCTTTCTCCTCTCTGCTTGTCATCTCATTCAATTTTGAGAAGTTAAGCCTGTGATGGTTTTGTGCACCTGCCTGGCTTAGAAGCAGATGCCTAAACTGTAAATCTAGTCTCTCTGAATGGTTTACTTTCATTAGTTTTACAGATAGTCAAAGATTGTTCTCCGCTGAGCACAGAAGAGTGCTCTCGTATCTTTTGTTTTATGCTTGGCCATGGCAGCCCATTAGATGTTCTGTACATTTTGCACTGTTATCTGGGACTGAAAGCTGAGCAGCAAGTTAAGTAGCATCTCTTCTATTGTAAGGAGAAAATAGCATTAAGAATTCTTCTGTTAGTTGCTTTTTTTTATTCTGTTAGCATTTTGCTTGTGCTCCTGATGGAACGACAGGAGTGGGTTCAAAAATTTCCTCTAAGCTGGCAAGATTTCAAATGAATAAGCTTAAAAGTAGTATGCTCTCAATGTTCCCAGTCATGGTTGAAGTAAGAAAAGAAGACAATTCATCAAACACTTATGTCTTGCCCAAGTCCGCACTGACACAAATCAGGATTACAGTGTGGAAGTGGAGAACTGCAGGTTTCAAGGTGTGTGAACCTCACCAAACAGCTGTTAAGGGCGCTTGTACAATTCTTGCAAATGATTAGATGTGAGAATTGATGTGTTTTAAAACAGAATCTAGAAAAAAAATCGGCATATGGAGTGAGGAGTCATGTGAATTAGAAAGTAGGAAGCAAAAAAAAGAAATGAATATTTTGAGTTACCACCCCTTGAGGAGCAAGCGTATCTCACTCAGCTCTCTGGAAAGGTTACAATATGCAGCCTGGAGTTCCTTCCCGAAGGCAGAAGCTCTGAGCCTTTAAAAAAATCTTTTAAATAGTCTGCCCTCTGCTTTTTGCTTTTTTAAATTTCCTTTTTAAGCAAAGCAAGCAGAGGTGGTGATGTCTGTCTGTCTGGGATCAGGTTAGTGAATGTATTCTTCCAGGGCGTGACAGAACTGGGTCCAATTCCCATCTTTTCCTGAGGAAGTTTGTGTCTCCTGGGAGAAGGGCCAGGAATTTAAATAGTGAACTTCCTGAAGTGGGATTCTCGTTCTCTCCTTCAGAATAATTTCTTCCTTGCAGAGAAGATTTGAAGCTGGAGGGCCATGGACAGACAGAGAGGGTTCTGCGGATCTCTGCCTTAATGTAGAGAATTTCTTGTAGGAGGTTGAAGTCCTGAGTTGACGTTACTATTCCAAACACTGTTCATGGGTTTCCTTGAATGACTGTGCAATAAAACAGGGGGAAACCTTCTCTTAGGAGGAAGGAAAGATCAGTTTTAATCTCCAGAAACAGAGGAGAGAGCTGAACTGTGTCTTGATACTTTGAATGGGTGCTTTCACAGCTGAGCAGCTGCGTAAGAAACAGAGTAAACCCAGCAATAGTGACCACACAATTCTGTTTTTTGAACAGAAACAGAGATTCTTGTATTTTGGATGGTCAGTATATTCAGAAAGCCTATTAGTCAGGCAAGGTGGGCAGAAGGATATTTGTCAGAAAAATACTTTTTGTGTTCCGTCTGGATCACTATTGGGTGTGAAGTTTCTCTTTCACAGTGAGCAAGGAAGGGGCTTTGTACCATAGGGTTAAGAAGTAAAATATTTAACCCTCTTTTTTTTTATCCATTGAAATGTCAAAATACTAACTAAGGCTCTCAGTACTGTTATCTACAGTAGCAGGGGGAGCAGGAAGAGCCAGCAATATGCTACCCACAGCGACTCCTCCGTTTTGCCACTGATGTCATTCATTTGTTATCAGAGTGGGTGGACTTTGTAAGCTGGCCACATTGCATTTTGAAAAGGCCATGTGGCTGTGTATAACTGTACTGTATAGAGGAGATAAATGCTTGGCCTGCCACAATGTTGAGATGTTTTTCTTCTTTTTTTTTTTTTTTTTTAATCAGAAAACTCTCATACTGGTATGTCTTGAACAAAGAAAAGTTCTAGTCTGTGCTGGTTCATAATGCCTTACTAATGCTTCTTATTCTCTCATTTTTAAGAGAGTACTTAAAAAAAAGCAGGAAACCACTATATGGGCTATTATTACAGGGTCACTGCTTGCTTTGGAAATACTAATGAGTTGTCTTTGTGTTGCCCAGATCTACAGGTGTTGCAAAGAGTAAATCAGGTAACCAGTGCTGCAGTCTCTGTCCCTGCTAATTGGCTCTTGCAGCAAAATCGTGTATGGAGAAGAGAGTAATAGTGACCACACATGCTGCTTCCATGGTGTTTGCTTTCTTCCAGACAGAGCCTGGTGCACCAGACCTTCATTCCTACTGAAACTATGTGGCTGTGGTTTTTCTGAGAAATGTTTTGAAAAGAAAAAATTGATTCAATATAAATATTAACAAAAATTGTGGTAAGGCTGCCCTTCATAAAATGGCAATATGCCTATGACAGGGAAAAGAAAAAGCTTTTTTCCCCTCCTTCTGCAGTCTGCCCAGCCCTAATGTTTTCTAATGTTTTCAGCATGGGCCTGGAGTCCCCCCTGCTTCTTGCAATCTCCTCGTTTCTTTCCTCCACTTGTATCAACTATAACGAACCCTGACAGAGGGAACAGAAGTTTCAGTCTGGCAGGTCAGGTTGTGGAAACCATTAGTGCTTTAGAGATTGGGGCTAGTCAGATGGCTTGTTTACAAGAACTTGCTGTTCTGCTGTTTAAATAGAAGATCCAAGTTTTGCTGTTTTCACCCTAATGTCATCTACAGGGTTCATAAGGATGTTTGATCCTGTTGTCACACCAAGGATTTCGTGCTGTGTCTGCCAGAGTTTCTTATGACTGATGACTGAGTTCACCAAGCACATCTTCTAGAGCATTTTGCAGAAACAATTTTCTGTGAAATACTCTGGTGGTGAAGGCCATGATTTCATCCATATCATCTGTTTGGGACACCGGTTATAGTATTTTCTTGATTTTTATTTTCTTCAGTGAACATTTCTGTATGGCATTGTGTAAAAAGAGTACTTGGAAATTTGCAGCTTCCACCTCCATTAATGATTAGAAGTTATCAGAATAATTTAAAAAAAAAATGTAAGTTTGTCTTAAAGTGAGAATATTTTGCTGAGACTTCCCATGGTAAATAAGTGGTTCACACTTGTGTCCTAAGGGTTTAAGGTGCTTTTTCACCTTTATAGATCTTTATAGATGGCAACTGCAGCAACTTTATTTGGAATTTGTTTACAAGAACTTGTACCATATGGTATATATGTGCATATATGCACATATATAAACATTTCTTTGATATGTGCATAATCTCCAAGCCTTTGGGATGTGCTGGGGAAATGCAGAGGATGGAATACTTCTTGAGGGCAAAGCTCTATTCTTTGGGAAGGATTGTTTTCACAGACTTTTGAAAAATGGGTGTAGATTTCGAGTTTACTGGACTATCTCCTCCTTCTTTAAAAAAAATTGAGTAAGGGGAAATTATATTGTATTCTTGGTACAACTTGAGAATCTGTCACTGGAGAAGTATCTGTGTTTGGTGTAGTCCTGGTGTCTGAATGAAGTGGATCTGCGCAAAGGAATAAGAGTCGGTTCTCAGTGCTGGTGAGATATGAAATCCTGTGAAAGTCCCATTTTTCATTTTTGGTTGCTTCTGTAAGTTCACAGTTTTCTCTTATTTGTAAGGGTTGCCGTAGGAGGGTTTTGGTGCCCTTCAAGTTTAGTATTTATTTAAAATATGACAAGGTCTGCATATAGACATAATAGTGAGACAACAGAGCTAAATCATGATTTAATCACATCACACTGCTGTAATGTACTCTCAGTACGGAACCATTGGGCAGTTCCCTCTTGTTTTTGGACCTTGGATGTCGGTGCATCTACATGGCAATGCCCAGTACAGATTTACCAGGCTGGTTCAGCCCGGGCTTGGGAAACTTGGGGAATTTTCAGGTGCACTGAAAAATCCTGTGTTGATAATTTGGTCAGGGATGCTCATTATTTTTGCTGATGAAATGGAACCAGGAGCACATATCCTCCATAGATGCAGGGCTTTCATAGATAGGAATGACCCTCACCAAGTAAAAGTGACATCAAAGTCCTCAGAAATTTTCAGCTGGAATTGATTTTAAAACGTGGTATAGTTACTACTCTAGGGACATTAAAATGAAGAGAAGGGGTTTCCCCATTTTTTGTGCATAAAGCTGCCTGGGCTGCTTCTCCCACTCACCTGCTCAGCAGTTGAGGGTTTTGATAGCTCAGTCTACACAAGCCATTTCAGTAAAACCAAGGCAAAATGCAACTTCCTCTGTGAGTTGTATGAAATATTTTAAAAGCGTGTCTTAAGATTTGTGCCTGTAAGAGTTAATCAGTTTGCGATCAGAGCTGTATTGTCTGGTAATTACCTGACTTGTATTGTGAGGCGTCCCCTTGGGCCCCACAGTGTAAGGAGCATGTAAAAATACCAGCACATGTGCAAAGGAGGGAAGCAAGGATGGTGCAAGGACTAGAGAGCAAGACTTTTGAGGAGGAGCTGAGGGTGTGAGGTTTGTCCAGTTCACAGAAGAGACTGAGGGGGTGACCTCATTGCTATCTACATCGTCCTCAGGATGGGAGTAGCGAGGGAGGTGCTGGCCTCTTCTCCCTGGTGAAAGGACACGAGGGAAAAGCTGTGTCAGGGATGGTTGAGATTGGATGTAAGAAAAAGTTCTCTATGGAGAAGTTAATCGTGCACAAGAACAAGCTCCCCAGGGAAGGTGTCACGACCTCAAACCAGTTGGTGTTCATGAAGTGTGGCCAGTGCTTTTTAGATACACAGGTTAACTTTTCGGGTGTCCTGCGTGGAGTCTGAAGTTGGACTTGATGATCCTTGTGTGTCCTTTCCAACTTGGGATATTCTCTGTTCTTGGGATTACTCATTTAAAAAAAAGCCTAAAAACTGTCTGAAATTAAGAGAACAAAGTGAGTTGGAGGAAAGATCAAATGTGTAGCCCTTAACCAGTAAGACTAAATCTGGAACAAGTCATATGCAGGTGGAAATCTGCTGATTCTGGGGGTGTTCTCCAGCATCCTGCTTCTCTGTCATGGTTTCAGGTTCTCTTTTAGACCTCCTTGGCAGAACAGCTTTTGCAGAGAAATGTGCTGTAGAAATGTTTAACAACATTGGCAGCATCTTTCGGGAAGGCTCTTTATAGATCTCAAGTGTCTCGTGGTAGGCTGCTTGGTCCATGTCTTGGAACAGGTCCATGCTTCCTTTTTTCATCTTTCTGTGGTTGATACCTTGTGTCATTGTGAGAGATCATTTGGACTCACCAACCACTCCATTTGCCTTCTTTAAGTAGATACGTATACATGTGTGTGTAACCACAAATGTATGTATGAATAATGGTGATGTGAGCTATATATAAACAATTGTTAACAACTGATCCCAGACATTTTTAATTTTATTGAAGAAATGTGCAATCGATACAAAAAATACTTTCCTGTCCTCAGGTGGAACCGGAGTGCTTTCCAGTCGTGTGATTTTTGTGCTGAGGTGTTGAAGAGTTTCTTGGCAGGAAGGGAGTACGGGGGATGTGATATTTCTGTCCTTAATATTAAAATATGTGGCTGTATTGAGACGCGAAGGGGTTTTTTTTGTGTATGTGTAGGAGATTTGATGTCTGAAAAGGAGGTGAGAGAGATGTGATTAATTTATTTTTTAATTAAAATAAATATTTCATTTTTGTAGCTTTATCCTGTACAAGAGTTCCTCTACATAAAACACAAGGATAATGATGTGTAGATTTCAGTGTTTAAGTAAAATTGTCTCATCCAAAGCACAAGCTCCCTGCATTGTCTTAGTTCTACATTTGTTATGCAGTCAATTGTTCATTCTTTTCCTTCAGATAAGTATTAGAGAATATTTTGCAATTCTAAAGAATTCTTTATACAGGTGCTCTTGAAAGGATGCATACTAGAAAAAGAAAATCTTAGTACTCTGATATTTATTATGAAAGTGAATTCTATTGAGACCCCGTTTAACTGCTGCTTTTGAGTCTTTATGCAGTAGCTCAGGAGAAGGAATAACTTCATTGTGTTGCTTCTGCAAAACTGGCTGATGACAGATTTTTATTGGGACAAGCCCTTTCTTCAGAATACATCATGTAATAGTGTTTTCTTTGTTAATAGTTCGTGGAGTGGTGGAATGGATGAATTTGAATAATAATTGGTTTTTCACTTTGCTCAGCAGCAGCTTTCACTTAGGGAGCTGAGCACTGAACTTTTTTTAATTTATTTTTTTTTTTTTAATGAAGCACAAAATATTTACTGGGGGAGCTGTCAGGGATCTGCTGGGACCCCGGGCTGTGCTGTGCCCAGCCGCATGTCCCAGCGAGCCGGGACAGCTGTTGGTGTGCATCCCTCCAAACAGTTGGTACTGTTTTCCTTTAAGAACCGCCACAAGGTTCAGGACTGCACCGCATACCCTATTAAAAAAAAATATAGACAAAAAAAAAAAAAAAAAAAAAAAAAAAAAAAAAAAAAAAAAAAAAAAAAAAAAAGCCGCCACCCCCTGGCCGGTGCGAAAGCCGCTGGTTCAGCAGCAGCCCGGCCGGGCATTGTTCGCCGTCGGAAGCTCGGCGCTGCCCTCGCTGCATTATTAATATTATTAATGGCACGATGTTTTCATGTTGCAGATGGCTGAGGGCTAGCGGGCCGCACCCGGGACCATGATGGCTCAGTTTCCCGCAGCAATGAATGGTGAGTAGCTCCGGGTGGCTCAGGTAGGGTTGGGGGTTTGGGGGTTTTTTTGTTTGTTTGTGTATTTTGGTGCCCGCGGCAGCGCTTGGGATCGCTGCCCGGAGCCTGGCGCGGTGCTGCGAGGCTGGGAGGGGAACAACATCGCAGCATCACTGCAGTGTGATTTGGGTACCGAGGCGCCCGGAGTGGTTGACAGCCGGGATCATTTACAGGGCTGAGGAATGTGTGAGTTGTAGTGCGAACGCTGCCTGACTCCAAGCAGGGAACATGCTAAGTAATAGTTGATTAAACTTGCATACCTATTCTGTTACGTAATCCAGCACAAAACGTGTTCCATTATAGTCCATTACACTGCTTATTTTAAACAAAATGTTTGAGTGTGTCAAGCAGTTTGTGACATTGATGAAAACAATCAGTCCTTCTCAAAAAAAAAGAGTTTTCCTTTTGGTTGTGCTCCTTCCACTACAGAAACTTTTGGATTTGTTTCTTGGTGATTTCCCTTCAAAGACGTGTGAGAGTTGGAACCTTAAAATGGTCTCTGCGTGTGTGTATGGGATGCAGCTCTTTATTTTTAGAGGAGGCTCATTTGTGAAGGCACGATTTGCAAAGACCTGCTAAGAAATTTGACATTTGCATGTTGTTATTTACAGAGCTGGCGAAAATGAATATCCAAGTATAGAAACAATGTTTTGTACTTTAGATACTCCTGATAAGGAGTATTTCTCCTGATAAAAATAGAAAAATAGATACAGGAATGAGTATTTATCTTATTTATCTGTGAAGGTTACTGCAGGATTGGGAGGTCTTTAAAACTAATTTAGAAAATTGTCACTGCTGAGATAAATTGGGAAAAGGGTTTTTGGGTTGGTTTGCGTTTTTCCAGAACAACATTCAGATTTCAAATTAAACTTCTGTTTTACGTACCTGTTTCATGTGAACATAAGACATTCTGTAAAAAAAAAAAATCTGTGTAATCAACACTTTTTAATAGTCAGTTGGTTCCAGACTTTGTTTCACAGGCCTTAGAATAAAAGCCAAGTAAAAGGAGTCAAATAGGAATCAATATAGGAGTCAATAGGGGAAATCCTATATACAAGATTATTTTTTTCACTTAATTGGACTAAATGGAATTTTTTTTAATTCTTATTATTGCCACATGATTTTTTCTCCTCAATTCAAAATAAACACTCAGAAGCTCTCTTTGGAGAAGATACAGGTTTATGTTCTTGGCATGTTGTCAGTGCTGACTATATATATTATTCTCAGAAGCCTTAGTTTGGGAGAGTGATCCTTGATCTGAAATCCCTTGGGCAGTACTGTCTGCCAGTGTCAAAACGAATGGTGCCAGAGGATGCTGCCTTTCCCCTCCCAGAATTTTCCTGTGTTGGAAAGCATAGTATGAGAGAGAGCCGGAGGCAGAGGGACACCAGGCAATAGTTAAACTATTGCTCCTCTCAGAATAATCTGGATGACTCTGTGCCAACTCTGTGTGTAGTCTAGCAGTCATATTTCTTATCAGAATTGGTGAAATTTCAAACAAGTCAGGTGTTTTAACCAGTAGTTTTAGTGTGATTTCTAGGTAAATACAGCCTTTGCTGTTGAAGTTGTTCTCCAGTCTTCGTTCTGTTCCCTGCTACGTACCATTTACAAGCACTGCTGTAGTGGTTTTATTCAAAGTAGTTCACCTGCGTTTGCCAGTCATTGCAGGAAACCTCTAATTATGTTGTTAGACCTTAGTAGTGACTTGAAGCATGAGGTGAAGAATGAGGTTATGTGTGAGGCAACCAAGCCATTAGGCCTGGGAGCACTGGCTGCCTGCCTCGCTTTTGTATTAGCACAGCATTGACCCTTCCCTTTTGTATCCTGCTGGGGGAATAGTGGGCTTCTATGGGAAAAAACCTCTTATTCTTATCACGGTACAATATACTTAGCTTTTAGTTCATGAGTAGTCTGATGCATGAAGTAGTTTCCGTTTCAGGGTTATTTTTGGCATTCATTGTTACAGGAAAGTGAGTGGATGGCATGGAGCAGATGTGTGTACAAGTGTGTGGTTATGTGACATGGGGTGACAATAAGTGTGAGAACTGCAGGGTTGGAATGACAAAGCACAATAGTCTCAAACAAATACAGGTGGGAGATGCTACAACACTTTATTTACCAGCCTAAGCAGAGAAAGCAACTCTGCACAGGGTCCTGAGAAGAAAGAAGGGGAACTGAGCTGTGTGTGTAGTTCCAGTGGAGAGACTCAGCTTCACTGAGGCACCTGCAGAATGTGCCTTGGCCGAGCAGGGTCCTGAGACTGTCCAGCCTCAGCGTGTGGCCGATGGCCAGACTGTGCTGTCCTGGGAGCTGGCATGTTCCTCTGTGGCCACGTGTAAACATTGTGTGCTCTGGGGGCACCTGCTGTTGATAGGCCTTTCTTTAAAGTCATGAAAGGACACAGGGCCTAGAAAGGAGCTCCCTTTGACTCCCCATTGCTGTCCGAGGTGACCTTTGTGGGTGCCTTGCTAACAAGCTGAAATTCAGAGAGGAAAAGCAGGACTAAAGAGTGCGTGTTGATTTTTCTGGAGCGCAGGGTAGCCCTGCAGTTTTTTACAAATTTATATCCTGTGTAAAATGTAAAGGTTGTGGTGATATTTTATATGAACGGGCAAGGCTGAGCAATGTGCTTCTCGTATATAAAGTCTGCCAATTACACCAGCAGATGGATAACAGACATTTATCTGTGTGGAGTCAAAGAGCCACTCCAGGTATATCCTTCTCCCCAGTGTGCTACCAAGATTGAGGATTCCCCATTGAGAGTTTAGTTCTATCCTGTAACTGCCTGCATACTGATCATTATTCCTGTGAAAATGATAATACAAACCCAGTTTATGGTAGTTGATTCTTCTTGCAAACAGTTCTCCATCTGGACAAAGCTTGCTTAGGAATTCATCCTAAGTCTTGCAAAAGCTTTTGGAAAAGGCATTTAGTTACACTAAATAACAAATATCTTCAGCAATTGTGTTTTTAAAGGAAGAGTTAATATGCTAACTGCAAAAGACACTTTAAAGGATAAAGGCTTAGGTTAAAATGTACTTCCATCTAATTTGTCTCAGTGATTGCTGCTGTTGTCACAGGAAGAAGTAGCCTTCATTGCCATGGGATGTGTTCTTTCCAGCTGGAGAGGAGTTGCAAGATGTTTCTTTTCCAACTCCCCTTCCTTTTTCGGGAGGCTAGATTTGTTCAGGGTTTGATATCCATGCTGATGGATCTTGGTTTGGGGAGATTTAATCTTCAGGGACCAGCTGGAGCAAGGAAAGCAGTATTTGCTGATCAGTATCTTTCACATTGTTTACTTAAGTACCATTGGAATTTTTGGGCTATGCTTTTATTGTTTATGTTTTTATTTGCCATTTCTCTTCCCTTCTACCATCTGTTTCCTTTTGATATAAATTTTCTGTGGTCCAGCAGGAAAATATCTCTGATAAATGGAGGTGCAGAAAGTAATAGTTGTAACTTATTTCACATGCTTCTAAACCTTCATAAGTAAGACTGGATTTTGTGCCGCTGTGAATAGAATTGAGTTTTGTGTCCTCACACTTAGGTGTGTGGCAGACTAAGGTAGACATGAAGGGGTTCTGTGAGGTCCTGGTTCACTGGTGTCCAGGGTAAAACACTCACCAACAGGTTCTGCTGCACCTTCTTTTCAAAAAAGTCAGTCTCAAGCTTTGCAGTCTGAATTTTTTTTTTAATTAGGACCAACCCTGGTCATCAGAGTTCAATTAAAAGCTGCTTGAGTGCAACCTGACTCTTCACCTTGTGTGCACTGTAGATATGGAAACTGTAGACTTGAATATCAGCAAGCGTAGATAAAGATACAAAGCTGAATTAGACTTTGCAAAAAAATACCAGAACTTATTCTCCCATCTAAAAGTAGGAAAAGGAAAGAAATTCTAAGACAAGGGCAAGAATTTTCTCTGTCTTTAGTAAAGAATTAATCCTTCCTTTCAGTGAGGGCAGTGGTGTCAGTTGATACCGAGCAAAATTCATGTGCTCAAGTCAGAGGGGTGTTTATCTTCCACTGTCACACCCTGCAAAAACTTAAATTTCCAGTGTGTTTGCCATATTAAATGTTTTCTTTAATCTAGTAAGTCACAAATAGCGCTGTAGGGCTGCAGAATACAAGGTGTCTTATTTATATTCCATTGTGAGGATAATATGATTCACAGGGAAGATGTAAGAGGAAATCTTAGAAGAAAAAAGTAATTAGACATGGAGGTATATGTTAAATGGAGTAAATGCAATTAGGTTTTAACAAGGAAAGGTTATATTTTGTGCCTTCTTCAGTAACAGAGTTTCGTAGGAAAAGTGTTACAGATCCCATGGTTGGATTTCATTAGAGGAATAACTGGCTAAAAGGGAAAGAAAATGCAAGTTTTAGACCAGAATGTTGTAGTTGTGTTATTCTTCATGGATTTTACCATGATGCCAGTCTTAATTATTATTTAGGGCAATATCATCAATAAAAAGTAAACGTATGCTGGTTAAATTGGGAGATGACAAATTTTGAAGTAATTTTCCTGCCGGAATTGCACAGTATGGGCTCCATATCATTGGTTAAATTTCATCACATTTCTGCTGTGCTGACTTCAAGTAGCATTTTCGCCATACCATTATGGGCTAGAAGAATTTCTGCTGTGTGCTGGGAACTCAGGAGCTGGTGTGACTAAGGAGGAAGGCAACCGGATGTGTTAGAGGATCACGTAGTAATTACGTGATTTGGGGGAAAGGAAATGCATCCTAAAACATGGTGGATGAAATAAGGAGCGCTGTGTGCTATTGCTTAAGGCACTGCTGAGGCATCTTGTGGGTAATAGGGTAGAATTTGGGTTATCTGCTTAAGAGGGGGAAAAATGCCCAGGAAGTAAAATAGATACAGAGCTGGGCTTTATTGTAATTAATTAAGTGCTGAGAAAGAATAAAGGCATTGGGTCTGTTAACCTACTGAGATAAAACCTTACTGTTTTGTTTTGGATTTTAATTCCAATTGCATTGCATTTCCTATCCGGTAAATAAATTTGCTTTTTATTTTTTCTTATGAGGAGGAAGAAGAGCATTAAGGGGGGAAACTAACTTGTCTTTGAGTAAAGGGTTAGCACAAGGGTAAATAGGGATGAACCAGCTGTTGGTGCAGTTGGTCCGGAAATGGGGATGGTTCTGTCAGCAGTGACATTCTGGACCATGGTCAAGGGGGAAGTCTGATTGCCTCAAGGCAGAACTTGCATTTTAGGAAAGAATTAATGTATTAGAGTTTCTTGGAGAAGCAGCACTCTGCACATGGTGACCTTGGAAGTCCCTTCCAATCCTTTGCTCCTAAAATGTAATGAAGAATTAGGTAATAATGAAGGTTAGTGTTATATCTTGAGCTGTTAACTTACTCTAAGCCTATAGCTTTGTCTTGCTAAGATTTTATTTTGTTAATATCATGTGTTAGCTTTTATGAGGTAAGTTTACACTGAATGGGAAACCCAGGATGGTTTTTATCTGGAATACTAATAGTATAATGCAAGCTGCTTTCTTCATTTTGGATATCAGAGAGACTTCCTGGTGCTTTTGCTTCAAAACATATAAAAACCCAAACAAAAACCACCAGAAGATCTGCAAATACTTCCCCAAAATGGAGCAGAGGGCTGAAGGCTTAGCTGAAGGGACTCAGAAACATAAATCTACCACATGGCCAAGTTTCAAAGGGCTTTGACTGCTAAAATGTTAATTTCCTTGAAGGTTTAACTCCAGAGTTTGGAAAATACACTACTCTGATAAGCCTCTTCATGTGGTTGTTGCAGTTTAGGGTTGATGAGCATAAATGCCAGATCATCTGTGGTCATCACTTCAAACAGGCCATAGGCAATACTAATCAGTATTGGCAGAATGAGTTCAGGTTTGGCCCCCTAATTATGATGGCAAGAACAAACACATTTTTCAGGCATTGTGGTCTGTCAACTATATTTATATAATGCTCTATTACTTTAATTAGGAATCTTGTGTGTTCAGGCGTTCCAGTGTAGTGCATCAGTTCTTTTGGACATCTGTTGTTTTTCTGACAATGGGACAGTAGCCTTAAATGATCACTAAGAGAGCTGGAAGGGGTGAAACCCTGGAGAGCTGAAAGGATGTCAGTGTCCATGGGAATAGCATTCCTACTGGGTATCTTCAGAGAAGATATTTTAATAAGCTAAAAACATTTGTGATTTTGTTGGATGTGAAGTTCTCTGTATGCGAGTCTCAGGGACAGGTAAGATTAACTGAATATCAAAAACTTTTACTGCTTCTTATTGAAGTAATTTGCTTAAATTTTTTATATATGTATTTATAAATAATAGGTGGTATATTTTAAATTCTGCACCAACATTTTTCCCTGCATTTCTTCTCATAACCATGATTTGGCATTGAACCGTGATCTCTGCAGCACAGCTGTTTCTTTAGGAAACACATCTTTCCTGAAAAGTCCTGGTTTCACTGTTGTGGAGCTCTGCACCTGTTAGTGTGTGTTGATACTTGTATGACAGTACTGAAGAGGGTACATTTATATTTTCTTACCAGCTACAAGTGAAATCTGCTGTGCAACAGATAATAGTGTTTCACAGGAGATCCTCAGGCTTGGGGGAATAAAATGTACAGGTGTGAGTTGATGTGTAAACTGTTTCTGACGGAGATGATGTGGGTTGGGAGGCCAGCAGAGGTACTCTACTCCTCTTATTTCTCGTGTTCTCTGTGTTCAGATTGGATTAAGAAATACGCAGACAGTGCTTTTTAACCTGATCTGAAGATAACATTCACTAAGCTCCCTGTTCTGGAAATGATCCACTCTGTAGGTATCAGAATCTGTTAAAGAAAAGGATCTGGAAAATCTATAATTAAACACAAAGTAAGGATACCTGTGAGAAATGTGGCCAGAGAGAGGATGTGGCTCCTGTGTTAAGGGAGACTAAATGGATGAGAGTTGTTTCGTTTAGTTCAGAGACAGCTAAGGATAGTTTAAGGGGTTTTTTAGAAACAGCTAAAAATCTGTACAGCCATAACAATATAGAAAATGCTAACAAGGGAAGGAATATTCACTGGGGTATTTTTAATAGCTGAAAAGCAACACAATATCTAGTGAAGTGATTGAGTTTGAGGCTAGCAGAAGAAAATGGGTTTATTTGTTGCTTGGGTTTGTTTGTTTCACACAACTCACAACTCCCAACTCGTTTTTAGGACTCACTGTCTTTAAAATGTTTTGGAAACAGTACACGGAATCAAAACTTGAGGAGGAAAGATCTGTGCCATGGCTATTAAACGCTTGAATGCTTGTCTGCTTCAAACCCCCCCCACCACCCTTTGGGGGCTTTTTTGGCTCAAGAAGGTTGCCAAATTGGTGGTTTCTGGCAGTTGAGAAACTGTAACAACTGTAATACCCAGGGAAGAATTCTATTCCAAATTCTAGCCCCTAAATGTCCCTATGAGCCACTGGTGGGGCGGGATTAGGCACTATGATATAAACTGATATCCATGGTTACATGAACGTAAATTAAACTGGTTTTAATTTATCATATTTAAAATCAAATCCCCATGTGTGTTAGAAAATAATACTGTATATGTGCTGGATATAATTGGCAGGCTCTGTTAATAAGTAATTTAACCTTCTAAGGAGTTGAAACAAATTCTTTTATTCTTGTTTCTGTTTCCTTTGTGTTTTCTTCCAGATTTCCCTCCATTTTTTTCTTTCTGCCAGGACTAGAAGTTCCAAGGAAGAGGGTAACAAGAGTGATTAAAGATGCAGAACAGCTTCCATATGTGGATTAATTGCATTGACTAGGACATTCAGCTTGGAAAAGGAGTGGGGATGGTGGAAACAGTAAATGTCACCTTCCCAAGGTCATCCATTCTTTTGTAGGCAAAGGAATGGTAATTAATCTCTGATAACACAGGAATTACTCGGTATCAGCTGGAAGTACCATTGGCAGGTATCAATCACACAGAGCAGTTTTGCACAGTGTCAAATAAACAGCGAAAGCTGTAGGAAGCTGTGGATGACAAAAGGTCTTGGATTCCTTAAATGATTAGAGATAGGTGGATTTTCCTCCTACTAGAGGCACTGCCTCTGGTTCAGGAGCTGCACTGGGGCTGAGAAGATCCTGGAGCAGTACCAGCACATGCTTGGCTCTGCCTGTCGCTCTGTGTTGGGCTCTCAGCTGGGGGAATATTCAGTCTCTGCTGGAAGGACTGTTACTGAGTTTTGTTTCCTGAATTATCTCCTAATTTCATTTTATTCCAAGATCATTCAGGAAATGCCCTTCATTTTTTCTTCTCTCCCACCTTTCCTGTGTAATTTTTTGGGTTGTTGCTTTTTTTTTTTTTTGTTCATCTCTTTTCCTCTTCTCTTTCAAGTCTGTATCCCAGTTCTCTATTGTAAATACAACTCATCAGCCTTCCTCCTGGTCCCAGACTTCCTCCTCAAGTCCGAGAATCCGGAAATGTGGTTTTTACTCTAAGGGCCAGATAGTGACGAGAACTACAAAAAGTACTAGAAAGGACCTGATATTCCTGAAACAGAATTCTGCTCTGATTTTTTCAGTGTATGTTTTCGTGGGAGAATAATTTCCTTTACTGCATCTAATTTCAAGGTTCATTTTGCATCCTCTTGCCTGGTGTTTTTACTGCCTGCATTTCTCCTGGTGCAGAAAGATTTATTGGCTGCCAGAGATGGAAACTCACCTGAATCTTATTAGTTTTGCTGCACTCCTGAGAGGTTTGCTAGACAATAATTAAACAAACTGTCCTGTTGTAAATTTTTAATTAAATCATAGGAGTGTTTTGTGGATGCTGGTGAGCAGCAGCAGCATAAAACATCCATTTCCAGGATTAGAAATGTATTGTCTAAGTTCTGGTGGTCTTTTTCCACAAACGTGGTGACTGAAAATTTTTGTTTTCCTCATGGAAGGCTTTGATACTATACAGGTTGATGAGTTTACTCAAAAAAACTTCTGACTTGTCCTTAACTAAAGGGTAAGCATCTCTTCCATCTTTTGTATCAGGCTGGGAAGGAAGGCCATGGAGTCTGTCAGCTGAAAGTCTGCTTACCTTAAAAGCAAATGGAGGCAGGTCTTAAAGCTGGAGAATTTGGCAAAGCATGATTATATTATGCGGTGATAATATTGCTTCCTTGACCTTTTCCTATCTTCCATTGGAAAGATCCTTGTTGGTGTGATTTTTTTCCTTCTCTTCTTTCCATTTTTAAAATCCATCCTAAAGTATAAATTGCGGGTTTAGGGAAACGACCATCCCCCTGTGCTGGGCACCAGAGAGGATGTGCTTCAATTCATGTGTCCAGTTCTGTGCCTCTCAATCCGGGAAGGACATTGAGGGGCTGGAGCGTGTCCAGAGAAGGGAACGGAGCTGGAGAAGGGTCTGGTGCACAAGTCTGATGAGGAGCAGCTGAGGGAGCTGGGGGGCTCAGCCTGGAGAAAAGGAGGCTCAGGGGGGACCTTCTGGCTCTGCACAACTCCCGGGCAGGAGGGTGGAGCCAGGAGGGGGTCGGGCTCTGCTCCCAAGTGACAAATGACAGGACAAGGGGAAATGGCCTCAAGTTGTACTGGGGACATTTAGATTGAACATTACAAAAAGATTCTTGACTGAAAGGGTGGTCAGTCATTGGAACAGGCTGCCCAGGGAAGTACGGGAGTTACCATCCCTGGAGGGATTTAAATGTTTGTATGTGTGGCACCGAGGGACGTGGTTTAGTGGTGAGCTTGGTTGTGCTGGGTTAATGGTTGAACTCGATGATCTTAAAGGTATTTTCCAACCTAAATTATTCTCTTGTTCTGTGATTCTGGGCTCAGACAGAGCTGTCATTGGATAGATGAATGGGCTTGTTTCATGTGCTGCATCAGTGTAACTCAGCAACTACCGCTGATTTCAGTGTCATTGTTTCTCCAGAATTGGGCAGAAAATAATTTTATAATAATTGCTGGTATTGATCTCGCAAAGACTTAGGTTAAGCCCAAGTCTGTGTGCCAGCTTCTTCATGTAAGAAAAGGCAAAGTTAATTAACTTTTAAGAATAAAGCGTGGGTTTACCAGCATTGCATGTTACAGTAATAGCAGTTTTTGATGAGAAGTAGAAAACTTGCTTCATTAAAACTTAAAAAAAAAAAACCGTATTGAATGAATTGTCAAAAACTTTACAGAAAATTAGTGTAAAAGGTAGCCTGTTAATTTGCAGTTCAGAATACTGTCAAGTTGATACTCGACATATTTCCTATGCACATGTCCTGATCTATTTTTTACATTAGTGGAGCTCTAACAAAACTTTAAAAACATATTTTTTGTTTGCACGCCTTCAAGTAAAGTAGCTGTAATTTGCCATGTCTGTGGGAGGTTTTGCCTTTTTTATTTGTTTGGGGGTTTTTTTAGTATTTTACTTCCTTGGTGTGTTTTTTTAGTGCTCCAGTGGAATTGGCAATAATTTAATTAAGAAGGGTCTTCTGAAAATGGATAGCCTTAATGAGCTAAAAGATTCTGTGATGTTTATAAAGTGTAGAAATACTATCCTGCTGTTATAAACTGATCGTTTAAAGTGCTTTGGAATAGCCAAGTGTGCTGTAGAGTTCAGGAAAGAATTGGATCTATACTGGTAGCATGGATTACGCTATTATGTATCTCTAAATTGTTTTAGGGATTATACTCCTTCTAAAAGCAAGGATTATGTTTCTACACTGAGATCATTGCATGGCACGGAGTGTTCTGTATTCTAATGTTCCTCCTTTATGGACAGATTTTGTGTATCAAAGTGGGGGCTGCCAGTGACAAGATCACCAGGCAGAATTCTGCACCTCATCTCTCAGGAACAGGTGGATGGTTTAAACAAGCTCAATATTTAATTTTAGTGAACTGCTCAACCTGAGGATTCCCAGTGTACCAAATACCTGGAAACTCTGTGCATAATGTGAAGAATATGAATTGTACCTTAAAATGCAATGTGGCTGCTTTGCTTTGTCCACCTGTCTGTAAGTTTGCTCTTCAATTAAACAAGCTTTTCTTGGCCAGATTTTGTAGCCTTGCGTGTGCCTGACGCTGTTTAACAGCCTGTATGCAGCTATCAGTTATTCTTGGATAACACACCAGAGATGCTTGAAAATCTTTTAGAATTCTCTTGGCTTCAATGGGCATAGTTCTTGCAAATTCAGCGAAAATACAAAATTGAAGGAGAACCGTGTTTCCCTGTGTTTAACATGCTTTGGCTACAAGTTTTTCCTTTTAACTATGTGCACACTAAAAGTAGTTGCTGAAGTTACAGTTAAGCACAGAGATAGATACCCTTTTTCTCTGGTAGCTGCCTTGGTGTTGCATAATAAAACTGAGAGCCTCTGGAGTGTTTCTGGTAGGACAAGTAAGCCGGGGATTAATGTGTGTATTGTGAAAGGAGATTGCATGTGGCTGCTGCCATGGCCTCAGACTGTGGGAGCTGGGAAGAGCAGGTGATGCTTTGGGATGGACCCAAAGCCACCACAGTAGTAGTTCATAACACATTAGCACACCTAAATAAGGCTAAATGCTGATTATTAGTAATTCTTCTCCTGCGTTTGATACATAGAGTCAACACTGAAGGAGGGAAGCAAATATTGAAAATAGCAATAACACTGATAAGGAATCTCAAATTCAGACTAATGGTAACACGTTCTGTGTATTTTCAGACTCCTGGAGTGTTTACTCACCACTGAGGAAAAATTAGAAGTCTGATTCAACATCTCAATAGGGAGCATTATATCCAATCTGTAATAAATACTTCCGTGGTAAACTTATCTGCAAACACAGAAAGACTGGAATTATTAGATTTGTCCCAATATGTCCTAGACCAGACAAATCTCTGGAGGGTCCTAGTAGGAGACTGTAATGTGATTGCTGGTTGCATTAAGGAAAACCCCTTGTTACACAGCTTGAGGCACGTTGCTGCATGTCTGTGCTGAAATTTCCCCATCTTTAAACACGGGGATAAATATTTATTTAGGGTCATTATGAAGCCTCATGCTAGTTTTTTGAATGGTTAAGAAGGTGGTGGTATAATCACTCGTCCTCGTGACTTACATGTACAAGGAGTGCTCTTTCAATTTACGTTTATTATCTCTGTGGAGTTAATTAACTCTGTAGGTCGTAGGAGCATGGTTTTTATTAGAGAAAAACAAGCGATGCCTCTGAGTGGGAAACAAAGGCAGTTCTCTTGAGAATGTGCGAAATGCCTTATGGTTTTTCCTTTATCAGTAATCCTGCTGCTGTCACTACAGCTGCCCTTTGCCCATGGGCAGTACTAGCCAGTGGCAGAGGTCTTACAGAGCATTTTCAAGTCCGTTTACTTTTCTTCTAGGACTGCACTTTCTTTTCTCCCCTCTTTTTCAATGGTAATTTACCATTTTAAGGAAAGAATGGTGTTTGTTTCGCTTTTGATGTTGGCAGCCCATCAAAGCAAGTCCTTTGTTTTATTCAGAAGGTTATCTGTCTGGTGCAGTGTTGTAAAGACATTTCTGGAGCTTTCCTGAAATGCTGTGATCCTGCCATAAACAGACCCCCCTACTCTCACCTCGAGAGGTGTCGTTTATTTCAAATGAACTTAAGGGAACTGAAGATATTTAATCACCAGCATAGTCGCTTGTTTCCAACACTAGAAAATCGTGAGTGCTGCCACATTGCATTACAGAAATACCTCTTACACGAAGATGAGGTCAGCAGGTGTGTTTTCATCCTTAGAGAAGCCTTGAGAGTAGGTTAAAATCATGTTTAGCTTTGACTGTTTGGGTCTCTGTCATCCCACATGGACTTTCTACATGGGCAGACACCACTTGGGATGTTGAGCTCTTGAACGTGCTATGGAGTTGTGCAGTGGGCCAATGAAGGAGCTTTCTCTGTTGGTTTTTTCTGTTTTGGAATGGAGAATCTGTGGAGACATTTCCGGACCTCGAGTCCAGGTTTCCACTCTTGGATGTTGAGAACAATTGCCAGTGCTGACATTTATTCAGTCTTCTCTGAAAGTTCCAGCTTTCTCTAGGAAAGAGTTTGACCTCTGTCTTCCAAAAGTCTTACAAATAGACATGTGGGTTTTCATAAGCAGAAAAAGCAAGTGAAGACAGTGGTTACTCTGTTTTAGGGCAAGTCTTTGTGGGGAAAATCTCTCTAGTACAGCATTTCTTGAGTTTTGATTCCTGAAAATGCAGGGTAGTCAAATACAGTGTTGGCTTCATCCAAGTGGGTCTTGATTCATGTATGAAGTTGTAAGATTGTAAAAGAATCTGTTTTGAAGAATAATGATTTAATGAGAGATCTTCTTGTCAGAGAGATTGTACTGTTTTTTCTCCTCCAAAATTTTACCACCTGCAGTTGGGAAAAATTATTTATGTCTTGAAAATGTCCAGGAAATTTAATCTGAGCAGAAGAGTAGTGGTGTACAATTCATTGTCTGCAGCAAAGCCTCTCATGGGAGCATGTAGTAACCACTGTATTTTAGTTTCTGGGGGGGAACTGATCTGTCAAAGCACTGTAGTTCACTGCTGCGTGGAGAGCCAAAGGTTCAGCACTGCTCCGCCAGGGAGATTCCTGCCTCTTGCCCATGCTGTGGTCCAAGAGGTCTGTGAGGAGCAGACCCCTGCAGCTGCGTTTGTGGTTCATGCATGGCTTGCCATGAGTGAGGACTGGGGCCGTGCAGAAGGAGGAAGAACAGCAATGTCTCTGTGCAAAATTAATTTGAACTGGTTTACGGGTAAGATGTTTCTCAACCCTGGAACTGAAGGCGTGTTAGTGCAAAAAATGGCTGAGCTAAGCCGGGTAAGTGTAGATGATACATCTTACATGGCAGATGTTTGACTCTTCCTGCAGTTTTGCCCTTCCAAGAAAAGGAGTATCTTCCCTTCTTACAGTTCAGCATGCCCAGAACTTGGTTGTGCATAAACCAGACAGTATAACTCCTCTCAGCAGTTGCACTAAGTGTCCATTTTTACCACTTGTGGTAGTTTTGGGAAGCAGTCACAGTATTTGTGAGGATTGTAGCATGATTTGATGGTGATGGCACAGGAGAACCAAGTTTCAGTCGAATTTTGACTGTGTTTTTGTGATGGTCTTGGTTGTACTGTAGGTAAACGCAACAATTACTTTGGAGAATGGTATCATGGTGTGCTTTGTGGAATTGCCAAGACTTTGTGAATCCCCTTGTTCAAAGTGTTTATTTCAGATAGACTGGTGTGGTATTTTCATGTGGTACTTTGAGGAATCTTAATAAGAGCTTTTCTGTACACAGATTCTACTTTCCTTGATTATATCACCAAGTGGTAGCATCAAAAGAGCTGTGAGCACCTGGTTAAGCTAAATAGAAGTGCTCACAGTGCTTTAGCCTTCCCTCTTGCGCTGTGCTCTTTATCTTGTTTCTGTGGCATATGGGGTAGGAGTTGAAAAAAACAGTGAATCCTTTAAATAATAAGTGTGGGTGGGGTTTGACTGCTTCACTGTGGATCCCTATCAGAAGGATTGGGTTTTTGCTGGGTTTTTTTGTTGTTTTTTTTTAATTATTTTACACAAATACTTTCATTGTCCAACAGTTATTAACTGCCATTCAGAAAACAATGACTTGTTCTAGTTCAGGCTGCAGATGGCAGACACTCTCTTAAGTGATGTTGGGGTAAAACTTAATTTTCTGGGTCTTTGTTCAGTTATAGACAAGCACTAAAATTTCCCTGGGAGAGCTGTGCTGACTTAAAGGTGTGCTGTTCTCTAGATCCTAATTCCTGCTGTGAATATTTATGTTTCTTAAAACCTATATTTTTATAGATCGGATTTTAAGACTTACTACATTTTCTTCCATGCCTATGAAGAAACCAGCAGAGAGCATATCTTCATGGAATTAATCACCAAAAAAAAAGGAAAATCAGTCTCTGTCTTTAGGGAAAGGGAAAATCTGAAATTTTTCTTACTTCTGAAAATAAATTATTGGCAGGTTGGTGTTTCCAGGATATATATTCAGTTCCCTGAAACATTCCCACAATGTACTTTTGATAATGTGTGTTTGTAGTTATCACTATTCCATGACAGCAGCTGCTTGCACTGACTCACTCGGACTGTGGAAGGATGTAGAAGCACTTGAGTTCATATTAACGTGGTTTTAGTCAAAGATACTTTTCAAAAATGAAATTTATACTTGCAAGAAATTTGGGGTTGTTCAACTGGAGAAGGCTCCAGAGAGACCTTTTTGTGGCTTTTCAGTACTTCAAGGGGGCCTGTAAGAAAGATGGGGACAAACACTCCTGCAGGACCTGTTGAGACAGGAGAAGGGGTGATGGTCTTAAATTAAAAGATTGTGGATTTAAAATAGATGTAAGGTAGAATTTTTTTACAAGGTTGGTGAGGCACTGGCACAGGTTTCCCAGAGGAGGTGTGGCTGCCCCGTCCCTGGAAGTGTCCAAGGCCAGGTTGGACGGGGCTCTGGGCAGCCTGGGAGAGTTGAAAATGTTCCTGCTCCTTGCAGGGGTATTGGACTGGATCACAGAATCAGAGGCATGGGTCAGAAAGGACCTTAAAGATAAAGTTCCAGAGGTAAAAGTGTGCAAAATATCTAGTGTGCAAAAAGTAGTGATGTTCCCGGGTGTGTTAAGGAAGGCAAAAATGAGAATGAATGGTGAATGTGGATCTTTAATCACTTGTTGAATGAGATTTTAATCATCATCCATCTACAGGTGTGAATTTGGTGATTTGGTGACCTGCAAGGTTTTAACACTTTTGAGACAATGCTGTGTAAAACTTCGAATTTCATAGCTGGAGAGGAAACATAATTTACCCGATAGTAAAACAACTCTTTGAATACAGAAATATATTAGATTTTTAAGATTGATTGCCATCCTCTTGCTTAACTTGTGACATAAAAATAAGAAACTGTGCGTATATAAACATCAGTTGCCTTCCAATGTAAATTGGATTCTTTAGAGGGGCTGTGGTGATGGTCATAACTCCAGTCAAGCAATTGTTACTGTGTTTTTATCACTTTGTGGCCACTGACCATGTGAATATATTGTGGTGGTCTTAATCCTTCTGTTGTTGATTTTAAAAAGCTGAGGAATGTTGCAGCTACTTGCTTCAAAAGATGTTCAAAAAGGCGTATTTAAGAGAAGGAGAACATAACGTTGTTAATATTTTGTTTTCCAAAAATGAAAAAATGGTCAAGTTCTCTGAATTTGCTGCTGGCAGCTTTAAGAACATTTCTTCATCTTGTCGAGATAATTTCTATAATCATAACCACATTATGCACTTCCCATTTGTATCTTAAAATTAGCACTTTAAAGAAATCTAAGTGCTGCTCTAATTTTTGCCATTGGGCCTAAGTTGTCCTCATTTGTGTCTTGCAGTAATACTCACAGTGCTCATTGACTTTTAGGCATCTGATTTAGATTTACTTTATTATCAGTATCTAATCTAGATTTATTTATGCTCATTTAATCAGAAGGAGAAAAAGACGGGGGGGAGGGGTGTGTGTCTTGAAGTGGAATTTCAGATATAAAGTGCAAGGAAGATCCTTTCATGGAGGCCGCACTAAAAAAAAACAATTGGTATAGCGTCAAGAGAGGGAAGCAAAACTCCGAGTGTGTAGAGGTTGTGTCCTAATGCCCTCACATCTTTTCTGTCATACCTCTCCCCAGTGAGTTTCTGTTTTGTTTTGGTCTTCTTAACTATTTTATTTCTTTACTAGAGGAGCAAGGGTAAAGAATTAAATCTGCACACGTGCAAAGAGAAATACAGTTTTAACAGGTCCTTCTTAAGAGGAAGCATTAGGTCTTTTCTGAAAAATATATTTGTTTATGTGGATAAACACAGATGAGAGATGATTAACATCATTACTGTGTCTATATTGGCAGGTACATTAGCTCACAGCCCCTTCACTTTGTTGTTATTCTTTGAGAAACAGTGCAAAAACCTCTTGGAATTTTGGAGGTTCAAACCTTTGAAATAAGGTTTATGTAGGAAGAGGAAGCATTTTATAGAAACTTTCTTTCAAAATGCTGTGGCTTTTAAAGCAAGTTGTTAATATCTTATTAGAAGAATTATTTATTCCCTTGACTGTCTTTTAGTGAGCAATACAAACACTTGAACAGATTAACAGTTCTTTGGAAGTAGTAATGCTCAGCAGAATGTCATTTTAGAACTGCTTTTCATGTAAAAACCTTTTAATGCTGTTTTGAGTGGTTCCATTCAGAATTTTGGCTAATTCTTGGCGTTCATTGATTTGAAAAATTAAATATTTGTCAAGAACTTCCCGACTGAAACTTCCTCCTACTTAAAAAACAAACCCAATTATTTCTGGCACGCTGCTTTTCCTGTGCAGGACACACACCCTGACCTTTATGCAGCAGGTTAGAGCATTTCTGAAAGTCCATCTGGTTCTGCCTGGTATTACCAGCACAGCTCCGTAAACAGAGTTATTCCCTGTAATTTCTCATTCCTACTCTCAGGCTGTAATATTTTATACTGCATAAAGTATTGAAAAATGTGAAGTGGAAACTACATGCTGTTTAAAAAAAAAAAAAACAACAGTTCAAAATGTCAATCCTTTGTCAGACAAAACCAAATTATTTTTGTTAGCAGTCCCAATTTTGGTTTTAGAGTATTGGCAGGACAAGTGTAAGTCTCTCTGGCAGCTGCAGGGTGTTAACCCTGTGCATGAGAACCGGAGTGACACCGAATGCCGTTTGTTCATCAGGGAGCCAGGGCAGCGTTTGGCTCTCGCGGGGGATGGTGAGACACATCCTGCCCGGGCTGCAAGCAGTCAGCAGCCACAGGAAGCTGCTCTGCACCAGCCTTGAAGGACGACAGAGCTTGTTTGAAAGCCGAGGGTGAAGCAGCCTGGCTGGGGGATTGTCTCAGCTTGGCTTGCACATCTGGGAAGCAGGTTTGTGTTGCATAACGTCCTTGCCAAACTGGTAGGAGCTGGGTGTGTCCACATCTAACTTTGTCTCTTGAGAAAGCCAAGCTTTTATTTTGCAAGTGACGTGCTTTATTTTTGAAAGTTTTCAATCCATTTGGTTGTTCACTTTTTTTGTTGGTTTGTTTTGGTTTTTTTTTCCCCAGGAGGTCCAAACATATGGGCCATCACCTCCGAAGAGCGGGCCAAGCATGACAAGCAGTTTGATAGCCTTAAACCCACGGGAGGTTACATTACAGGTCGGTCTGAGGCTCTGCATTACACATTAACTTCTGGGTACACATACCTATCTCTGTAAAACGCTTTGAGAACTGCATCCTATTTCTAGCCCTTTGTTGTGTGACTAATAACCCTATTCTGCAGGCAAACAGCCACAGGTCATTAGTAAACTTAACGAGCTTTTCTCTAAAGTCTGGCTCGGAACGAGGTTCTGTTTAACCCTGTCACTTCTGCAGCCACCAGCTGCGTGCTGCCATTCTGTCTAGTTCCAGAAACCAGAGAATATCAGGCAAAATCCGTGCTCAGGTGGGAGGCTGCCAGGGAGCTCTTAGAGTAGCTGTTGTGACAAATGACACCAGACACAGCAGAAGTGGCTCTCCTCAGTCTGAGGAGAGACTGCTGCACTGTGAGATGTCTTTGTTTGTGAGGAGGAGGCAGGGAGAGGGATGCTGACAGCTTGTCTTTGTTAGCAGCAGCTTGAAATTTATTACCCATTGGGCCTTCGGCAGGTTCTGGGTGGACTAATGGCATTTTGCAGGGGCCTGCTGTCAGTTCCAGTTGCATTCAGCCGCTTCTCCTCTGAAACAATTGGGTCACATTGCTATGCACCTCAGAATCCCCAAGTTTTAAATTTAAAGTGTGCTTGTGATATCAAGAAGGACTCAAGTTCATTGGCAAAGATGTCTTAAATTAAGGATGCCCCATTCATTGTGTCTCTGTGTGAGCACTAAAGACCAGCCCTGATGGCTCCTACCTGCCCAGCTCTCCATTAATGCCCCTGTCTAGTTGCTCCACTGACCCTGCTTTTCATCTTTTGGGGCTGGAAAGGACTGAGGAGAGAGTGGGAAGTTGTCTGTTTGCGACATGCACATCTTCTGGCTAAGTGACAGCTAACTCCTGCTTTGCCCTAAAACCAGCACAGGGAGGTTGGTGTTTACTTTACCTCCAGCTGAAAAATATGTGGGGACTACCCTTAGGCCTCATCTGGGCTTGCACCTGCATCTGCGGGCTTTGCTATTTATTTGGCAAATGCTTGAAATAAAAGATTGTGTATGAATATAAGGGGAGAGGGAGCTGAAAGAGTAACCTGATGTCTTGGCTTTAAGCATCTGTAACTCACTCAGATGCAAGCATAAACACCACTGTCCCTGTTTTGTTTTGTGTACCAACTGATGGGCAATTTGGTATGGGATTGCACAACAGTTCCCATTCCCTCACTGAAATACTGAAATAGTGGCTGTTCTCTGACAGAACAGGACCTTATTTAGAACATGGTATTTTCCTAGTTTTTCTAGAGATACGATACAGGCTCAAGTTAGATGGGATAGAAGAGAAGGAAAGAAATAGCATGTTCGTCCTTTCCTGCATAAGTAATTGGGGCAGGACTAAATTTTCAGTCATTTTTACTTTTTTAATTCTTGGATCTTTTAAACGGTTGGCAGCTGTTGATTTTTGAAACCTGTTAAATCTGAAATCACTTCTCAGAGCTAAGATTGAGAATTACAGAATACATGGGCATCTGACAATCACTCTCACCAGCGTTAAAAGCTGGGAAAAAAGCCCTGGAAAGCTTGGCATCCAGCAGGGGCACTTCTTTCAAAACCCTGATCCCCCAAGAGAGTGCTGAGCTCTTCAAAAATCTGTCTCTGATGTGAAATTCTCTCTTTTTTCCCTTGTTCATCACAGGTGATCAGGCACGTACCTTTTTTTTGCAATCAGGTCTACCATCTTCGATCCTTGCTGAAATATGGTAAGGTGTTCTTTACTGATTGTTTTTCTTTCTTAAGATAGGAGATGCATAGCGTTCAAATACTACCTTTGGTGTGTTGTGTTGTTTCACAGAGGCTTTCAGCAGCCAAGGTAGAAAGTGTTTGAATCGTTGTTTTAATTGTATTAAACTTAGAGGAAGGATTCAGCCCATATGTGTACCAACAATTAATTAAAACCCGGTAATTTTTACATCTTTCTTATAATGTTATTTCCAATTGGATCATGCTGAATGCAGCCTTTTGAAACTACATTAAGCACTTGAAATACACTGAAAGTAGAAGACAAGAAAAAATCCAAAGTCACAGAAAAAGTTAGTAGAAGGACAGTTATGATATGTGAGATACCAAGCAATACAGGAACTGGGGAAAGTGCTGTTCCTTGCAGCAGATATGTGGTGAGTGCAACACTTGAGAAACATTTTCTTCTCCAGAACCCCTCAGTCCTGACTAGAATCCTGTGCTCTATTTAGGGTACTTGTAGTTACCAAGACATACATGTGCTAAAAGACACGTACTTGAGGCTCATAACAATTAAGAGCAACTTTAAGGAAAAGTATTCAAGAAGATAACTAAATGCAATTTAGTTTTTCCTTCAGACACAGAGAATCACATAATTGTTAAGGTTAGAAAAGACTCCTAGGATCATCAAGTCCAACCAGCACCACCACCGTGTTCACCACTAAACCAGACATCTCAGTGCTTGGAAAAGAAGGGCAAAGAGATTTTTCTGTGGGGCCTTGGGGTTTTGTAATGAACAGTAACAGAATCAAAGGGAAATGTAGCTTAACTTTGTCTGATTTTTTTTTTCCCTGATTTTATTTACATTCTTGTGCTTGGTCCTTGCATGCTTAAATATTAATAAATTTTCACATTATTTGTCTGACCAGAAATTTTTGTGGTTATGTATGCACTGTTGCATACATTTCCTGTTGTATTTATTTGGAGAGGTGTCAAAAGAAGACAGTGTGGGTATCAGGCTTAGAAAACCTCACCACACTGTGAATTAATGAACTTTTCATAGCAGTGTAGAGTGCCTTTAGGAGGTTTCTGCATCCTGTTCCAGGTTCTTGCATTAATTCCTTACTTTACCAAGGATTTATTTAAAATAATTATTCTGGCTGGGAGCATAGAGAAAAGCATAGCAGAGGCTTGCAGCAGGGGCAGCAAATGTATCTGCTGGGCAGGAAGCTTCTGCTTTCCCAGATGTTTTCCTGCTTTCTCAGGAGTGAAGTATTTAATATACAGCAAGTTCAAAACTAAACTCTGCAGAAGTGGGTCAAATTTCTCAAATTTCTGAGCATATGAATGGTGTCAAAAGTAGAAAGTTTACTTTGCAATAAGTTTCTTGTTTTCCTGTGCAAAACCAGTAAACAAATCTGGTAGGAAAGCTTCTCAGTAACTAAAAAAGTTAAATTTACATTTCTTCTCCAATTTTATTTTGTTTTAAGGACACTCTCGGACCTGAACAAGGATGGAAAAATGGATCAACTGGAGTTCTCTATAGCCATGAAACTCATCAAGCTGAAATTGCAAGGGCAGCACTTGCCTTCCGTTCTCCCTCCTGTCATGAAACAAACTCCAGTGTTTTCACCACTAATGTCAGCTCGCTTTGGTACTTATGAATATATAATTACTTAGTGTTCAGAGGTAAAAAAACACAGTTAATTGTAGCCAAATAAAAGCATTAATCTGACCATGAAAGTTTAGTGAATCAGTGTGAAGAAAAAGCATATTCTGAATTAGGAATTTCAACAGGTCATGTTCTTAATATTGTTGATAATTTAGTTCTTTAAAGACTTTTAATAAAGAAAAACATTTCTTCATTTTTGACAAGAAGGCCATTCACATCTACCATGTGACTTACAGGCTCTCATTTTGTACTGATGGTCTTTTTTTGTCTCCCTCCTACTCAGTCACTTATTTATACTTGGAGGTTTTAAAGTTAAATTTAGTCAAAGGTCAGAGTTTTGGTAGAAGAACTATTTTATATATTTTTTTCCAAATGAATCAGATTGTCTATTTTGGTTATATGATTAACTGAATTACTTTGACTTTTTCTTTTCTGATGGTGTTTGGGGATTCAGTGCATGCTCGTTATTGTGTTGTTTTGTAGCACAAAATATCCACAATGACTTCAGCTGCACTACAGAATGAGTGCACACTTCTATGCTGAAATGAAATGTATGCATATATTAATTACATACATGATTTTAAATGTCTGCCCATCACCGAATCTTGTGTGTTTGGGTACCAGGGCATGCATTTGCAGGGAGCTGTGGTTGGCATACAGATACCTCTAGAACTTTCCATCATCTCACCAGCACACTGATGTCTTCCACAAGATGCAGCCAGTAATTCAGTGCCCTAATTTGCCTCAGGCAGCTGCCTCAAGAAACCCTTTGCTAAGCATGAGTCCCTAGTAAGGGCTTTTCACCCTTGTGGATTCTTCCAAGGCTGACACTTGGAAGAGACTTAGTTCAGAAACAGCATCAGCTTTTCCCTGTAGAGGACTGTCACAGCTTTTGAGGTGTGTTGTAATTCTCTCTCAGGGGCCAGGCTTGTTGAAGAACTAGCTGTAACTGCAATTTTAGAAAACCAGATCTTATTCTGTTGGGAAATAGTAGCTAAACCCACCTTGAGAATGAATTTGCTTGTCGAGATTTTTCTTTTTTCAATTCCTGTTCTTCAATATGTTTTCCCCTGTGAGCAGTCTTGCCTAAAGTTAGAGAAGAAGTTGAGCATCTATTTTAACTCATTGCATTCTAGACACCAGTTGCTTTGTGTAGTTTCTGACTCACATAAGGGACCCATTTTCTTGCTGAAGCCTCTGCGATGCTAAACCATGAACTATTGGATTTTGCTCTAGGAATGGGTAGCATGCCAAACCTGTCCATGCCAACGTCCATGTCTGCGATCACACCATTAGCTCCCATGTCTCTGACCTCCATGACTTCCATTCCTCCTTTGGTTATCTCTGCTCCCCTGGTGCCTTCTGTCAGTACCTCCTCGTTGCCAAACGGGACATCCAGCCTTCTGCAGCCTTTGTCCGTACCCTTCTCCTCAAGTAAGTACAGCACAGGCCAGGACTTGCTTTCGGAATTGGGAATCTTATTGTCCCTGTAGCGAATTTCAGACAGGAAAGCTAACACATGCATGAGAGTTAAAGAAAACCTACAAAACCCAACAGAAAACCCCACAAATGGTTTTTCTGCAAAGTTCGCTTTTGTTAATTCTGTTCTAACTAGTTAATCATAACAACAACACTCTGATTAGCTTTTCTTACTTCTATCGATGTGAATGTTGATTTTGAAACATTATCTTATACCCAGTTGCTATACAGTTCTGGGGTTAATTTTTTGTTTCTGTTTGTTCCAGCACTGCCTCATACTGGTTCTTTAGGCCCCATGGCAGGAGGATTTGGTGGTTCCAGTATGCAGAAGGCACAGTCGCTAATTGATTTAGGATCTAGCAGGTATGGAAGTTAAGTTTAAAATGACTATATCTTATACTTAAGTAGTATATCTTCCAAAACTTACAGAGCATTTCTATTTCCAAAGTACATTTGTTAAAAATTAGTCTGTCTAATATGACCTGTCAAGTCTGGAAATAGATTTTGTTTTTATACGCGCAGTAAGTAGTATTTTCAGTAAATCTGACAAAATATCCAAGGTAGGTGAGGAGGTCAGATGAGCAGTGCCAAAAAGCAGGAAATGCACCTCATTAATAAGTAGAAACAAACCTTACCAAGTGGTTATAAAAGCAATGTTTGTGCATTATGTGCTCATTCATTATAGAGGGCACCATGCAATCAGCAGGCATGTAAGAATAGGCTTTGTTATCAATATTTATGTGTGAATTTGTTTTATGAATAATAGAAGATTATGAATCTTTATAATCAGCTGCTCTGGTTCACTGATTTTTAGAGCTTTGCCACAGACTAAAGTGAGGGACTGGGCGTATCTATCCCATTGGGCATCCGGGGTTGTCTCTGCCCCAGCTCGGTTCCAGCAGTGACTCAGGCTCTTGCACCTCCCTGCTGCCTGTTCAGGGCATGTGGGGTGCATGGGCTGGGCTCCTCACACACCCGATGTCAGCAGATGTCCTGTAAGATGACCGTAGGCATGGCTTGTGCCTGGAATCATCTTTCCTTTGGTTGGATTTTTCTTTAATTGGAAAGCTTTCTTCTGCTGGTGCTGTAGCTTTACAAAGGAGCCCTTCTCCAGTGTTATTGTTGGCAGCATTTTCACCATCATGTCTCATTCCATGCAGGGCATGTCAATCCAGCATTGTGCTGGAGAGGCTTTGTTTCTGTCAGCATTCTGTATTGCCTTGGATAACACTTTAAATAGTATTTTTTTTTACTTGACAGAGGAGGGGATTACCTTAAACAAGGCACCATTCACCTGAGTTTGTCTGATTTTCAAGGATGGGATACTGAAAATGCTGGGAGTTTAGATGGAAGTTTTATGGATATATCTAAGCCCTCCATCAGCACTATTCTGCAGAAACTGACTGAGCTGGAAAAGCTCTGCTCAGAGAGTCATTGTCACTAACAGAAAGAAGAAGTGGAGGTGGAATATGATGGCTAAAACAGCTCTAGAAGCTGCTTTTGGTTATGAGTTCATCAGATACATTTTTATTCTCATGGTTATTCATTTACATGCCTCTTAATGTTCCTTAAACAATGACCCAGCACTCTTAGGAAAGTTGTTTTCCTGTGGTTTCCTATAGGACGATCAATTATGTGCATAAATGCCTGTGATACCAAAGGAACAGGATTTTCAGTTGAACATGTTTCCTTAGTAGATACATGTCCCTACTTTCACTGTAAAATTCCATCTTTGTGATGAAATTATTTATAGCAAGTTAGCAGAGGTAAAACTTTGTGGAAGTTGTTTCATGTCACTGGAAGATGCTATATATCTTCTGTTCCAATGCCTCTTCATTAAGCCAGGTGATTTAGAGTTATTTCTTTATCTCTTTTTCTCTTTTGGTTTTCTTTTAATGTTTGGTTGGTTGGTTTGGTTTTTTGCTTTGTTTTTGTTCTGTTTTTGTTTTGAAATTATATTGCAGTTCAAATTCTTCCTCTAGTGCATCACTAGCTGGGAATTCACCAAAGATTACATCCTCAGACTGGGCAGTTCCTCAGGCCTCCAGATTAAAATACAGACAGAAATTTAACAGTCTTGATAAAAGTATGAGTGGATATTTATCAGGTGAGTATAACATTTGGTATGGACTGGGAAAACCAGAGTGTTTCCTGCCTTTGAACATCACAGGCTGAGGGAAGGAATCCCAGCTTGGGGGTTGACTTGCATGTGAAATAAAAGCTGAAATGTTGGTGTTCAGACCTGTGTGGGAGAGAGTGGGTTTCAGCCAACCAAGAAATGGAAATAACCATCAGTTCATTGACTTGGGCTTTGTGTTAGACCTGGAGCAGCCAAATACCCTGGGGAAGCTACAGCAGCTGTTGTGGGGAAGAGGAGAAGCCTGGCAGTGCTGGGGTCTGACTCCAGGAGCCTGAGAACCACAAGGCTGTGGAGTTCAGCTCTGTAAAGTCAGCAGGCGTTTCTCAAGCATCACTCTTTGGACTGAGACTCTTTGTTGTGAAAATGGGGGACACTCACCATCATTTTTGTGCTCCTGTATCAGTCAGTGCTTAGATACTGGGGCTTGATCGTTTGAAAGAAAGCAGTTTGGGAGAAGCACGGCAGAACTGCAGCCATTGATGGGAATTTTTCCAAAGTATTTTAGGAGAGTTGTTCCTTGCTGGCTTCCAGTGATGTCTGTGCTGTGCCACAGCATTATGGTGGTTTCAAAAGACTGCACACGAAGTTAATACAGGCAGAGAGTTTTACAAAAGTTCTTACAAAACTGGGTCCTGCAATGTAACGTGCAGCGAGTAGAGAGCGCTGGCCAAGCAGTCAGTAGGTGTAAAGTCAGTGTGTGAGTCTTGGGTGTCTCAGATTTCCTGTTTTGAAAAAGCACTCCTGCCTCAGCTCCCTTGCCTACAACAGGGGAGGACAATCCTTTCTTTCAAGAAAGGGACTCAATACTTTTATCTTGCTCAGTCAATTTTTGGGCTGAAGGTTTCCTTGCCCTGCCTAGAAATGTATCTGGTTCTTTGCTAGCAAGGAAAGCTTTCCAGGTGCTAGCTCAAGGTTTAGGCAAACAGGCAGCTGTGCTTTTGTGACAGCTGTGGGGATTACCATAAAGACCCATTTTTCATGTCAGCTTTTCTCTTAGGTGCTCTGAGTGAAAAAGGTACACAAGAATACTTACATCTTCATTGTGTTCAGGTTGTAATGCCTGTTGTTAAGCCTGGAAGTAAAACCAACTGATGAAAATGGATTAGATTAATATTAAAAATAAACATGCCCCAGTTCGTGACCCATTTTTTGCCTCATGTGAATCTTTGAACAAAGTGTTTATTTCAATAAAAATCTTTTACACTTTTACTAAGGATTTCAAGCAAGGAATGCCCTTCTGCAATCAAATCTTTCACAGACTCAGCTGGCTACTATTTGGTGAGTTTAATTACTGAATCAATGTGTTTATGGTGTTAAGAGAGGAAATGTACTTTTTTAAGTAAGAAATGAGAAAGAGATACCATAGATCTAAAATCATAAACAGAAGCTAAGGTGCTAGTTAAACTAAGTTTGTTTACTAGTTACATTTCTAAAAGACACCTCGAGATCATAGAATTTTCCCCTCTTTGTGTGTGTTTGTTAAACTCCATATAATAGAAGGGATGCTAACTTCAGTTTCTGATTAGGGATGCACTTGCTGAGCTGAGGCCTTGTTCCTTTCAGAAGTAGGATTCTGAAATGTAGGTTGTTAGTTTTAAAGTACGGAGGAAGATTAAAAATTAAGTAACCCTTCAGCTTTTTTTCAGTTTTACTGCAGTTTCCATAAAGATATCTGCATATTACACATTTGTTAAGTCTTGCCTTTATTGTGCAGATGAAACTGGTGAGAGTTGGCTGAAGGCTTGAATGATCTGCCCTGCAAGATAGGGTAGTTTGCGTTACACCTTCAGACATAATTCAGATGTTACACAGGAAATGTAGTGGCCCAGCAGAATTCACAACAGCTTTACATCTCCTCTTGAATTCCCTTTCTTCCTCCTCTATCCCAGGACAGTCCTTTGTGTCTTTAGCAGCAGCAAAGCTCAGCTTGTTTGGTTGCATGATGTGAAGAGAAATGTGGAGTGTGGGGTTGTATTGCTCCTCTCTGGAGTCTGGGGGCATAAATCAGGTGTGCAGTGGCTCTTTTCCTTCTGGGTGGGTATCCTGAAGGTCTCAGGAGCCAGGGCAAGGAGCTCTCTGTGCCCCTGTAGAGAGAATTAACAGCACAAATTTCAATTTTGCCCTAAGAAATTACCAATATTTCTACTGGGTGCTTGTTTATGGTAGTTACTGTAATAATGGTGCTGTTACATGGGAATAGTGCTGGTGTGTGAACATAACAAAAGCTCATTTCATCATCTCCTGCCTTTGTTTTTGACTGTGGCATGCGTGTGTCTGTGTGTGATGGAGTTTTTTGTGTTTGTGTTGTTGTTTCCTTTTTGTTTTTCATAGGGTTTTTTTAACTGCTTTTTAAATGAATTATTATTCTATTAAGTGTTTTGCTCGTGTGCAGTCTGAGGACACATTTCAGCAATTCTATCTCTGTAGATCTGTGAGTGAGGCTCCTGCTTTCTTGCATTTCACTGGTTTCACACACACACACACACACACCCCAACACCCCCCCAGTTTGTGGGAAACGTTTTGTAGGTTCCTTGATCTCCTTCTCTATGATCTCCTTTTCCTTCTTGGTGGAAGGTGATCCTTTCCCTACCCACTGCAAGGTGCTCTGGGCCAGCTTATGTCTCCCCTGGACTGTCAGGGAGACACAAGGGGAAAAAAGAATTCTATGCAAAGGTTCCTCTTGTAGAATTTGATGTAATTTTATGTAATGTTTTCTTTGGCTTAAAAAAAAATTGAAAAAGTGTTTTCTAGCATTTTGAGCTGGTTAAGAACAGTCCTGGATTCACTTTCCAGCTCTATTTGTGGTACAATAAATCAAGAGAGACCTCTTACCATTTCCTGTCCATTTTTCAGTATTTTATGGGAATGTAAGAGAATGGGGATTGTTCAGGCTGGAGAACAGAGTTTAAGTGAAGCTGAAAAAAAAGTTTCACCTGAAAGGAGCCTACAAGAAAGATGGAGAGAGACTATTTACAAAGACCTGTAGAGATGGGACAAGGGGGAATGGCTTGAAAGAGTAGGTTTAGACTGGAAATTAGGAAGAAATTCTTTACTGGTGGTGAGGCACTGGCACAGGTTGCCCAGAGAAGCTGTGGCTGCCCCATCCCTGGAAGTGTCCAAGGCCAGGTTGGATGGGGCTCTGAGCAACCTGGGATAGTGGAAGGTGTCCCTGCCCATGGCAGGGGGTTTGAACTGATTGATCTTTAAGGTCCCAACCCAAACCATTCCATGATTCTATGATCTGAATAACAGTACATGATTAAACAAAATTATATCTCCCTTCATCAATTATTTATGTTATTAACTGTATTTTTACCAAAACGTTTCGCATGAATTGTCAGTTTTAAAAACTGTTTTTCCGCAGTGCCTTGTTTCAGCTGTCATTTCTGAGTGGTTGTGGTGTTTGGTTCTGATTGGTGCTGCTGTCGAACCCCTGCAGGTCCCTGGCTGATATAGATGGAGACGGGCAGCTGAAGGCTGATGAGTTTGTGTTGGCCATGCACCTCACGGACATGGCCAAGGCTGGGCAGCCGCTGCCCCTGACTCTGCCCCTGGAGCTGGTGCCACCTTCCTTCAGGTAATCGCTGAGGGCAGTGAAATGTGATCTATTTAACACAACTCTGCTGTTTCTCTAACAATGCCGGGGTGGGGTTTTTTTCCCTTCCAGGAGTGGAAAATATACTGAAAATATAAATGGAACTCTGCCGTCTTACCAACCTGTGCAAGAGGAGGAGCCACAGAAAAAACAGCCAGGTAAAAACCAGGGTTCATGTTCTTAATTCATGGGGCTGCTTTTGAAGGGCACTGAAACCTTTAGAAAGTGGAAGAAATAATCAAATCCATGGAGAGCTTCATTTCAGGAGCTAGATCCCTTTTAACTTGCATGGTAGGAAGGTTGTTAAGTGGATGTAGTCAGCCTGTTACAGCTAATAGAATTGAGAAGGCAGGGACAGCGGCTATTTTTAGCTGTAGGAAAGGAAAAGTGTGCTCATTAATAATGTATTCTGGAAAATAAACCCTTCATGGCCGGACACTGACATGCTGCTGCAAATTTTTCTTCAGTTGAAAGTTCCTGGCACTACTGGACATTCTGAAAGCAGGGGCGTCCAATGTAGTTCAATTCTCTGAAAACTGGAAGCAATTTGAACATCAGTTCTATTCCTGACAATGTTACAGGCACACTGCAAGACAGGACTTGCCTCTCTTTTTGGGAGGGTGGTTGCTGGGGGCCTAAACCATTCCTTCGTGTCTCTTTTTATCCTTGTGTGCAGTAATTGCGCTTGATCTTGTTCTGGTGTCTGATAGTTTTAACTCCAGGAACTCTTACAGGGAACACCCTTAAAAACTAAGCTCTTTATCCATGTTAATGTTTCCTGCACATTGGAAAACCTTTTGAACAGCAGACAGTCTTCTCCCAGCTTATAAAAGCTGTTCTTTCATGTTTTCTTCTAGCATTCTTTCCTCTTTCATTCTTTAGAGCCAGAGGCTTTCCTGTAACATTCAAGTCATTTTTGTGGTCATTTTTAAACTGGAACTTTTTCTTCTTCTTCCCCTCGCCCCCCAGTTGGAATATACTTAGGAAAATTTAGAGGTATTTTTGAGCAGAAAAATAATACTTTAACAAAGGCAAGATGCTTACATCATCCATGACTGAACAACCTGAGCTTGCCAAGAAGTGTCTATCTTTAGTGGCGTAACTGAGGTCCTTGTTTGAGAGCAGTGTTTTGCACAGGGCAGAAATAACGACCTTTCCTTATTTTAGTGACATTTGAGGACAAAAGGAAAGCCAACTATGAGAGGGGAAATATGGAGCTGGAAAAACGCCGGCAGGTCCTGCTGGAGCAGCAGCAGAGAGAGGCTGAAAGGAAGGCTCAGAAAGAACGGGAAGAACAGGAGCGAAGAGAGAGGGAACGCCAGGAGCAGGAACGGAAGCGGCAGCTGGAAATGGAAAGGCAGCTGGAGAGACAACGAGAACTGGAGAGACAAAGGGAAGAAGAAAGAAGGAAAGAAATAGAAAGGCGGGAGGTTGTTTTCTTAACATTATTTTTTAATGCTCTAAGCAATGTGTACGTGCATCCAGGATTTGAGTGCTGGCTCTGGTTCTGTCTCCTGGCCTGGCTGATGTCAGGTTGTCCTGGAGAGAGACCATCATTTGTGTCTGTTGTAAATGGTGGTGTAGGTTAAAGATTTTCAGACGCTTCATAGGACAGATGAGATTTTCTTGGGCATATTTCTTGCATTTTTGCAAAAATTTGTATTCCAAGCAAGACTGTACTGAATTCATAATTGATAACATTTTGACAGCCCAACTCAAGACAAATTTGCTTCTACTTGGTGTTTCAGTGCATGCATCACACTCCCATATTTTATGTAGTTCTGTGAAATGCTCAAAGGAGGTTACCAGCAGTATCTGTCAATGTGCTGGTTTATGGGCAGTATTCCAAGCTGCATAGACTTTCTGAATTATGAAGCTTTTTTCATCCAGAGTCAGGAGTGTGGCACGAAGAATCTTGTAGGATCACTTCCTGCATTCTTTGATGCTGAAGTGTATAAGAGCACTTTAGAGGAGACATTATGTTGTGCTGCTGTTGTGCTGTTTAGAAATAGAGCACATAATAACAAATCATGGTCTCTGAGTTCTGCATCGCCACTCTAATTTAAGTTAATGTAACTTCTCAGGCAGCAAAGCAGGAGCTCGAGCGCCAGCGGCGACTGGAATGGGAGAGGATCCGTCGCCAAGAACTTCTTAATCAGCGTAACAGGGAACAAGAAGAAATTGTCAAGTTGACCTCTAAAAAGAAGAGCCTTAATCTTGAATTAGAAGCCCTGGTAAGACAGGAATTTCACTACACATGCTGAAATACAGTACCTTAAATTGTGCAAATCTTAATATCTGCATTAATGGCCCACTAGGAGTTCCACTCTGTTTGGGATGACGAATCTAAAGCAGGTATTTTGGGTTGTTTTAGAGAATTGATTGTGAACTAACCTGCCACAGGCTTAGCAAAGGGATTTTTGCCATGTGTGGTGTAATCTGTCTCTGCTTTCTTTCCAGACTGACAAACATCAGCAGATCTCAGGCAGGTTGCAGGATATTCGTAGCAAAAAGCAAATGCGAAAAACTGAGCTGGAGGCTTTGGACAGGAAATACGACCAAGGAATCATGGAAGTCAAACAGCTACAGCAACAGCTTGAGGTGTGTAACTTTCTGTTAAGATTGTGGTTTTCCTTTACCACATTCTAGGTTTCCATAGTGCTTTTGATAATGCATCCCCTTAGGGAGGAATACGGAGCCTGTTGGATTGCAGTGGAGAGAGGAAATGGGCAAGATGTCAGCATTGCAGAGGCCTTTAGTTTTGTATGTTAAAGAAATAATTATATGTACTAAAACAAGCTGAGAGTTAAATGAGAACGGCTGTGAAAACCTCAGCTATTCTTTTTTGAACCAGTAATGGTGACTTCTCTTTAGTTTTGAATCCTTTTGTGGCTTCAGACTCAAATTTTTATGAGGAATGTTGTCCTGTGTTCAGAGCAATTTGGTGTTTAGGTTGAATTACCTTGCTGCTCTTTTATCTTTTTTTCTCTATTTGAGTAACAAGACAGGAATTATTTCAAATTAGTTGACTACCATAAATTATCCTCTGCTGTATTTTTGTGATGCTTCTGCTCGTCAGGGAAACTTCTTTTCATGTTGTTACTGTTTTATATGAGGCTTGGGGCAGTCACCTTAAATGGCCTTGTGGTAATAATTACACTTTTAGCATGTTTGTAAAGTATTTTTCCAGCTGTGTTAATAGTTTGGGGTCAAAAGCTTTCAACTGTAATATAATTCTATTAAGAGTATAAAAAGTAATTCTTTTCATTATCCAGTTATGTAGTAACTTGTTATGTTACGTAGTAACCACTTCTTTCTGATACTCGCATCTCTTTCATTAACATGAGCTGAAGTTGTGTTTGAAAATTCACCCAATTTTCATTCATAAACAATATTTAAAACTTGATATGTTCTCTTCAACATCTACAGGATTATCAGAATAAACTAATCTATTTGGTTCCTGAAAAGCAGTTGTTAAGTGAAAGGATAAAAAATACTCAACTTGAAAACACTCAGAGTAAGTGTCTGCAAATGAGTTCTGTTCTTGATTGCGTTGCTGATTTCTCATCCCTTGTAATCAAGGCTGAAGGGTACAGAGGTGTTAATAACACCTCCACCTTTACGTCTTTCCAGTTAGTGCCATTGTCTCATCTGCATTCCATTGTCTCCTTCATGTTCCAGATAAGGGGCAAACAAACACAAATTGGCAGGAAAGCACAGATTTTGTTTAGATCTTTATTTATACAGACTATGTAGCAGCTCACAGGCATTATTACAATTTGTCCTTTTTTTGGTAGTGTAAACTCAAGGGAGTTCATTTTTGTAAAGTTTGCATCGGTCTTTACTTCAAATTACACCGGAAGTCTCTGTGGAGAGAAGCTTGGTATGAGTTGATGTGATATTAAAAAAAAACAACTTGCAAATTATTCTGTATGTATTGCGTGGGATGCCTGTGTGCCTCAGTTCAGTGTTGGGGACATTTCTTCCTTGTGCTGTATATGAATAGAAAGGTAAATCAGGGCATTTTTGTGAGGAAGGAGGTTTGGGTTGTGTATTTAACAGGAAAATAACAATCAATCATTAAAACCAGGGAAAAAGAATTGAAAAAAACCCCAGAAACCCTTGTAAAATTGCTTGTCTTTCCTTATGCAGGTACAGGAGTCAATTCAGTGCACAAGAAATCCCAAGAAAAGGAAGAATTATGCCAAAGACTTAAGGAACAACTAGATGCCCTTGAGAAGGAAACCGCTTCTAAACTTGCTGAAATGGATGAATTTAACAGTCAGCTTAAGGTACTTGCATTATCTAAATACCCTACGCCTGTAAGCACTGTATTTTATTTCTTCCTCAGTTGTAAAGATTGGTGCCACTTTCACCAGGCTTTCAGAAAGTTTTCCTCAGCTTCCAGTGTCAAATAAAAATCACCAGAAGTCTTGGAGTAAATAATACAATAAAAATGCACTTAAACCTATTGCTAACGTACTAAAATACGAGTCTCCTGCTAACTATTGCTTTGCATGACTCAACTATTGCTCACTCTCACCTTTTGCCATCTAGAACTCATTTTGATTTGAAGTTTTTCAGGCCCTTGCACATTCTGTTCTTAAAGTGTGAGGTCACATTTGCTGCTATTTTTGAATTGTGTGCTGAGCACTTGACTTTAATGGATAGACCTGCGTAGTTTCATAGAACACTGTGCAAGGTCTGGTAGCAGATTTGGGTGTGATCCTAAAAAGAAGTGTAGGCCACTTATTCATTGATATTTGTTGATTTGTTTTAAGCTAAGAGTTGTTGGCCACTGGCCCTGAATTTTTGTTCCTGAGGCAACTCTTGGCTTGACTAAAAACTCAGGCAGCCCTCACAGGGTAGCACGCATCCGTTTAACTTTCTTTGCCAGCTTACTCCGAGTGGCACTGATGGGAACTTTTTCCTAAGGGGTGGATTGATGCTGGGTCAGCACAAGGGCTCTGCACTCTCCAATAAAAAAAAAATAAAAAAAAATAAAAAAAAACACCACAAAAAATTGTAAACATGTAAGGAATTTATTTTGTTTTTAGAAGTGGCTTCATGCAACGGGCATTTTCAGTTACTGGTTTATTGCATGGCTTGCTGTGTTCAGTGGCTGCATCCACAATTCAGTCTTCCCTAAAATATGTTTTCAAAAATACAGTGCAAAGATTAATTGGCTTTTTATCTGCCTTATCTTACAGTGTGAGAATATGGATGATTCTGTTCTTCAGTGCCTTTTGTCTCTGCTAAGCTGTCTCAACAACCTCTTCCTCTTACTTAAGGTTATTTTCTAATCTTTGGCTTTTTTGGTTTTTAATTATTTCGCAATTTTTCTCTGCTTACCCTTTCTGTTTGGATGTACAACTTTTATTAAATACATTTTCCTAGAAGAAAGCCAATAGGCTGTTTTTCTTTCTGCTAGCTTTTACATCCTTTTAAAGACTTAACATTTTCTTACCTGCTTAGAAATCCAAACCGCAGGATTGAGTTAGAATACTGAGAGCAAAATACTGACTTTTCATTTTTTAATGGACTGTTCTCTAAGTTGTTTCACCCAAATATCTTTATTGTTAGTTAAGATAACATGAAAAAAGTGGTCTCAGATGGAAACAGTGTCTTCTCCCACTTTTCCATCTGTTGCTCTCTGCCTGCATCCATACATCCTAAGCTGTGAGTCAGGTACGAGTTCTTGTGCAAGTTTAAAAATCTAGGAGCAGCATCCCAGTGCAGAATATGAAGTGGTAAACACAATGCTGTTAACCCTCCAGATTAACCCAGTACTAAAACCCACTTGCTGTCTTTCCTCAACACTGCTTTTGTCTGCTGAGGTCAGAAATACTTTTAGAATAATTGATGAGGGGAAAAATAAAGGTCAGAATTACCTGACTGAGCTTTTCATTTTGCTTTGCATGAGGGTTTTTCTGTCTGTAAAAATATGAGAGTTTTTCTGATGTAAGTTTGCTTCCATAGCGCTCCTGGATTCTGTGCAAAATAAGAAGGAAAAATACTCCCAGCTGAATTTATTTGAGGAAAAAATGTAGTGAATTGCTTGCTTTAGTTTGTTGCTACAGAGACTTCCAGTGACACAGCAATCTTGCCTTTGTCATATAAATTGCACCATATCTCTTAGGCAATGTGATTATTGGTAGAAGTGCATATTGTAAGGGGAATGATTCATTCTTAATTGCTTTATTTGTATTTGTGAGATCAGATAGGAAAAGTTGCATTGCTTGATGTGTATCAGTAGGATTCCTAAGAAAAAAGACTGAAGTATCTTAGAGGTGTTTTGCAACAGGGTGAAGTACAGTCTAAAGTAATTCTATTATTGTTGATATTTTCGGTCGGTAATTTCAGTTATCCAAAAGATTCATGATGATTTTTTGCTGTGAAAAAAAGGTTGTTATCAGAGGGAGGTGGAATAGGAATTGAAGGATGTGTTCCAAAAGAAAAAGACTAAAATTGCAAAGTTTACAAGCACAGGAAAACTCCAGTCAGAGTTAGTGCCTTTAAGCTGTGCCTTCCTACAATGGTAAGACTGCTGGGTGTTTCTATGAAACTTTTCTGATTTAACATGGGACTGATCACTCAGGGTGAGCACCCTTCTGCAGGATGCATTCTCGGGTTGTGGTACCGTGTTGGCTTTTAGCTGAAATCTGCCCCCTTGTAGCTACTTCAAATACAATTCACTGCCTTCAGTGCCCTCAGTGAGGCTGTGTTGGAACACTCAGTTCTGTATCTTCCCCTCTCCTCTGTCGTATTTGGTATTTCCAGCAGATGTAGGACTGGAAGGGCTCTTTGAAAGCCCAGATTATGTCACTGACTTTGCAAACTTGCCATCTCCTTTTATACTTCCGTTGATTTGACTTTATCTTTACAGTGACCTCCAAGGACTATTAATAACTTAATACTACTTTGGCCATTTGTATTAAAACTCGGTTCAAAAAGCATTAAATGCCTGGATGCTTTTCTCCAAGATTGGCTCTGTTCCCTTTGATGTATTCCATTGTTCCCTCCCTAGGACCTGAGGGAGAGTTACAGCACACAGCAATTAGCCTTGGAGCAGCTCCACAGGATCAAACAGGACAAAATAAGAGAGGTACAAAAAAGAAGAGCTGAACTCGCCCAGAAGAAGCGACTGGAGGATGAGGCTGCAAGGTAACCATGGCTGAGTGTATCAGTGTTGCAATTCTTACAATAAAATTATGTTGTGATGATTTTTAAGAGAAGATGTATTTTTTTAATGTAAAAATACATCCTACTGGTTGCCTTAGAGGAAGCATTTTATGTGGAGTACCACTCTTGTAAGAGGGTTTGAATTTGAGATTTTCAGTGATTTATATTTGATTTGACCAAAGAAACAGAGCTGGTGACCTTGTAGTGTGGGTGATGCTTGGGCTTTGCTCCTGACAGCATTTTTCTGCGTGTGATAAAGTTTCATAGCGTTTGTGACAGTCTAAGACAACCACGTGCCATATGTGTGGTGATAGCCTGTTAATTTTTCGTTTGGACACAACTGTGGGATGGAGTAAAGCATCACTGCACAGCTCCTACTGGATCCTGCCATGTGCTTGGAAACAGGGAAATGCCCATCAGAGGAGTGGATGTCCCACAGGGAAAGGATGAAAAGGTCTCATCTAGACATGGTTCCTCCTGAGAAGATGGCCCAAAGGGTTAGGTCCTCTCTCTTCAGAAGAAAGGCCTTGACAGCTAAAATATTAAGTGTGATGAATTGGATGCTAACTTCTTTAGACAGCTGAGGCACAGGATAACATGGGAATAATTTCAGAGAATACAGTCGGGTTTCCAGATCCTGTCTGCTGCAGTGTGGTCCTGGCAGGGATAAGCACGTTGGAGAGATTACAACTGCTGAAGGCAAAAATACCAGGCTGCCAAGATCAGTATGCAAAGGCTGTTTTTATCTGTGTACCTGAGTGAAATGAATCTCTTTGGAAGTTGTTGTTTCCAGTCAGGAAGTTTGGATACTGCCTTGCTGGAGAGCTTAACTTCAGCTTGGTTTAGTTATCGGATCAGTTCTTGCTCATCAGGATGCAGGTGGGCAGAAGTGCTTGTGAAGGCACTGCAGAGGTGATAGATTAAAATTCAAGAATTTTAATCCATTTTTTATTTTTATGTGGAATACACTGGCACTCATGTTAAGACATGATCTGTGGAAGAGCTGATGACCCTGAGAGCAGAGTGATCAATGTCATAAACTAAGTTTTGCTGATAAGTGTCACTGATTACTGTAGGAACACAATCCCATTCGTTTTTATATCAATGTTCTCTTACTTCTGTCATTCCTTTCTTCCAGGAAAGCAAAACGGGAGAAGGAGAACCGATGGCAGGAAAACATCCGAAGGGAAGAGGAAGAGAAAAAGAAACGATTGGAGGAAGAACGAATGCAGGAAAAAGTCCAAGAAAAGCTGAAAGCTGAGGAAGCAGCTGCCATGATGAGAGAAAGGGAAAACAAACAACAGCTTCTTGCAGAGGAGGAGAAAAATAGACAAGCCACGATCTTGAGGGAGGTGGAACAAAGGCAGAGGCAACTGGAAGAAGATAAAAGAAAGCAAGAACAAATAGCAAAAGAAGCTGAGGAGAGGCGCAAGCAGAATGAGGAGATAAAAAAGATAAAAGAAGCAGCCAACTCTCAAGAGGCTGAGAAACACACTTCTAAAATAAACATAAATGAAAAGTTTGCAGATCTGTTGAAACCAACAGAGGGGAAAAGTCTTAAGCCACCCTGGAAAAATGAAGGTAATCTCAGTCTGTTAGATTTTGGGATTTCTTTTCCGGAGTGCTGTTTCATTCTTCAAGTGTACTGTTATTAATGTGACACAACAGCAGACTTATTGCCTAAGATAAAATTTAAAAAAACCCAAACCAGCAATGGTTCATGTCTTTTGTTAGTTATAAATGATCCTATTAACTTAAGCTACTTCTGTGAGTTTTCAGCACCTATGACTGATGACAAATCTACCAGTGATCATGGTCAACAAATAGCAGTTGCTGGAAACAGTAATATTTTAGGTTTTTCCTAAGGCTTGCTCTTTCTTTCATTAAAATAGAATGCTAAGGTGGAGGGGGTTTGTTCATTGATGAGAGATGGGCAGATAATGCTCAGCAAAGTGATTTGCTAACAGTGAAATGTAGTTTATTTATGCGTTACTCAATGCCTCAGATGAAAAAAACAAAGACCTGAATGACAAGACCTAACTCTAGCTGTGGGTCTTGGAAAAATAGTGCTTTAACAATATTTTCACTAAAGGCACATTTGATTTCATCCTTCATTAGTTCTTGTCAGTTTTTATTAGCCACTTTTCTCACTGAGTTCAGCAAGGATCAAATTAGAACAGGGCTGAAAGATATTTGCACACCTCAGCTAAACCTTGTAGAACATTCCCTGTTCACAGCACCAGTCACTGACTTGGAGAACGGAGATGCAAAGATAATAGAAATACTGATATTTTGCTATTTTAGGTTTCTAAATAAAATCTTCACACCAGCTGCTGAACACTTACTGTTGCAACAGTGGGATCTTATCAGCTTGGAACATTAAGTGGTGTTAAATGAGGCTTTATTAAAGCACTGGCTTAGCCAGAGCAGTGTGGCAGGGAAAGAGGAGAAGATAAAAATGTTCATTTTTAAGCATGTCTAGTGGAAGGTGTCCGTAGCCATGGCAGGGGGTTGGAACGAGAACCATTAAGGTCCCTTCCAACCCAACCCATTCTGTGTTTCTATGATTTTCTAACTGCAGAAGTCAATGCATTCTGTTGTCTCTGTTACATTTCCATGGTTGGTTAAACTGCTGCCCTGGTGGTCTCCTCTGACACCTGCACAGTGTCTGGGGCAAGAGCTGTTCTTGCATTGCTGCCAGAATGACGGGGCTCTGGCTGAGTGCTTGTGTCTCAGCTGTGCCACAGTGGGAACTGGCTTTCTTTCCTTTCAGGCGGTGCAGCTGGTGCTGCAGAGTCGAGGAATTCCACTGCCTTGGTAAATTACAGAGCTTTGTATCCGTTTGAGGCAAGGAACCACGATGAGATGAGCTTTAATACTGGAGATGTAATTCAGGTAAGATTTGCCATTTACGTGTAACTTGCAAAAATGACCCCTCTTCTCTAGCCTTGAGATGCACAAAGTCTTAAGGGTCAAAAGCATTATGTTGATGTATTTTAAGGTTTACTCAAAATTTAAATTGGATTGCTGTCTTCTTTAATTTTGTTTTTGAAACAGGTGAAATTAGGATTAGTTCAGCCAAAATGTTTCTCTAAATTTTACACATCCTAGATATGTTGAGAATCTCCTTAAATATAAGAACAGTGAATGCTAAACATAAACTTTCTAAAATTAGGAGGTCAGAAATGATGGAGTTGTTGCAGGTCATTGTACATGTATAAGTTGGCTTCTAAGTGTTTGCTTGAAATATGAGCATAGCAAATAGAGACATGAATAATTAATGACATTTGAATTAAAATCAAATTGGTTATTTAACAAGTAGGTGTGAAAGGTTCTTTTGAATCTTAATACTGTTTTCCAGTGTATTCATAACGCGGATTTCTGCCCCTCTGAGTGACCTGGTCTAGTGGAAGGTGTCCCTGCCCCTGGCAGAGAGGGTGGAACCAGGTGATCTTTAAGGTCCCTTTCAACCCAAACCATCCGATGAATCCGTGATTCTCCTTGTGACTGTTCCTTTCTCAATCCTCCCTCAGGCAGATACTTAGAGTAATTTATTCGGTGTCCATTCATTGTAGCACTTTTCTGAATTCAGCTGCATTTGCTGTCTGTAATATTAAAGCAGGACCATAAGATTGGAAATGCCTTGTGGCATCTCAGTTGAAATCTGTGTTATTTCATATATCTTAGTTATTAGCACTTGTTTGAAAGTCTTTGCCTGCAGGTGAATGTGTGAAAACTGATTTACAACCGTGGTAATGCTGTTGCTAATGTATAAGTATATATGGCTCCTCCTCACTCAGACTGTAAGTGATACAAGTAGGTGATAAGGGAGAATTTATAAAGCAGTGTGGTACAAAATATTAAAACACTTGACTAAATTAGGTTTCAGTTTGACAGTGTTACAGCATTTATTTGCATTTTCATACCGATGAACCATGGAAGAGGGAACAAGAGAAGTAGGTTTTGCTTTGACTTCCTTCTCAGCTGTAATGGTATCATTTGGCTGCTGATAACTGATTGCAGACACAGGCTAACAGCTGCCACCTCCTCCTTCTCTTGCCCAAACCCCAGCTAAGCTAACCAGCTGATAGTCTTTGATGGGCTGCTAATTTTTAGCCAATTTTCACTAACTGGCTAATTTGCAGCATAATGGAAGCTTCAGTATTGCTGTGAATGTTTAAGGATGCTCTATACTTAATCACTTAGTAAATAACAGAATTTTTGGACTTGTTTTGGACTCAGTCAGCTGACAGAGTTAATTATATCTGTGAGCAGAACGGCAGCAGTTGTTTCCTGCTCTGCTGGGCTCACCAGCCCCTGCCTCTTGGCTGCACATTCAGCAGAATCCAGCACAATGCACTGTCATTTTTGGCAGGACAGAGTGGCTCAGATGCGCTTCATGATCCCCATGTGACTCTGTGGGGCCTGTTTGAAGGGGTGCAGGGTCCCTGAGGCCTGTTTGTACCCGTGTCTGAAACCAGTGCAGCTGCATCATCACAGGGCAAAACCAGCTCAGCTCTGCCAGGGCAGAGTGAAAATGCTGATCCTGCTGTGGGCACTGCCCCCTGTTCAGGCCAGAGAGGCAGCAGGTGCTGACACACCAGGTACCCTGCTTGTTTCATGCTGCTAATTCGGTTTTCTTTGTATTTCTCCTCCTGTCCATAGGTTGATGAAAAAACTGTGGGAGAGCCTGGTTGGCTTTATGGGAGTTTTCAAGGACATTTTGGTTGGTTTCCGTGCAATTATGTAGAAAAAATACCAGAAGGAGAAAAAGCTTTATCTCCTAAGAAAGCCTTACTTCCTCCTACAGTATCTTTATCTACTACCTCAGCTGCTTCAGAGTGAGTTTTTGTTATGTTTGTGTTTAAATTGCTTTTTCTAAATTTAGCTAGCACATAATGTGCTGTATGGTTTCACTTGGTGTTTGTTTTTAAGCTATAAAGGCAGAAAACTTATTGAAGAACCTTCTTAAAAGTCTTAGCTTGGAAATTTTAAGTATTTGATAGTCTGCTTTTCATTGCATAGAATATCATTTTCATAGATGTTAAAAAAATTCTCTGCTTGAGGTACTTTCTAAATAAAAGTTCTAATTTGATAAATATGCCCGTGTTCAATTTGCAGACCACTTTCACCAAGTAAATCTGCAGAAGAATCTGATTACCAAAACGTCCCCTTTTCCAGCCTGAATGTTAACACAGCCTGGCAGCAGAAATCAGCTTTTACTCGCACTGTGTCCCCTGGATCTGTTTCACCCGTTCATGGACAGGTACTTCGTGCAGAGCTTGCTGCAGTTTAAGTTCATGTTAATGAAAGTGGTTTAAAGAAAAACCAAACCACCACACAACTTTGCTAATGCTGGGCGCACTGAACAGGCTGGGGTATAAAGAAGCTCTAGATGAGCTTCAATGTTCCACTGGTGTGCGTGGATATAATTCCGTATATTTCTAGGGACCACTGAGCAAGAAGATTCATCTTTCACAATTCTAAAATCATTTTCCCCTATAGTTAGACACAAAAGATATTTCTTGTAAGCAAGGAGCTGAGTTGCATGCATGCATTAATGTGAACAAAGTTATTCAGACATCACTTAGGAGTGAAGGTGCTTAAACTTCAATAAAAGATACACCAGTGTTGGTTTTTAACAATTGCGCCAGTTTGGGGCACTGTGGTCAAGCAACATCACTTTTATCTTCCAGGGGCAGCCTGTAGAGAACCTAAAAGCACAAGCACTTTGCTCTTGGACTGCAAAAAAAGATAACCACTTGAATTTTTCGAAGAATGACATCATCACTGTCCTGGAACAGCAGGAGAACTGGTGGTTCGGAGAGGTACATGGAGGAAGGGGTTGGTTTCCAAAGTCCTATGTCAAGCTCTTACCTGGGAATGAAACCAAGAAAGAGGAGTAAGTGTGACTTTTGTTGTTGTTTTATTCAGCAGTTTGCAAAAAGAGGTGATTTAGAGTGCAAAGTTCTTGCAGTGCTTTAGTGTGCAGAATATAAATGCCATTTACAATTTACACTGTGTCATTTTAGGCTTTTGTTATTTCATTCTGGCAGGCCAAGTAATGTTGGGCTCACTGCTGTGTAGCTACAGTCAGTCTTGCTAGGCTGGGTGCTGTGAAACATCAGTGGTGTTTGATTATTCATCAAGTGCCAGACTTCTTGTTCATTACCAAGTCAGCTCTCTTGCAGTGCAGTCGCATTCTGCCTCTAAAGGTGCCGATTTTTAAGTGACCCAGAACTAATTGTGAGCTCTGCACATCTGACAGAAGTAGTGTGTTTTTCTTCACTTGAAAAGATCATTATGCCTCTCTTAATGCTCCAGGGTAACTGTTCAGGTAACAACCCGAAGTCTGGTTACTGCTGGCATGGCTGCACCGCTTTGTGTAAATTGTTCTGTTCATGCATTCTGCAAAAAGTTCTTAGAAATTCTTTAGAATGAGAGAATTTAGTCAAAATCTTTAATTTACGTCTTTTGAATAACATAATTTGTGAATGTATCTCTTGCCTTTCATCACAGGATTTTTTTTTTAAGTGGTGTGCTCTTGGGTGCCATAAATATATTAAATGTCAGTAACATCTGGCACTGTTTGATAGCCAGGGACGTCTTTGCAGTTAATTCAGAGGCAATACCAGCTCTGATTTAACCAAAGTGATCTTAGTCTCATGTGAATTGAGAGATTTGCTCTTGATCAGCCTCTTAGTTACACAAACCTTGTTTTTTTCCTTCTTTCGGCAGACCAGAAGCTATTTATGCAGCTGTAAACAAAAGGCCTAACACCCAGAGTTACACAGCAGGAGAGGGTAAGACAGCATGAAAAATGCCAACTAATGCTACAGTGTGGTTCTGCTTAATGACATGGAGATATCCTGCAATTTGTGAGGAGTTTCTGAGCAGCGCTTGGAGTGCCTGTCCACAGGGCAATGGGGACAGGCACTCAAGGTTGATACAAGAGTTGATACTCTGTTCATACTAGAGTTCTAAAATAGGAACTTAAGGTTATAAGTAATTCAGGTTGAGCATAGGCCTGGGTTTTGCTTTTAGGACTTTTGCTCATGCATGAATGTATTTCTGAAAATGCGTAAAACAGTTCTCCTCATGCTGTTCTCTACTGTGTTATGCTGTACTGTAAAGACATAAGAAAGGATTTGTAATCTCCTGAGTGTGGATCATTCTCTTACAATCAGTAAAGAGTAGAGAAAACAAAAATTACAGGATAAAAATTTCTAGTGTATCTCCATGCTTCCCTGATTGTATCTGAATTGCACCTGTGTTTTCCATTACAAAGTGAGAGTGGGTGGGATTACAGTCAAGCAGCTGGACAGGTCAGTCCACAGACTTGTGAAGGTGTGGTCCCTGCTAGGAACACACTGTTATGAGCACACTGGTGAATGCTGATACCCCTTTATCTGCCTCTGGTGCCCCTTTATCCCCATCTGAAGCTGCTGTCTCCCCTCCGTGTGCTCTTGGCAGAGTATGTTGCCCTCTATTCGTACTCGAGCTCTGAGCCCGGTGACCTGACGTTCACGGAAGGGGAGGAGATCCTGGTGACCCAGAAGGAAGGGGAATGGTGGACTGGGAGCATCGACAACAGAACTGGAATCTTCCCCTCCAATTACGTCAGACCAAAAGATCCAGATGTGAGTTCACATTCTGAGAGTTAACAAGCCATATTTGCTCTGTTTTATTCTGTTGGCACCCAGCTTTTAGACAGTGGTTTTGAGCAGAGGTTAATGCTCTCGACAGAAAATAAATCCTCAGTAACTGGAGTGCTAAATCAGAGCTCTGACCAGTGCCACACCGCCTCTCTCTGTACAGGGTGATGTTTTGTTAAATATGAGTTTAAAGTTAAAATCTCCGTATGCTTTTAGTGTAAACTCTACTGGTTTTATTGCACACTAAAAGATGGTTGTTGTTGTGTCTTTGTAGGCTTCCAGCTATGCTGGCAAAACTGGAACAATAAATAAGAAACCCGGTAAGTGTGAGAGAACTTTTTAACATTTAAGGCTGTTTCTTCAGTAACTCTGAGCATTTAGGTTCATAGCAGTGTTTTCATGGTGGCTGATGTTCTTAGTTGCAAGTCATGTACCAGGATATTTCTGTGGATCCAGCTCTTGCTGCAGTGCAAAATAACAAATGCAATTACTGTTTTCTTTCCAGAAATCGCTCAGGTTACTACTGCCTACGCTGCATCAGGAACTGAACAGCTCAGTCTCGCTCCAGGACAGCTGATACTTATCCTGAAGAAAAATGCCAGTGGATGGTGGCAAGGAGAGTTGCAGGTAGTGATTCAAGGAGAAATAATTGTGACTTCTTGAATGGCAGGGAGGTGCTCTTGAGTTTAATTCAACAAAACAACTGAGTATAGAGTTATATAAAAGCTGGCCAGAAAGTTATTTTCATCTTGTATAAACCAAAGGAGGAAGAAGCGTGATGAGGTTTTTCTTGATTTTTTGATTGGTTGGTTGGCTTTTTTAAACCTTGGGTTGCTGGGGGTTTTATGGTTTTTTTGGAGTGGATTTTCTTAGTCACATAAAATAGTAAAACTGTCAATTAACATGTGCATGGGAGAAGGAAGAGACAAGTTGACAGTTCTTTAATTGGTTAGGATTTAATTGGTGAAGTATTAAACTGTAAAGTTATTCTAATGAGAGAACAGGTGGGGCTGGAAGCTGGAGTTGCAAGCTTGTTTGTTGCAAAGGTGGCTGTTCCCACTTTTCTCCTTTCCCTACTTAGATTTAAGAGAAATGTCCTGTAAAAGTACTCTTAACCTCTGTAGAGACTCTGGATATGATGCATAAGTGGAATATTCATAGAACGAATTTTCAGCCCTACAATAGAGTTGTACTCTGAAATCTCACTTTAAAAATTTGGATGATCATGTTTGCCAGAACATATAAGGGTGCAGCTTTACTTGAATTGTGTTGTTTTATGCTTTAGTCAGATTTTTATCTTTTGAGATTTATTTAAGTATGTCTTTGGAAGCCTGACTTCTTGTCTTTTGTTGACATATTTGTGGCATTTTTTTCCAGTCTATGGACTATTTTGTTTTTCAGTTATGTAATAACCGTTGTAAACATTCACAGGCAAGAGGGAAAAAGAGACAGAAGGGATGGTTCCCTGCCAGCCATGTGAAGCTGCTGGGTCCGAGCAGTGAAAGAACCACATCTGCTGCTCCCTCAGGTGAAGAAAAGGATTTTATATTTCATTTAGAGTATTTCATGTAACTACTTGAATTGTTCAGGTATTAGCCTGGGTTACGTGACTAGCATAGTACTGTGTTTAATGGCCTCTGGTGGGCTGAGCCTGGCTGCATGCGAGCAAACATCAGGTGTAAAACTCAGATGCAGCCATGCAAGGTGTTTGCAGTATCACTGTGAAGACAAAGCTCTGCTCAGAATCTGGGTCTTTTTATAAACTTGTCCATTCAGCTCCAATCTCTGTCCACGAAAGGTAAAATCTCACAACTTTGTAATCAAAACAGTTCTTTGTAGGGTCCCTACATACTGTCCTTGACACACCTCACAGCAGAAAGTCTCAATCAAAGAAAGACATTTATATTCAGAAATCTGTGAGGGTCAGCATCCATCTTCTGGGCTTTTTAATTTTGCTGAATGCTCTGAAGAGCCACACTATTCTCATTTGGAAACCCCATGTTTCCAAGTGCTAGTGAAAATCTTAGAGAGAGCTAGCAAACATTGACAAACCACATGGAATTACATGCACTGCTCCTTACAAAGAGGGAGACTAAGCAAATTCTCAGGTTATTTCTAGGTTTTTCCATTTGAGTGGTCGGGTACAAATGAGGTTACTTCACAAAAAAAAAGAGCATTTTTGCTTCTGCATGCTTTAATTATTGCTGTTCTCCGCAACTATGAGTTGCTTATACAACAATTTCCTGAGTTTTATGGGACAAAACTTCCCTGTGACTAAAGCATGTTAGCTAATGCATGTTTCCTCTTCCTCTGCCACATTTTCTCCACAAGTGTCTGCAGAAAGAGAATCAAACTCACTCTCTTTTCAGCCAGTAAAAGAGAGAACTATGCTTGATTGTATTTTAAAGTAAAAGAGAGAAGCATACTTGATTATATTTTAAAGTGTTTAGAAGGCCAGTAGATGCAGTCCATTTATTATGAAAGTTCACAGATACATAAAGTGAAAATGAGAGTTACTGGCTGGCTCAGTTTCAGAAAAGTAAAAGAAAAGGGAAGACAATCCTATGTCAAGATAAAATCATGTAGCATTTTTCTTATGCAACAATGCATGTGAAACGGTTGTTTCTTTCCTGTGGTTTTGTAAAACACTGAGAAAACAGTGCTGACACTCGTATAACTCCATCCTACTCCTCTTTCCGTCACAGTGTGCCAGGTGATAGCCATGTACGATTACACGGCAAACAACGAGGACGAGCTCAGTTTCTGCAAGGGGCAGCTGATTAATGTGCTGAACAAAGATGATGCTGACTGGTGGCAAGGAGAAATCAATGGGGTGACAGGTCTCTTCCCCTCAAACTATGTGAAGATGACCACAGATTCCGATCCAAGTCAGCAGTGTAAGCAACCTCTATTTTTGATTAATTTTGTTACTTCATTTCAAAGGTGCATTGCTGTTCTTCTGCTTTGTGTTTGGAATTCAGAGTTCCAGGCATCAGCTGAATTGATTAGTTCTTTAAATACTTTATTATAGTACAAGGTACTTTGAACACTTCTCTAGTTAAGCTACAAACAACCAGCACGTTACCAACCAGCCAGTGTGGGATAGCAAGTGCTGTAGGGCTCGCTAAAAATACTGGACTGGGTAGGAGTTCTCCTTCCAATAAGATGCTGTTAACTGTCATGGACTGGGAAGCAGTGCAGGCACACTGCAATTACAGAACTTGCTTGAGTTTCTTAAAATAAGAAAATGTCTGTGCTGTATCTCTATTAACACACTTATCAGTTAAGTAAAAGTAACCATAAAAAGGATAGGAAAAGGGTTGTGGCATTAGCAAGTGGTCTGTCCTGTCCTAAATATGTTTGTCCTGGCTCCCAGCATTCCAGCTGTCATCCAGTCCTGGGAAACCAGATATATATCAGGACATAGGTTGAGGTGAAAATAACCAGCAGGAGGCTGAGAACTGAATGCCAAACTGTACACCTGACAGTCAATATCTTCTCTGCCTTTTGCACATAAACACACAAAAGGTTTCTGGTGTCCCCTGCACACACACCCCCTGCTTTTTGGCCCCTGTCCCCAGAGAAAATCCTTCTCCCACAGAAATTTACCACCATTACTCCCTCAGCTCTTCGTCCTGTGATTAAACCAACTCTTCTATCAGCCCAGTGGGTTTGGGAACACACCATGATGCCAGAGTTGTTCCTTTGACACAACAGGCCTTGTCCCTTCACTTGCTGTTTTTTCTCTAGGCAACGTTTGGAGCTCTCTTAGGATAAAGACACCCATCTGGAAATCTGTCTGAGCCTCACTCTTATTAGCCGGTAGCTACCAGTTTGCATTTTAGATTTGATCACATAGAAAAATTCACAAACTCGTAATGAAGGTACAGCTTGGGCTGGAAAGTTGAAATATTTTCCCTGGGTAGCTTGTTATGGTTCCTGGGCAAAAGAGAGCGTGCACCATTCTTGAGGTTTTCTCTTCAGCTAAATTACTTCTGTGCTCACGGTTTTGCTAACACATTGCTCTGGCTTTTTGGGGTTGTTTTTTTTTTTTAATGCCTCTGGCCAATGTGGTTGGGATGTCAGAAACTTCTGCATTTAGATTGAACTTAACATTCTTTGATTAGACATAGCTAAATGATTAAAATGGTCTTTTGAAAACTTGAATTTGTTTGCAAATCTCACTTTCGAAGAAACAATATAGACTAGACCAGATGGGCTATAAAATTAAGATTCTGGCTGAGTATTAAAACTCAGGAATTTTCAAAAAGGAGAGAGGTAACAGCTTGTCATAGTAGGTGTGTTGCCATCTCAAGTTTCGTGGTTGAATGTGGCAAGTGCAAGGTGATCACATAAACCACTGATTTTCAGCAAAAGCCGTGTTAAGACCATGTTGTAATTGGAAACTTCCTGGATGATGAGGAAGATTTGCTCACTCTTTGCTGAAGGTTAGTCAGGTGAGCAGATGTCCACCAGGTCTTACCTGGCCATTAAACTTTTGTCTAAGAACAGTCTGTGAGGCAGTTCTACAAAATCCACCTCTTGGTGAACGACGAGTATTTTGGATTTATTATCTTTTTTTTTTTTAATTCTCTGAGTATTTCAACTAAGCTAAGTTACACACAACTTTTGTGCTGGGCTTTGCCACTCTGTTGTGATACAGGCATGTGGAAACTCAAGGAAAAATCCTGCCTCAAGCCCAGAGGCTGCACAAACCCAGCGCAGCTCAGTAGCTCCAGCACAGCACCGTGCAAATACCATTTCCCAAATTGCAGCTGGGCTGCTGCTGCAGGGCAATTGTGTGAGCTGTAAGCCACTGCTGTACCTCTTCTGGAACCAGAGGAATGTTTAAATATGACCTGATTGAACTTTCAAACATCTTGGCTTTCCTTACAATATTGTTGGCTCTTGTTTAAACACAGTACAGAAACTGTCAAGAGTATTCTTGAGAAATCACTAAGGAATTGTCCCACAGAAATATTGATATGGCCCTCTGCAGAACAGCTTTGAGATATGGCAGAATATAATTTTAAAAATGCATTGTTGCATTTTAAAGAACTGCTAATCTGAGTATTGCAAGGCTTCTGTTGAATAATAGTAGTTTTTCCCACTGTTTTTCTAGATCAAGTATAATGGTATTGGGAAGATAGATTTGGTTTACTTAAATGGGTTTGTGGCTTAGGAAAATTCTGGGTTTCCCTCAAATTTAAACACTTCTGTATTCAGTCTTTTCTGGGAATCACTAGTTACAGCTGTAAGGGCAAACTTCCCTAGCAAAGAAGGAACTGGGGCCAGTGAGATGTCCCTTCTCTTAAGCTGCTGAAATAGCTCTGTGAGCAGAACAAGATCACTTTTCCTCTTGGTGTGGCTGCACATCCTGGCATAAGGCACTTGCAGGGCAAGAAAAAGAAAAGAAAATGACTTGAGGGTGTTGTAGGTTTGAGTGTTTGTCTCTCAAAAACGTGGTGACTGCAGAACACAGAACAGCTGAGCTGTGCTTCTGGGGACTGTGGTGGTGGTTAGACTTCTGTTTTAATGACATTTTAATAGCCCTTTGTCTAATGTTTGCACAAAAGCCATCATAAATAATAAATATGATACTCAGCAGGCTTCAAGAACAGATTCAAAATAAAGAATCAGTCTTCTGTTCTTTGAGAGCTTGCATAACCATTCAGGGTCAGATCTTACGTGTTGCCAGTACCTGTCTGGTGCCAGGTTCTCTTCCTGTTCTTTCCAAGGCGTGTGTAAGGGGGGTAGGCACGGTGCCCTAACCACTTCACAGTTCTTCCCAGAGACCTGGTTGGGAGATAATTTTGTTATTTTGGCCAGTCTTCATCTGCTTTGCACTTGGAAATTTGTTCTCTTGTTACTTGTTGGCTTTTTCAGTGAGATACCTTTTAAAGTTTGTCATCTTATCCATGGGACCAGTGTGAGCCTTGTCCTTTTATTTTCTTTAGTTGAGATTTTCTTCCCTCAGGTAAATCTCAACCATTGCTTAAGGATCAGGTGTTTTGTGTGTTACTGGGATTTGACAGGGACACATCTACCAGTTTCTCTTCCCATTCTTCCCAAGGGATGTGTAAGGTGGGGAAGGCAGGAGGGAAGTGTAAGGAGGGAAAACAGCTGCTCCAGCTGTCTGCACCCTTGGTTGCTGGATGTCTTTCAGAGATCAGTTCATCTCTGAGAGGTTCCTGCTGAGGGCTGGACAGCTCGGCCAGGGGGCCGCACCTGTGCTCAGTGAGCAGAGAGGCCTCTGGTTCATCCCGAGGTGTCTCATCTCGGTGAGACTCACAGAGCTGAATGTTGTGCCAATTCTTTCTACTCTCATGTACATGCAGTGACTGTTTGCTGTTCACTCTTTTTGCTTTCCATAACCGCACTGCTGCAGTTCCTCACACATCTGAGTTACTCTTTCAGGTGCTCAGGCCTGAGCTCCAGGTTGTTGTTTGTAGTAATATCACTACCTCAATTTGTCTTCCCCAAACCTTACTTGTAGATGTGACATGTTGGAGACATAAGGCAAGTCCTGCAACAAGGATGTGTATTTCCAGAAGCTGATTTCCATGTGCAAAAAGTCTTTAGTAATTCCTGTCCACACTATCTGGTGGATGAAGCTGACTGACTTTCAGGGGTGTTCATAGCGAAAAAACAACTTCTGAACTGACGTGCTCATGGCCAGCACATTTCTGTGTCTGTGTATGGACAACACATTCTGAAGTTCTCTAGTTCTTGCCAAGTAACTTCTCTTTGTGGAGTAGCACTTCATGGTAGCAGTGGCTTTGAGGCGTTGCCTGTTGCAGTTCCACATTGATATTTTAACACAGAAAGATTAATGATTTACTCAACAGCTCCAGAATTTTACCTCTTTTACCAAAGATCAAATATGAAATCAATCCCTTGGTTCATAGTGACTTTGTATTTCTAAAACTATTTGGTGAATGTCTGTCAGGCTTGATAGCACTTCCAGGTTGAAATGCTGGGGTCTAGAATAGTCTCTGGATTGCCCACAAGATGTGTCCCTCTTCAGACCATGTAGCCCTTCGACTCTGAGGGATGTGGTACACCCTGCTCCATGGACACATAAGACAAGAGGCAAGGTTTTCATTTTTTTCAGGCTCAAACAAAATTGAATAGGTTAATTTTTATGTGCTGATATGAATAAATTCCAATGATGTTTTTCTTTACATGTTTAGTTTTTAACTGATTTTCTAATGTCCTATGAGAAGTTTCTTAGGAAAAAATCTGGTTTTGTTGAAATCTCAGGGAATTTTGCCATTGCCTTTAAAAAACCTTTAGGGTTTGACCTTTAGTTGAGTCTACATGGCAGAAGTTTTCCTTGGGAAGAAACTTTTTCTTCAAATGAATGAGCTGCAGGGGTTTTTGGAGTCAGCGATGGCTGGTCACAAGTACTTAAATCTGTGTGTTTATATGAAACTGCAAGGGTGGAAGCTTGTGATGTCTGTTTTCAGAAAGTTGAATGTTCATCATTCCTTTCTGACCTTTTTGGTGTTGTTCTGTCTTTGTCCATAGAATTCATATGTTTCACTCTTCAAATTTATGTTCATTTTATCCTTCATTTTTTTTTTTTTGTTTTTTTTAGGACCCAATGTTGTCTTCCAGTGTGAAAGCACCTCAGAGACCCACTATCCAAGTTTGACTAGCGTGGAGGCAGGGTGGCCAGCCCCGCTCACGTGTCTGACACAATCCTTTTGCTTCGTTTGAACGTTAGACCCAATCAAGGAATTAGGTTTTTGTGGGTTTTCTTCTAATCTACAGTTTCAGTTGATTTGTAAAAGCAGAAAGGATAGTGGGTCTTTGTGTGGCTTTCACTGCTGTTCATTCTCGTTTCCTTTGGTGTTTTCTTTGGGATTGATAACCTAGTCATTAGCATGCATATCAAGCTATCGTTTGCATGGTGGGATTGCAGACACACAAAGACCCACTATTTGCACAGTTTATCAGAGCTGTTTTGAACGGGCACTTGTGTTCTTTTAATGTTGTAATGTACATATTTTGCAGAATTAAAATGTTCATTGATTATTGTTCTCATGGACTTGATTTAATCACTTACATATTGAGCTTTTAAAATTGGCGGCCTTCATGGCTCCTCCAGAAACAATCCCTACCTGTCTGCTGCTGATGGTCACTGTGATTACAAATGTGCTACAAGGTCTAAGGGTTAGATCTGGCGCAGTCCATCCAGCCTTTTAACACCCTTTTTAATGGGGGGAAAAGAACTATTAAGCATAGAGTGGAGGATATCTTAATTTTTTTCTTCCTTCACAGTAGTACCATGGCAGGAATTCAGGTTGTTTTGACTCGATAGATTCTGTCCCTAAACAACCTCCTTCCTTTAAATTCTGCTCATTCATATTTGCTTTCAGTTTTGGCAGACCTGCTTAGTTGCTGCAGTAAGTACTTGCACAGTCTCTGTGTGATCAGGCCCTTCCCCTGCCCCTTCTCTTCATGAAATAGTTCATGGTACTGAATTGTTTGTCTCTGCCTGTGGTCTGCAGTGAGTTTTAAAGTGCTGTCTGAAAGCTGCTTCTCTACCTCCTGGTAAAGAGAGCAGCAGCCTCATGCAGAGGTGACCTCGCTAAAGAGGTGTTGCCAGGACAGAGACACTAAGAGGGCAGAGCATTTGGGTTTAGGATGGAACTGTGCTCCTCAGCCCAAAGGTCCTTCAGGGCACAGTCCTGGCCTGTTGGAAATACGCTGCAGTGTGGGCTGCCCATGTCTTAGCATAGTGTTTGGAGGGAAGGAGGGACTTGTAACCTTGATTCCCCTTTAAATAAAAGGATTTAGTTGATTCCAGACTACTTCTCTGATTAAATAGTTCTGTGCTCTTGTAACAACAAGAGAGATCTCGTAGACACAGTATTTAATTTAGTTGGTTTCCTGAACTTGGTTATGAAACAGCAATGGTCACTTATGCAATCAGAAATGTTTACAAAACAAACTGCTTGTTTACTATATAGACACACATATATATATATAGATGAATGTTGTGAAGGTACTATCTGGAAAAGGTTAATCCAGTTGCAGAGATGTAAAAGCCTTTCTCCAAAATCCAATGTTATGTATTTAATATCCTTGATCAAATAATTTATATGTGCCCTTTAGTTCAGAGATGTATCTTCTGTGCAATACGGACTACGCAATGTGCCTACAGAAAACGACAAATGGATTTTTATTCTGGATGTATTTTGTCTGAACCAGTATTTTGTTATAGAATGAAATCATGTTGTTGTAGGCAAATAATGTGCTAGATAATCCTTTGAGTATTCCAGATGACTTGATTTCCTTCTGAAACCACATTTTAAGTGTTTCTACTAAAATACACTACTCAGCCAGAATTGCCTTCTCTGAATTTCTGTCTTGGAAAGCCTGTTTAATACAGGCTGAAATGTGTTGTGCTGCACCAGTGGCATCGAGCAGTCACTTCCTGTAGTCTAAGAATTAGGTGATCTTCTAAATTATGTAATTTCTAAAAGGCAAAAAGGCACTGTTAAGATGTGGGATTTGAGCCACAATGACAATCAATGTTCAGCCAGTTTCCCTTGAATGCCAGATTACTACTAATTGTCTTTGAAAAATTAAAAACAACTTCAAATCTTCACTGAGATATTTGAGGACATAGTTATGTGGAATTTTCTAGAAACAACTGGCATTCTACTGATTTATTTTTTAATGGTTTTTTTTTTTTTTTAACTAATAGATTTGGAGATTATGGTACTGTTGGCAGTGTCACACAGGTAGCCCTGTGCTGGCTGTGTAGGTATGAGCATTGACAATTATTGAAACAGCTGCCTCTAAGTCTGAACTGAAGAGTATTGAAGTGAAGCATTTTGTGCTTTCACAGTTACCTTTTCATGTTTCAGTATTACCTGAGTACACTCTAAATTCTCTAAAGTGTAATAACAAATACAATAATAATAAAAACACACCTTAATAATGCTGATTGAGAGAGACTTAGTCCCTGCCTTCAGTATTTATCTCTACCGCAAAAGTCTGCCTAGCACAGCTCCAGCACAGCTGCCTGAGAGCTCTGCTCTCCTGCGCAGTGGTTGGTGCAGAAGAGTTGGATACACTCACCAGGTCATCTGAAGGAAAGACTGTGCCAAGGACGTGTTTACAGCAAGATGATTTTAAAATATTACTCTGCATCAATGAAGCAGTCTGGCTATTGGAAGCTGGATTTAAATCAGACTTTTACTTTTGAAAATGCTAATTTTTCTGTGGTTGTGTGCAAACCACCCCTTTTTTGATAAAAGCCCATCGAGTTGAGTTCAGCTTGTATCCCAGCCAGCCGAGTAAAATCACCCTTACTTGGGTGAAGAAGGTTGGCTGTGGAACTAAGGGCAAGGTGGAAAATAGAGTTCTTTGTTGGACTTACGGTTCCCAGGCAAGAGCTGAGAGTCTAAATATTGCTCAGAGCTACACAAGGTTAAAAATTAAAACTGAAACCAACATGGAAAGCAAAATATGCTGTTTGCTGTTTCCTGTGGGCCAGCAGCAAATAAGGGCCCTGGTGTCCCTGGGGGTGAGAACCAAACAGTGCTGTCAGTGCACAAGAACAGGCACCAAAATGCTTTCCATTTCTGTAGCTGTCTGGTTTGCATAATGGACTAACAACCTGCAGAAGCCTGGTTGGACACCAGCTTAGCTCCTGCTCCAGAGCTGGATGCACCCAAGGAGGGTCTTGTGCCAGCACTGGGAGCCGGTGGCAGGGCTGGGTGTGTGAGGAGTCCGTGGTGGTGAGGGCTGGGAGCATCCAAAGCGCTTCCTCCACACGGTTAATGGTGCAGTCAGGAGAGCAGAAGGCACAAAGCTCCATCAGAATGTTGCACACTAATAACTGAAACGTCTCCCTCTGGTCCCTGAACATTTCTGCCATCTCAGTGCTTTGTCAGATCGTGTCCCTGTGTGATTCTCGGGGCCGGGTTGGAAACACCTGTAAATAAGTCTGCTCGTAGGAATGCCGACAGTCCTTGGTCTGCGGCGGGAGCTGCTGCAGGGTTGTGCTACTTCAGTGTAATGAACCAATAAACTGCTGTGTTCTGGTGTGTGCTGCCTTAAAACCCCTTGTTGTCCTTCCCAAGCTTGAGTGTCCACGTGTGAGGGTGATTGTTAAGACACGCGAACGCAGGCTGTGCTTAGCATGAGGCAATTGTTCACCTTTGGTTTTGAACAAAGTTGTAAGATAACTATGCAAATGTATTTTATTAAAGGGACACATAAAAGGATCTAGTTTGTCTGTTGTGGTTTTTTTGTCCTGTGGGGGAGGATTTTTTTCTCAGCTGAATGGCTTGGAATGAGCATTGTGTTACCTGTGATGGAGTGACTTGATTTTGCTTTTTACCTCTTGAAAATAGATTCCTAAATTTCCTCTATTGTATCAGAGTATCCTGTGATTATTGATTAGGAGAGACTGGATTAAAGTTTTTATTATTTCTCCCAGGGCCTGATGTAAATGGCCTTTTCCACAGTAGCAGATTTCTTGGATTAGTTCCTTTTGTGGGTTTCAGAGGCCGCTGACACTCTGGGAGTGACAAGAGTGTGTCACAAGTGCGTTGGCCTTGTGTGTGCCTGCAGAGCTCGTACCTGGCTGTGGTGATGTCCCCTGATGCCTGCAGCTGCTTTCTGGCTGTGGCGAAGGGGCTGTTCTAATGCCAGCCCATGGTCCTTGAAGGGAGATGTAGCCTTTCTAAGGCAGCCTGGGAAAATAGAGGCAGGAAAAAGAAACCCCCTGTTTTTCTCAGACATGCCAGCTGGCTTCAGAGTCAAACAATTAAAACAAACAACCCTCTCCAAAATTACCTGAACCTTAAACAAACCAAGATACTTGCTTTTAAAGAGCAGTTTTTGTAGAATCACAGAATCATTAAGATTGGAAAAGACCTCTAAGATGAAATCCAGCCATTAACCCAGCACCACTAACCCACATCCTAAAGTGCCATATCCATAACATGTTTTGAACACTTCCAGAGATGGTGACTCCACCACGTCCCTGGGCAGCCTGTTCCAATGTTTTATAGCTCATTCAATGAAGAAATTTTTCTTAATATCTAATCTAAACCTCCGCTCTACCCCTAAATAGTCTCATTGGTGACCCAAAGCAGCTGGTGCCTCTGGTGTAGCTCAATCCTTCCAGACAAGTGCCTGAGCTCCTGTTGGAGGGTTGAGATGTCTTTCCAGAGCTGTCACTTTTAATGTTTTTTTTACTCTGTCCATGGAGTGGGAAACTCTTGGGGAAATAGTGATAGGTGTTATTCATCTGTCTTTCATTAGAGGATGTCTTTTCTTCAGAAACTGTCCCTCTTCTCCTTGAACATGCTCATACCCAATATATATCAGGAATTGGAAAGGTTTTCTCCCCCAGCCCACCATGTTTTTTGGGGATTTGAATCTCCTGCAGAGGAGAACATCTTTTGACTGTCAGACTCAGTAGTTTCTCATGCAGGAGTAGTTATGTTAGGAAGAAAAAATATTCTTTGCTCAGGTATATTTGGAAAGTATAATTTTAAATACAACTTTAGAGACTGGGATTTCCTGTTTATAAACTCTCCAGGTTGTTTTACCCTGTCCTGGTGAGGCAGCTGCTTCCTCAGCTCAGAGGGCAGGATTTAGCCCTGCGGGCAGCACAGTCAGTGGCATCTCTCTGTTGCTGTGCCCCAAATTTCCAAGGTTCCAGGGACCCCCTGCTCCGTCTGGTTGAATGTTCTGGAGAGGGATTTGGGCAGGCTGTGCCCCAGGCTGGCTGAAAGCCTGGCATTGCCTGCTCTTGGTCAGAGAGGCAGGCTGGCTTCCCCTCCAGGGGGCAGGTATCCCTCTTGGTCAGCAGAGCAGGTGAGTAGCTGCAATTCCTTGCTGCAGACACTCCCAGAAATCCCACTGCTCCTCCTGAGCTGCCTGGGGAGCTTGGTTTGAAGCTTCAGCAGAGGGAAGCCAAGCCAAGAGCTTTCTGATGCCAAACAAGGCAGTTTTGCTGCTTCCATGCACCTTCCTGGCTGTTAAACCAGCTGAAAATGGCTGTTTTCTTCTTCCCCCCTTGGGATTTGTTTGCTGCCAGCCTGTGAACAGAAAGTCAGATAAGTGCCAGAACTGATGCAAGGAAAGGAGGGAACAGGAACCTGGGATGAAAAAGGGTAGAGATGTAGTTCAGTGCTTTCTGCACCAGTGAGCCCATGGGTTGCGGTGGCCACTTAGGAAGAACATTGGCAAATGCACTTGTTAGGCTGGTTTATTCTCTTTTTAGTTTTTTTCCCTTCAGACTCAAATGCCTGAATTCACCCTCTAAAATGAAATGTGGGGATTGCATAATGTGTTTTTAGGCCAGTATCATCAGACCTATCAAAATTGGGAGTGTTTTCACTAGTAAACACTAGTGTTTAAATAAAATTGTATAAAATACTAAATACAAAATAGCACTCGTCCCTTCATCCCAGAAGCTGACAGTCCAAATACAAGGTTAGCACAGGAGCCAGTTAATGGAACGGCATTTTTGCATCTGATAATGAGTTTATAAAGCAAATCTATTTTAATGCATAAAAAAGGCCCATTTCTCTCCCAGGCGGTCAGCATGAGACAGACCCAAATCCCAGCACGTGGGTTGTGCCAGCAGCTGGGACACCACAAGCAAACAGGAGCTTCAGTCCGTCCCTGCTTCTGTCACAGGACTGCACCTTGCAGTAGGAAAGAGAGCCACTGGCCAAAGCTGAGACTTCCAAATCTGGACAATTAACACCTGGTTACTGTGTAAGCCCTTGATTAGCCTAAAATTTCATGTCTTATTAACCAGAGGGGGCTTAAACTCAGTCCTGTACAGCCTGAAGGGTGACAAAAGAATCCAGAAGTAGCATATTGGCCACAGGCTGTCTTGATGGACTAAGACACCAAATTTTGCAGGAATCACTTTTATCTGTAACTTTACTCCTTTTTCTAATCTAATTTTGGCCTGGTTGTAGCTTTGGGAATAACTAAGGCCAGAAGGAGCATTCTGTGTGATCAAAAGAGCTGCAATCCATCATCTCTTCTTAAAAACCTTGTCAGAAAGCTTAAGATCTGTGATCCTCCTTAGGGTGCAAAACAGAACTGAAGAGTCCTGATCTTCAATCTAGCTGTTATCTTTGCTGGTTTACTTCCTTGTGTTGTTCAAAGAGTTTCCATGTTAGAATACTTGGCATGGTGTCCTCAGCTGTCACTTCGCAAGAGTTTCTCTTTTGCTGACAGTTGCTCTTTCAGAGCACCTCGATGCTGGTGCAGCCCGAAGCTCAGGAGCCTGTGAGGTTCCCATTAGGCCACTGTCACATCAAGTTCAGCCAAATGTTCAGCATTTCTTGGTTTTTTCCCCTCAAATTTATTACTAACTCACCTTCCCATGAGCAAATCTATACCTTGGCAGTGAATAGTCACATCCTTGTGTGCCAGCAGTGTCAGGGTGACGAGGGAGACACAGCCCTTTCTGCTCTAGGTCATTCTGCCTTTCCCAGCTCCTGTAAACCTTCATGAAGTGTTGTTCCTCTAGAACTGCCGGATCTAAGTGAGTCCCTGCGATGTCCTTTCTGCTATCCTGCAAAACCCACAGTTTACCTGGTTTTACAGTCCGGTGCCATCACAGCCAGCGATAGATGGATGTTCTCAAACACTCTGTAATTGTTCCTTTTTTTTTCCTTTTCCCCCACCCTGCTGCTTTGCAATACTCTGCTGTGTGATGGCTGGCAGAGGGATCAGATTGACTTTCTGTGCTCTCCTTTACCCACCTAAACACATTCACCACTCCGGTTTTACCAGTTTTTGGTTCGGTTACTAAAGTTTGAGTACTGTTGTCTTGTTTACTAACACCCAGTAGAGATAGAGCTGTGTGAAGCTGCAGGGTCTGCGTGTTCTGACAGAAACTTGGGGCTTGTGTCATTGACTGTCGGTGTGTTCCTGTGCATGATTTTGATTCTTTATCCTTGATGCATAAAATAATTCCAGCTCATTTTGAGAAAAAAAGAGTTGTGCAGCTGTAAAGTTTTGCAACTATAATGTTATGTGTTACAGCTTTACAAATTTATAGTGGTAGTTTGTATCATAAATTAATAAGTAAGGCAGAAAACTTCAGAAGTGGGATGGGGATTAAAGGTGCAATGTCCTAAATCAGGACTAGGCACATTTTTGATGACTTCATCTCACAAAAGACAACTTAGAATCATAGAATCATTAAGGTTGGAAAAGACCTTTAAGATCATCAAGTCCAAAAAGACATTGTGCAAGGTAAGAGAAAATCACAGTTTCAAATCAGTGTGGCAGAAGGGATGAGAAAAGTCATGAGACAAATGGAGTGGCAAGAAGTCAGGAACTCCTGTTCTGCATCACAGTACAAGGGGTGTTCAAGGAAATAAAAAAGTGACAGACTGAAAAGTGACACCAAGAAGGAAGGGGTCGATTGCTGCATCAGTTGATTTTGAAACCTGCTGCTGCTGCGGAGAGGGTTTACCAGTGTCTGTATAGTCTGAGCCATAGACTGCTGAATGCTGGTGCAGTTCTGTTAATTTGTCAGATTTGATGCCTTGAGTGGGATCTAAACTCCTGACTTCCTTCCTGCAGGGTGTGCTGATCTCCAGAGCCTTGACACCATGCAGCCCATGGAAAGGAAGAGGCAGGGCTACATTCACGAGCTCATTCAGACGGAAGAAAGGTACATGGACGATCTGCAGCTCGTCGTAGAGGTGAGGTGTCTTGGATGTGAAAATGCATTTGTAAAAACAACATGTCTGTCCTGCTGAATAAACACAGTAAAGGGATTCTTATGAAGTGGACGATGATGGAAGAAGAAAGGCGTGTAGGCGCCTCCCTTTCCAGCAAATGTTACACGGTTGCTTACCAGGCAAAAGCACCACTTTGTGAAACCCATCAGCTTACAATGACCTTCCTATTTTCCAAATCCTGTTTGTAGGTGTTTGGGCACAGTAAAAAGATGATGGGCTGGGGCCAGGTGTTGAGCAGAGCTGCACAGAGCAGTAGAAGCACCATAAAAGTTTATCACATGCTTTCTCCCCAGTTCTATTTCTGGAAGCAAGACCACCTCCCTCAGCAGGGCAGGGACAAGCCAGCATTAAGCGTTCTTGGGCATCCCACTTGATCTCTCTGTATGGTGAAGTGTGGCAGATGTTAGATAGTCGAGTTACACGGGTGCTCTGCTCCCCAGAGATGAGGTGCTGAGGGCCCCTGAGAGCAGCTGTGGTTCTGCACACGGGGTAACACCACCCAGAGGGCTCTGGGTCAGGGGAGAGGAGCGGTGCCTGAGTGTAATTTGTGTAGTGATTGACTCTGAAATCATGGGAATGCTCTTCTGCTGAACTGTCAGCCTGTAGGTCCCAGTGCTTGTCCTCGCTTCGCAAGTGCTGATGCTGGGGTCAGAATGGGGTCACACGCTCAGGGGAAACAGCTGTCACAAGTGCTAGTGAGGAATTGCTTTTAACTGCTGAGAAATTAGACACTAAACATTCAAAAAAAGTCACTGCTGGGCTAAACAAGAGACTGAGCTGTTTCTGTTCTCTGAAGAATTGCTCATTTTTTGGCTGCAGGTTTTCCAAAAACCAATGGCTGATTCAGGCTGTCTCACAGAAGGAGAAATGGGGCTAATCTTTGTTAACTGGAAGGAACTCATCATGTCAAATACAAAGTTACTGAAGTGAGTACTTACCTGCAGTCTTACATTTTCTTTTTCGTTATTTTGTCATTCCTTTCCCCAGGAAGTTTGCTGGGTTTATGGTCAATATTCTGACCTTGCTGATTATTTCCTGTGCGTGCTTGCATTCAGAACAGCTAAATGCAGTCAGACTGCTTCAAAAGGGGATGTAATAAGAGAGAGGAAGAAATAAACAGCAAGAAGAGATGCACATTTGCTGTAATAGTTTTGAAATAGATCCTACACAAAAGTATGTGCATGGGAGGTTTTCTTCCCAGTTTTCTGCAAAGCAAAAGATTGTTTTTATTCTCTAAAAACAATCTTTAGACAGAAAAAGTGGCTAATAATTCACTGAATGGGATGCTAGCTGAATGTAGAGATTGATGCTGATTGTCCCAGAAACCTCAACGGAGAGTCCCAGTGCCCCAGACCCCACCAGGGAGATTGTTCAGCTCAGGGTGTTGTGTCCGTGACTTCCTGGGGGTTCAGGCTGGACCCTGGCACCTCCTGGCAGTGCCTGTGCTGTGTAAGGAAATTCACTGCCAGGTTGTGTCCTTTCAGAGGTGGATCTGGAAGGGTTGTGATTTAGGCCTCGCAGACTCGGCAGCAAAGTTGGATGATGATTTCTTTCCTCGTCCCCAGAGCCTTGCGGGTGCGTAAGAAAACTGGAGGCGAGAAGATGCCGGTGCAGATGATCGGGGACATCCTGGCAGCGGAGCTGTCCCACATGCAGGCCTACATTCGGTTCTGCAGCTGCCAGCTCAACGGAGCGTCCCTGCTGCAGCAGAAAACTGATGAAGATGCTGATTTCAAAGACTACTTAAAGGTATCTCATTCAGTAGCTTTAGTGCCTTCTTCTTTCCTCAATGACAGCAGCCCATCTAATCAGCATCGACCAGATCAAAATAACCCAGAAGAGTAAAATCCTGCAAAAACAGCTAAGAACCTTCCAAGGTGTATTTATATGGTGACCATGGCTGTGTGTGCTCTTTATTTATAACTGTTTTTCTCTCTAGCTAATTTACCTAGACCATAAAAGGAGAATTGCCAGAACAGCTGACACCAGGCATTTGTTTCTTTCATTGCTTTGTTCTTTTTCAACCTGAGTGGAGCTTGTGATGACAAAATAAAAGCTGGAGCAGTTTTGAATGCAAGGATTCTGCATGAACAATGACCCTGAGATTTATGCTGGCCAAGCGTCCGGGTGCAGTGACACTGCCAGCTTTCCTGTGTGTTCCAGACACAAGTGTTTGCTTACTGAAAAAATCCAAAATCTCTTGGAATGCCTGGAAAAATGAATCTGATCATAGAATTTTCAGTATTTAGTGCCAGTGATGCAACTGTTTTCTGATGACTGACTAATGCAATGTCTCTGTATAATCTCCGGGTTGCACCACAGAAACTTGCCCTGGACCCTCGCTGCAAAGGAATGCCCCTCTCCAGCTTCCTCCTGAAACCCATGCAAAGGATAACGCGCTACCCTCTGCTCATAAAGAGCGTGAGTATCCCAAGTGAGGTTTTGTAAGTGAATGCTTTGAGTTTGATCTCCGTAGCACCGGGGATTTCTCTGACAAGTACCTGTGCTTAGCTCTGTTTTTATCTTGCTTTCTGCCCTCTTTGATCCACACCAGATTCTAGAGAACACTCCAGAGAACCACCCGGATCACAGTAACCTGCGGCTCGCCCTGGAGCGTGCAGAGGAGCTGTGCTCCCAGGTGAACGAGGGCGTGCGCGAGAAGGAGAACTCGGACAGGCTGGAATGGATACAGGCCCACGTCCAGTGTGAAGGCCTTGCTGAGGTACCTGCACTGATGCTCTGCAGGGCTGGGGCTTTTCAGAGTCCTTTCAGAAAGGCTGGGGAGGGAAAGGGAGTCCTTGCTCACATCCCTTATTGGAACGTGATCCACTGCTGAGCTCTAGGCAGGGAAGCTTTTATTGAATTCTACTCACAGCCATAACGAGATGAACCATTGTTTTTGCATGATTTTAGTGGCAGAGAAATCTTGATTTATCAGCTTAAAAAGTGATACCATTTAGACTGTTAAACAGAAAGAAATAGCTCTTCTCTCTGAGCTCCTGATCATGCTTGCCACTGGGCTAAGTCAGGTGTTACCATGGAGGATTTCACTTAGTGTGTGTTTCCCAGGGTTTTCTTTCGAGCCTGAAGGGAACAGATGTCCTCAGTGCCAGATCCTCAAGGATATGCAGTGTTCAGGTTCCTGTACCTTTCAGGACAGCCTTCAAACTGAGGTGTGTGTGACAGTTCTCCACTGTCACAGGGCTTGACAGGCCCTGGTCTGTCCTGGCTCCATCACCTAATTGTGCACCCATAAGTGACCTGACTGCAGCCTGTGCAGCCTCTTCTTAAAAACAGCTTCTGGACAACACAGAAGTGGTTATGCAGTAAATGCCTCCATCTGGTCTTCCCTCTGTGTGTTTTGGTAAAGCTTAAATCTGCTCTGAGGTGGGAGTTGTGCTGTTGTCATGGCTGATCACAGAACAGTTCATTTATAATAGAATTCATTAAACAAAACAGAAGAGCATTTTGAGCAGCCTGATGAAACTCCACAGTGAAGAGGTGCAGGAGCTGATGTCTGCACAGACTTGCTGCTGCTAATGCGTTTTGTCTCTTCCCAGCAACCTGTGTTCAACTCCCTCACAAACTGCTTGGGACCACGGAAGCTCCTGCACAGTGGGAAGCTGTACAAGGCCAAGAGCAGTAAGGAGCTGTATGGATTTCTTTTCAATGACTTCCTGCTGCTCACCTACATGGTCAAACAGTTTGTGTCTTCCGGATCCGATAAACTGTTCAGCCCCAAATCCAACTCCCAGTTCAAAATGTACAAAATGGTGAGTGGGTCAAGGTGCTCCATGGTTGTGTTGGTACAGTGGATCCTGGCTGCAAATGAGTAATGCTGCTCTCCCACTGGGATTAGTTGTGTGGCCCCTTTTGCTGTCACATGGGCACGTTCTGGCAGACAATTTGCATGAAAACCATTGTCTTAGTGCCTTGAAAGGACAGACTTCTGCGTCTTGGTGTAACAAACACATCCAACCACTTTGGGGGGAAAGGGCAGCAGCAGCATCATGCCTGAACAGTTGAGTGGGATGTTCAGAAGCAGGAGCCTTGGCTTCAGTTTGCACAGGTTCCTAAATCCACAAGAAAATTCCTGTTGTTCTTGAGAAAACAGTAGAAGGTGAAAAATTTTTGTCTCTGTGCCCACACAGTGGGTATTCTCAAGATTCTGTAACTGGAGACATAAGTCTAGGTATCAGGGTTGCTTTCCCACAGAGAACCTGAGAGATTCCCAGGATTTCCAAGCTCCACACTGCAGCTCTGTTTGCACAGTCCTGCCCCTTTCACAAAGCTCTTTGCCTAGGAAAACAGAATGGGGTGAATTGCCAGAGTCGTTTTTCTCTCAGTCCTTTCTCGCATCCTTTACACAGTGATCTCATTGTTTGTCTGTGCTCTATAACTTTCGTTTTCCGTACAGTAAAGCAGTGTATTTAAACATCCTTAGAGTTGCTGCCTATTGTCACAGGGTGATGCTGCCACAGTGACGTTTGCTTTTCTTTCAGCCTGTTTTCCTTAATGAAGTCCTGGTGAAGCTGCCCACAGACCCTTCAAGTGATGAGCCAGTTTTCCACATATCCCACATCGACAGAGTTTACACACTTAAAACAGACAACATTAACGAGCGGTGAGTAGGGAAAATGCAAATCTGAGCTTAAGCTTGTTCATTGATGCTGCAGGCTGTGTGTCCAATGAGCAGACACAGGGACTCAGGAGCAGAGCTGTCTCTTGGTCAGGAACTAAACTCACTTGACTCTCATTTGAATGAGAAGTTTTCTCTGATTTTGTTCTGCTTGTGTGGCAGTTCTTGCAGTGGCATCCAGCCACATCTGCTGCTCCTTGATGTTACAGTTGTATAGAATAGTTAGGGCTACAAAATCCAGCATCCCATAGGACCCTTCCCCAGTCCTGGGCAGTGTCTAATGTGACCCAGGAGTCTTTTACTAAAGAGCAGCTCTGCTTCTGTTTATTTAGGCTGATTTGGAATGTGGCGTGAGGTTAAATCCAAAAACTCCATCGCTTTAGTCTGTGAACTGACTTGATTTGTGATGCCTCTGAAACCTAGGGAGGAGGAAGCGGGGAAAGAGTGGGGCAGAGTCACTGAAGACTTTGCTGCCTGTGGAATGACCCTGACTGTAGGGATTGCTCTTTGCAGGACTGCCTGGGTCCAGAAAATCAAAGCGGCATCAGAGCAGTACATTGAAACGGAGAAGAAGAAACGTGAAAAGGCTTATCAAGGTACCCACTGAGTTCTGTATTTCCCTCTCATCCTGGATACAGGCCACTGGCAGGATGCCAGTGTCTGTGTAGGATCTCCTTCTTCAGATGTATTGCCAGTTCTTACAGTTCCAACCAATCCATTTCTTTCTGACCTCTTTGTTCCCAGCTCGTTCACAGAAGACCTCAGGAATAGGACGCTTGATGGTTCACGTGATTGAAGCAACAGAACTAAAGGCCTGTAAGCCCAATGGTAAGTGAGGGAAACAGTTCACATCACGTTTATTCCTGTAACATTTGGAAAGGCTTCCTGAGAGGTGTTGGCCATTTGGGAAACACTGTGGCTGGTCTACAGTTTCTGTTTGAAACAGTCATTCTTTACCTTAAGAGGACTGAGTCAAGAACCAGCTCTGTGCTGCTCTGGGATATAGGGATTGCCTGATCCCCATCCTCTGGCAGCAGCATTGATGTGTGACCCAGCAGGCTCCAGATGGAGGGCGGTTTCTGCACTGCGGAGGGGTTTCACTTCCTGTTCTGTGTTTAGGGAAGAGCAATCCATACTGTGAGATCAGCATGGGCTCGCAGAGCTACACTACCAGGACCCTGCAGGACACCCTGAACCCCAAGTGGAACTTCAACTGCCAATTCTTCATCAAGGATCTGTATCAGGATGTTCTGTGTATCACCATGTTTGACAGGGATCAGTTCTCACCTGATGGTAAGTGGGAATATTTAGGAAAAGAATGGACTTTTGTAAGCTGGGGTAGCCAGTTCCTCAGCAGCAGTTTTTCAAGGGCCTGTAGGTCTGCCTGCTGCCTGAGAAATGTTGGGTAAAAATGCCTCAGTACCCAGGAGGTTCAATATCCTTCCAGAGCCAGTTACTCCAGGCAGTCAGATTTGATCCCAGTCTGGCTTTTGTATCAGACACAGAATTGTTTTCTTGTCAGACTGAGGAGACAGACAAGATGAAAGCAGAAATTCTACTCTCTCACGATAGGTGCTCAAAAATAAGGTCCTGGGTTATATTTGCACAGCAACAGCTTGATCAGCTTTCTTGTTGCTTGGAAACTGAGCAGTTTTTGGCAGTCAGTTGCTTCTCATATTCTCTAAAAGGTTAAGTGCTGTTTCAGGGCTCTGATACACAGTCAATTATTGCAAATTTGCAGGGAATTGCCTTGACCTGAGATGCCGTGTGTGTAACTATAGCTCAGGCTTTTCTCCTGCGAGCTAACGTGAGTTTGACTGGCTGCTTCTCCCAGCTGGAGAGCTGAGTCTTGTTTTTCAGTCCACGGTGAACCTTTTAATGCACACACACACACATAAAAATGTCATATAAGAAATAGTCACACAGAGGGTGTATGATTTCTGAATAGGACTGTAAACCTACTAGTGGCAGTAATTGTTGAAGGTTATTGTTCTTGTGCAAAGCATGATAAATAAGCATAACTAAAAGTTGGATGAGCCAAAATAGTTGATTTTTTAAATTGTCTTTGAGCTCCCCAGCTGATTTGTAAACAGGTTCCATCACCTAACTCTGACCTGTCAGCTCTGAAACTGAAGAACACTTGCAATTGGGTTTCTGAAAGGCTATTTTCTAAGAGTGCTTTTAAAGCCCTTAGCTCAGACTGTGACATCCTAATTCCATGGCAGTTTTCTCTTCTAAAAAGGAAGGTTTTTGTTAGTGCTGGCTGGTTTACCTGGGGCTGGGGTCTAATCAAACCAGCAACCTGGGAGTGGTGCTCTGGAACCGGGCATGTACCCCACAGCATTGCATTAACCTGACTCACCCAGATTTTCTAAGCTTGTCGTCTTCGCCTAATGAAATTTCTTACTCATTTGCCCAACAGATTTTTTGGGTCGCACTGAAGTTCCAGTAGCAAAAATCAGAACAGAACAAGAGAGCAAAGGCCCCACAACGAAACACTTACTGCTGCATGAAGTTCCAACAGGAGAAGTGTGGGTGCGCTTTGACCTGCAGCTCTTTGACCAGAAAACACTCCTCTAAGAACAATTTTTTTTTAATTTATGAAGGACAACTGAAGCTGACAGCCTGAACATACTTTGGTAAAAGATTCCTTGCCCCACGCTGGTTATTAAGCAAGAGTTCCTGCTGCTTCCGTATTTCCTCTTAGTTCCTGGTTGCGCTTAGAGAAAGTTTGTTGTCAGAGTTGTTGTTATCTATGCAAACACAAATGTTACTGTAAATACAGTACTATAGCTCAGTGCCTTTTTATTATGTTGGAATATCTTGGGTTTGGTTGCCAATGTTTCCATTTTCAGGGCCATAAAAAGTATTACGTAGAAATGTGGCACCAAGCTGTTTGTATATTTTACCACTTAGTCTGACAGACAGACTGAGGAATGGTTTAAGCTCAGCACTAGAATCATTCCATTTGAAATCTTAAAAGTGATATCCACTGGAATTTTCCCATCTCAGGATGATAGTTTTAACGGTTAAATGCTGAAGAAGCCTTAGCACTGGAGAAGTCTCCGATATATTGTATATTCTTTAAGAATCAAGTGTAGTTCTTTACTTGACTTTAGTTCTGCACTGGAATCAGTAACTGCTACTTGATTTTTCTTTCTGCTTGAGTTTGATTTATTATTCTCTGCTGAGACAATGTCGTTGTGAAGAATAACTAGAAAAAATATTTTAAATACTGTGACCCACAACAATGTGGCAAAATACTCTTCAGCTCTTCGGGTTTTTTCCTAAATATAAGTTATTTGTGTACATTTCCTTGGTCTTGCAGACCTCCATGTGAATCTTGAAGCTTTGACATTGCCAACATGTATATAGAGAGTAAAATATAAGTTTATTAATTTGTCTACAGATGTTTATTGATGCATAGTGATTTTTAAAAAGTATATTTTATTGTACAGGGGAATGTGAAATAATGAGAAGAACTTACAGGATTTGTTCAAGAAAAGTTACAAAGGTTTGCTCTGGGGAACTGTCACCCCAATATAAACCTGTAAAATGAACTGGTGAAAGCAAAAACTTTCTCTTGGCACCAAATCAGGGATGGTTAAAAAAAAAAAAAGAAAGTTTGTTTATAAATATTTGATATATTGTAACCATTTTACTGCCTCCTTAAACTGCTTTGTTACAGAAGCACAGCATGCAGTTCTGAGCAGCCTGTGCCCTTGTTTTCCACGGGTGCAGAAATTCCTCTTGAAGTCTGGCAGTTTCCCACCCAGTCACCATCTGTGCACCCGCCTGTTACTGAGTCAACCTCTGTTACTTTTAACAGTTTTTTGTGGTTCAGTATTTCTAATCCTAAATAAAACTCAAACCTTGGCAACTCCTGAGAGATTGTGTCTGTACAGTGGGAGGTTGGAGGACAGAGAAAATTCTGTTTCCAGGCTTTGAGCCCAGAGCTGCTGAGCAGCCGCGCCAGCAGGGAGAGAGATGGGACTGCACTGGCACAGGAGAGGGAGGGTCTGAGGGCACTGACAGCAGCTGCTGCTCAGCACCGACTTTCCAAAAAGCACCACATGTTTTGTACAACACCACTTCCTATCTCCTCTCCCCTGCTTATTTCCTGCCTTTCCAAAACACCTGTGTGTGTTAAGAGTTTGATTTACTGCTTGGACACTGTCTCCAGGAGAGAATATCAGCACCGTCTTAACTGAGCTCAGCCTAAGCTAAACCTCCTAAAACTGTGGGGCTTGGCCTGCAGAGCATTGAACTGGAACTGGCAAGAAGAGGAGCAGCACCTCAGACTTCTCTGGCTGCTGGGTAACAACATTCAGAACTACAGGTTTGAGACAAGAAGTTTATTGCAGTTTGCCCAAAGACCTGGCCTGTTCTCACTTGTTTTGGCAGTGCCTATTTTGTAAAGGGTACCTTTGATGGCTGTGGTCAGCTGGAGGACAGGTGACACCACTGGTTCTCTCTGTCATTGCGCTGCTTGATGACTTCCATCCTTGAAAGAGAAGGGAAAACTGTTGCCATGCTTCTGTAAAGATCAGCTGAGCTGTTGGGTTATTTCCTTCTACCCAGCACACAGTGAGGTTGCCTGGGAACTCTCCAGCCCCCCTCAGACAGGACACCCCCGTGCTGCCACAATGGATTTGAAATGAGGAAAACAAACCTCCCCCCTGCCACTGCTACTGTGCCTAGTATAGATCAGACCATGTGCCTGGTGAAAACCACGTTCACTCTTGGGTTTAAATGCAGTAGGAGCTAGTTAGTAAAACCAGAATGTGCTCCTCTACAGCAGCCCCCCAGCAGCACACCAGTAACACACTCTGTTAAGTTCCTGCTGGTCCAAGTGGGACTCCAAACCTCCTCACACCTTCCAGCAGTCTGTGCAAGTCTTCTGGAAGAATGGATCATACTCTGATGGGTCGTAATGTTCCAAAAACACGTAGCCCTGTGGAAGAAGCAGGTCCTGGGTCAGGTCTCAGAAGCTAGTGGTGGTGCAGCAGTGAGAGCAGCCAGCCTGGGTGGGACACAGCCAGGCACAGCATGAACACAGCACCAGAGGTGGAAGAAAAAAGGATTCCCAAACTTTCACACACTCCACCTCAAAAAGAAGGTGATGGAAGTGTAACAGGAAAACCCCTCCATCTATTTTAATCTATCACAGGCATAAATACATAATAAATTATTCCATTAAGCATCCAGAAGTAATGACAGGCTAAGATGCTAACCTTAACTAGGACAGTCAAGACAATGGAAATTTTGTTTATTGGAAAATGTTTTTCCAGAGAAGGAAGCCCTGAGATGGGCTCAGTTGGTCATGGTGCTAATAACACCAAGGTCATGGGTTTGATCCCAGAATGGGCCACTCACTTAAGAGTTGGACTTGATAATCCTTCTGGGTCCCTCCCAACTCAGAATATTCTGTGATTTCAGCAAACCAAGTATTAAAAAGAAAAGAAAAAACAGGAGTGAGGGAGCCCTCACTAGCCACAGCCTTAGGCAGGCCACTGGTCTGCAAGATGCCAGCTCCAAGTCTGAGTTCGTGAGCTGGCTTTTCTATCTATACATTGGAGTAAAGACCTGAGCCACACCTCATGGTCCAGGCCACAGCTCCATCTCATCAACAACCCTGCAGCAGGAGAAGGAGAAGCCTAACAGCAGGGAAGAGAGCAAGAGAAAATGGACAAAAAGAAGGGAGGGAAGGAAAAACATCCATAACTAACCATATTAATTAACCCACACAAGTGTCTCAAGCTCTGCAAAATTTATCACATGATGACACAGTTAATGCAAACTTCCGCAAGTAAGTTGTTCTGTAACTGTGAAGGGCCTCAGCCTGCTTCTCAGACTCGCTGGTGACAGACCTGACACCACAGAGCAAGGAGAAAAGGTGGAAGCTGATCACTGGTGCTGGTGCTCCCCTCCAGGCAGAAGGACACATCCCAGTACATCAGCCAGTGCTTCTGGAGGACACCCAGCAAATTCCTGACTTGGCAAAGCAGCTTGCAAGGTGACCTGATGCAGACCCAGACATGTACAGTACACCCAACACATCCTCAATCCCAGGACTTCAGCAGTAGGACTGGTTCAGTTCTTTGTCATTCCATGCAGTTTAAATGTATGGATCTGTCCCATCAGGCCTTTGAAAAAGAGCTCATTTGGTCCCATTGAAACAACACAGCTCCCATGACATTTTCATTTCTGGATGAGGAGCTTGTTTACAGTCTCACGACTCTACTGTGCAGTGGTTCCCACTGACAACAAATGCCTGCTCTCCATAAAGTATCATTATTTTTGTGGCAGATTACATAACTGCTTTTATTTTTCTCTATTTTCATTCCTGAGATGCAGGAAGTTTAGTTGTGGGACCTGATACTCTAAAGCGTGAAATAAAGAGCAAAGTGAAGAAAACAGACAAGTATTTCCTAGAGTAAATGCAATTTTTGTGAATACTGAAACACATGGAACTACAAAATCTGTACGTTGGGTCTATTACCTGCATGCAGGCTTAAGAAAATTGTTTGTATCTCCCTGTTCCCATATTTTTTTCTTTTATGATGATTGATCAGTAACATCTAGGGCTACAAAATCATTTCACTCATACCCTGCCAGAGAGTGTAGTACTGCTGTAGCTGGACTCCTGGTTTCAGCTGACAGAGCTCAAGGTTTTCCCTCTGAATGATCCAGCCCACAGAGGGAAACACACCTCAGCATCATATCATCATGTCTCATCCCATTCAGACCCCTGAAGGTGTTCACTGCACCAAGCAATGCTGCTGTTCATATCTGACTGTGAATTTACACAGCTGTACCATCACCGTTACAGAAGTCCTTGGGAAAGGTAAGTTACAGGCAAGGTATATCTGAACTCCGGGTTACTCCACAGACAGGAAATAACAGCTAAACCCCTGATCTTGTCCACAACCCTCTGTGTGCAACTCTTTCCATGACAGAAATATGCTTCTCACTGATACCTTCTTTGTACAGTAGTTTAAATATTGAGAGAATTGTTCTCGTCTCCTTTTCCACACTTCTTCTGACTGGCTGTCCACTTGGTCCTTCAGTTTCTGCATAAGTGGCTCTGAAACATCCTCAAGATATTTTTTGTACAGAATCTCTGTCCTTCTCAGATCTAGGAAATCACTGTGTCTCAAATATCTGTCCACCTCCTAAGTAAGAAACGGAACAGAAAAACCATATAAACTATTGGCTGATGACATTAAAGATTCCACAGGTGAAGGTCTGCAGCTTGGCTGATCTGACTGCTCACTGCTCCAAGGCACCTGCTTTCCAGCCCTTCTCCCTGCTCCTCCCTCTCTTCACTTCCCACCACTTGTTTCCAAGCTCACCTTTTCAAGAGTTCTGGCATTCAGACCCTTAATTTTTGAAGCTGTGGTGCAAGATTGGCAGGAAATTACTCGCTTTTCCCCATCAGGTTATTGAGCTGAAATCACTGCAGAGCAGGGCGCTGACTGTGCAAGACAGGCGGCAGGAGAGGGACCTTGCCTGCAGCACTGGTAATGTGCTGGATCAGATCAGAGCAGCCCTCCTGCCCTTTGCTCACAGCACCACTGCCACCAATTAACCACACCCACAGAACAACATCAGGTGCAGACAGGCAGTTCAAGTCACCTGTGATTCACATTTAGGGTTACTACTTCAGTCCTAGCCAGAGGAGACTGAAAAAGCCAGAAACTCAGACCTCTAAATTTGTTTTCCAAGAATAGAGACAATTAGCATTTTCTCATGAATCATTGATTGGGAACTAAAAACACTGACATGCAGGCAAGCACACAGCAAATGAGAAAAGAGGTACCGCTTCTTACCCTCACAAAATTTTCTCTGTCCAAGATGCACTGAACAGAGGCAATGATGTCTCGGCTTTGATCAGGTGCTGCCTAACAAAACACAAAAAAACCCACAAGAGGTGAAAGCAGGACTTAGAGTAGGAGTTAGATTTACGTTTGAATTCAAAATAATTACTGGTGTCGTGATTAAAGGCACATTATACCACAACCCAGCTGGCAAATCTTTGCAAGATTTGCTCTGAGCAGTTGGGTTAAGTAGCAACAGAAGGGCGCTGGAAGAACTGGAATGAGAACTGTCATGTACATGCTCAGACCGCACACCTCCTTGGCTGCTCCTCTCCACAACCAACCGCTCGCTCCTTGCCACTGCTTCTCACCTGTGCCAAGCATGCGGCTCCTTAACTCCTGCACTCCAGACGAGAAGCTCAGGCAATGCACACCAAATCTATCCATCATTTGGGGATGGAATGCATTTTAGGCATAGAATGGAATATTAGCCTGCTACTCCCTGTGCTTAACATTGATTTTTAATTTCAATAGAAAGTGTAATTTTCAGTCATGCCTGCCTTGGCCCTGCTGACCAGCTCCACACTCCTAAAGGTTTATCACACTGAGATGAGCAGGACATCATACATCAGAGCAAACAAGGAAGAGACAAGTAGAATTTAAAAACCCACCAAAAAAAAATGAGAAAGAGGAAATCTAAATTTCTGGCATGTTTTAAGATCCTTTGATTTTACTATTTGAAACAATTGGAATGTTGTCTTATGCCTGATGAATTTACTTCACATAATCACAGATCCTTTCCAAACCCAGCACCATAACAGCAGCACAAAGACGTGGCCATCACTCCAGCTAAGAGCCATCACTGGTGAACAGCAGAAAAGTTTTCCTTCAGGATGATACATACTTGAAGAATATTTAAGAACTGAAGGAGTTGGATCTCCTTTGACTGAAGGAATTAAATCTCTTCTCCCTGGAAAAAGCAGGCCCAGGGGGAGCCTCATCACAGTACTACTTACAGGGCAGCTACAAAGAGGATGGAGGCTCTCACTTCACAGAAGCCACAGGAAGAAGACAAGGGGTAAAAGGAAAAAGTTGCATTGGCAGAGGCTTCATCTCAATATAAGAAAGAAATTTTTACAGTGAGGTCAATCATTCACTGAACAACCTCTGCAGGCATGTGGTGGAGTCCCCATCACTGAAGGTTTTCAAGGTGCAATTAGACAGGGAACTAGATACTCTTATCTGGTCTCTCTTTCCCAAGAAAGGCTGGACCAGACGATCTCTTTCCCAAGATCCATTCCAGCCTGGGCTGTTCCATGAGTCTGTGATTCTAACTAGTCACAAGCTTGTTTCAGGTTTTATGGGAAACTCTTCCATACCCTGAACTGTAAGTAACTCAATAAAGCTGCCTCAAAAGGATGCAAGAGCTCAATAAAACCCATTGAATCTGTTGCTGTTACCAGAGTTCTTTGTTGTTCTTTTCCACAACAAACATCTCTCAGATTTTACACAACTTTGCAAACAACAATTTTGCATTCTTCCCTTCATAACTTCCATTTCACTCCTCCACTCACACCTTCACACGACAGAAGCCCTTCCTTCCGTGTTAGCCAACCTTTGGCAATATTTTTCTTCCCAAAATGTCTGCTGCAATCAAAAGTACTGGCTGTGCCACTCTGCTGGTGCTGAGGAGAACCTCTGGATAAGTGTAAAGGAAGGAAAGGGTCTGCATAAAAAGACAACAAAGATCAGGTTCTCATCCAGGTTCCATGATCAAGCCACAAACTGGGATGGAATGGTAAGAAGTAATAAAAGTACAACACCCGTTTCTGAGTGTGCGTGGAGGGACAGACTGAAGCACAGAGCTCAGGGCTCACGGATGAGCTCAGGCACACGCCAGGGATGGCAGTCTGGGAGCACAGACAGACCAGAAAGCACTGTCCAGGATTTCAGTGTGATTAGGTGGCCAGTTCCAATACAGGGGCCCAATTACACACAAATACCTTGGGATCCCAGTTACAGACACTGGTTTCCCGTGTTCTTCACAGCTGAAGGAATGCTGGGGGTCACTCACCTTCCAAGGCTGCTGCCGACTGCGTTTCCTCACAGGTTTCCCATTTGCAAATCTTTGTAGCCAGGGACCCTCCGAGCCATTCACACTACCCATGACTGGATTAGTCTGGGAAAAACAATAAAACAGACAAAACAATTTTATTAACAGCAAAAACTTCATTTTCTTACAATTCCTACCAATCAATGAAACAAATCTCTCTAAAGGAATTCTAACTGCTGCTACCAGCAGCATTTTCCTGTCACAGTAAGTAAAACAGAGATGAAGGATCAGCTTTGCAGTTAGACACTACCTCTGGCGGGACTGTCTGTTCTCATCTCCACAAACCATGGACAGTACATTTTGTTTCCAAGAACAGTGATTGACAAATTATTTGAAAATGCCTGTCAGCTTTGGGAACATTTCAGAGGCATCAAATTTCACCTCCAGACTATTACTTCTTTCCTTTGGGTCTTTTTCAATCACATAAAAGTCCCTTTCAAGTAACTGCCACATCCCACTCCAGGGATGGCTACATTTTATTGGTTTTTAAAGTTAGTTCTACAAGTTGAACCTTGTGCTGAAGTGCTAACTCAGCTCCAGCCAGAAAATTCCATCTTGTATGTGCATCAGGATATCTGGATTGATTTATAACAGAGACAGTGGAACCACTGAGGCAAAATGCCCTTTACAGGAACCTCAATTTAAACCCCTATTTATTTCAGATTCACTGGAGACACACTGCTTCCAGGAAACAATGGATTCACAACATTACTCAGGTAAAGAGTGGAACAAAGGAAAAGCTTATTTCTGCAGAGCTACTGACCCCAAGTCTTCAGCCAGATCTTTCAGTTATAAAAAAAAATTAAAATCTGGTCTTCAATTAATTTTTGCAATATCTAGTTAAAAGAATCTGCAAAATCTCTCTGAATCAGGTATTCAAAAAGAACATTTTTTGTACAAGACAATATTTAAGAGTTTATTCTGTCCAATGCAGAACTTCAGTCACAATATCTGAATCCCAACTGACCTCTCTGGAGTGCAGATTGAAATCTCACACCATCAGTTCAAGGTAAAGTCTGTAATCTACATCTTTATTTGTTTCATTTCATATTCCCTGCTCTTGTGCACTGACAAAAACATCTGCTGGGATATTCCTGCATCCTCACAGAAATGCTTTCCTGTCTTTCCTGACTCAAAGGGTCAGAAACCACAGGAAAGAGTATGTTGGAAGGGACCTCAGGGAGTCACCTGGTCCCAGTGCCAGCTTGAAGAAAAGCAAGCCTCACAGACAGGGATTGCTCAGGGCCTTGCCCAGCCAAGTTCTGAAAATGCTCTTCCTCAAATTTGCAAGTTCATGTCCTTCCCTCCAACTGCTTCTATGAAAGAAAAATCCTCATTTCTGCCATGTATCCCAGGTCAAACCAAATTAAGGGGAAAAAACCAATGTAATGCATGTGATACCAAGGACTTTCCTTCCCTCCTGCATAACTCTGCAAGATTTCTATTGTTTCATCGGACACAAGGGAAACTAAAAGATCTGCAGTGGAATAGGTCTCGAGATCCCAATCATCTGTGGAATTTTCTCAGCCCTGTGAGAGACAGCCTCCAAGCCCAGAAATGCACACTGGCCTTAGCAGTGTGGGCAGGCCAGCAGGCACCTCCTCTGGAGTGATTCCCTGCCTTCTGTGCACAGAGGAGACAAGAGACACAGAAGAAAATGAGATTACAATTAGGATACACGATTTTGGAAGCGGGTGTTCTGCCACTATCCATCTGGAAATGAACATATTTTTTCTACTTGTGGCCTCTGCAGAGAGCTGTGCCTGCCGTGGAGGCTGGGGCTCCCTGTGAGAAGTCCCCTGCTCCGAAAACAGTCTCCCTTTTTTCCAGACAGCCCAAGAGTTCCAAGAAAGCATGTCCAACTCCCTGGTCTCTGAGGAGCAGGGGAAGGATTCTCACAGTTTATCCTTCATCCTGCAACAACCAGTTAAAGGAAACTGCACTGTGTTACCTTCTCGGATAAATAACAGCACCTGCACCCTGATTAGCCCTGACCCAATTTCTGATACCCCGGACAAGCTTGGGGTGAGGAAAATATGTATTTTAATACTTCTAAGCTTATAAAACAAGTAAAATGCAATACCAACCATTAGCCTCCTTTCCCTCTATTTTCAGCAATTAGTATTAAGACTCCATCTTCATCCATCTCACAAAGAATGACTGAGCACAAAGCAAAGGAGGTGTTTGAGCTCCTCAGAGAATTGGGACCCCAGGGGAGACAGAACAGAGCAAACACAAAATCTGCCTCTGCAGCAATCTGCCTTCAGGAGCCCACAAGTGGTAAATCCTTTCTTTTTCTGCTTTTTTTGGAGTCTTGCTAGATGCCAACTCTCCTCTCTGCAAAGGCAAGGCTCACTGATATGAGACAGCAGCTGTTTTGCAGGTCTTGAAACTAAAGGTTTAATCACAGGCTTAGACAGAAATAGAGTAAAGGATTTCCAAAATCTCAGCGGGTAAAACAAGCACTTGCTCAATCTTGCAGTTACAGTCTGCAAATGCCAAGTCCCATGAGCAAGGTTGGCTATTGTGTATTAGGACATTTGTTTCTCTGTGCCAGATCCCTGGAAGTGTTCAAGGCCAGGTTGGATGGGGCTTGCAGCCACCTGGTCTAGAGGAAGGTGTCTCTGCCCATGGCAGGGAGTTGAAATGAGATGATCTTTAAGGTCCCAAACCATTCTGTGATGATTAAACCTGAGAATAATCATGCCTAAAAATTCTTGCCAGATAAACATGCATCCTTCTGAGCTGTCAGCAGTGTAGCTTTGTATCAGTGAGTTTTAAAAACAGGTTTCTCTCCTTTCCTCAGTAAAGTAAAAGGCTCTCCCCCAAACACCCACCTGCTAAAATTCACACTCTGTGCCCAAACACGAGTCTTTGTAGCAGCTTTGAGAAGGCCCATTTTAATCACTCTGTGACAAATATAAGTACACTCACACATGCTTCAGTCCTCTCAAAAGCCCCCTTCAGCCACGTTGGCTCACGTGTCACTGCACAGATGACACCCTGCACAAGCACAGCGGGCTACCTTTACCGGGCTTTGGTCCCCTCCGACCCCCTCAGGTGCAGGGACAGGGAACGGTAAGAGAACCAGTTTCTAGTGCGAGCAGGGCGGCTCTGTGAANGCCGAGGCAGGTCCCGCAGGCCCCAAGGATGAGCAGGCGGGCAGCAAAGCTCCACTCCCACCACCCCCGTGCCGGAGTCCCTCAGGAGCACGGCCCCAAGGCACCCCGGGGCGGCGAGACAGGGATACAACAGACGCCAAAACAACCGCGCACGGCCCACCCCGCTGAAGGGAAATGGCCGCGCGTTGCGCCTTGGTCGCATGCTCATGAGTAGCTTGGCTCCTCCGTGACCTGCCGCCGGAAAAATAGTCCCTCACCCATCACCCACAGCCTCTTGGGATGAGGAGACGCCGCCTTTGCGGACAGAGACCCGGCTGCTCGTGGGGACA